>VZRF01012384.1:550135-681735 GCA_013396875.1 Vireo altiloquus
AAAAAGGGGAAAAGAAGGAAGATTGTTCTGGCTTTTGAGGCATGCAATGCAGTGTGGGAGCAGCAAAGCCCTGGCGCAGCAGTCGCAGAAAGCAGAGCTGTTTGCTGAGTAAGGTCCGTGATGAGCTGGCAGCTCCTCATCGGCCGTCTGGTATTCATTGTCGACAGCTTGCAGTCTCAACTTCCTACATCATCTCTTAATCCTCTAAAAGATGTGCTGCCCTGACTCAGACCGAGTGCTCTCTCACTCGCCGGCCACTGTATGCCTTTCCATGGAGCTGCAAAGGACTGCACTGACCCAGCCACTCTCACTCCTGAGTGATGTCTGCTTGTCTCATGCTTAGACCGTGACAGGAAGGTGTCTCCAGCCAGTCCTGTACTGTGGCTGGAAAGCTATTCGTACCAGCTAAAGTATATTGCAGCTCTACTTTTTCCACTACATTCAGCACGGCATGGAAGGGTGGGGTTTTTCTGCCATACTGTTCCCACTAGTCATGTCTTCTCTAGACTAAACAGCACCAGACCTTCAATCTTTCCTCCAGAACAAATTTTCTTGATCTCCTTGCTTTCCCCTTGGGCTGTCTTTGCTTGCTCAAGATCAGTTTTGCCTTCAATAATCGGTGTTTTCTCAGGGAGCCAGGAGATGTCATTGCAGGAGGTAAAAAACTTAACACTTGAGACAGATCAAGCTTTCTTGTTACAAATAATTGCTGTTTACCTCCATCTTCTTGGTCTGGCCTTTATATTTTTGCACTGGTTGTAAACCCAAAGGTAAATTGATGAAACTGGAACTAATCAGCCTGAAAAATAAGAGGGCAAGTTTTTAAGAAAGGAAGAATGTTTCTAAATCAGTATAATACCCTGCTCATTGGTTAAGAACTAGCATGTCTTCTTATATTAGAAGGCTATATGACAGATCTTCAATCAATGTAAATAGGTGAAATTCTGTGATCGAGTTATGCTGTGCTCCATCAGTGGAAAATCTCTCCCTGTGCTGTCAATTTAGGGAGTTAAAAATGAACAATTTTGTTGCTGGGATTTTTTGTTTATTTGTTTGTTTGGTTTTAATTAATATTAATGTGCCAAGAAACATAACTGAAAAAGCAAAGAAAATTTTTCTTCTGCACTTCCTATTTAGCTCATTTGCTGCTGTGTTTAAACGGAGCATTTAAGATTCTTGATTATCGCCTGTTCGCTGCATCCAAATACAGAGCATTATTGTTTGTCCAGATCCCCCTGTTCCTGGAGGAAAGAAAAGATTCTTTAAAATGGAGAAGGCCAGTATAGTGCCGTAAAGCTGCATGAGAGATTCAAAAGTGCAACACTTGAAGCATATTTATCCTTATTTTTAAAACTGACTGGACTGAATCTAGGTGGGGAACCTTCAGAGAAATTAAGAAACTGGGCTTATCATTGAGGACGTGTTCAAACATGCCTTCTGCTGCCAGACCACTTACTTCTGCTCTTATAATTTGGGTTGAAATTATTCTGAAGAGAGGAAGGAAAAGGAAGGTTCATTTAGATATCATATGGATAAATACAGGTTATTACCTCCCCCACTCTCAAAGGTGTATTTTTTTATTAGAAACTACTGCTACTGTACTCTTTGCTGGTCCTAATTCAACCATACACTAAGGTGAAATAATGCTATTTGCATTCTCAGACTTGCACAGCATCAGAAATTTTCTGCAAAATTTAGTTACAAAAATTACAACAGGGGCATTTTTATTGCTAATTAAATAAGGACTTTATGCAAAAGCAGTGTAAAATTACATCAAGTGTAAAATACATTTAATAAATGCAGTTACTACTTACTACAATTTAATAAACAGGTTTTTTAGAGATCTTTTCCATTGAACCAGAATTAATTTAAAGTCCTTCAAGTCCTTTCCCTATATTGTCTCACTGTACAATGCAGTAGTGAATTAGTGGCACAGCTGACTGATTTTATTGTACACTAACTTAAAGGAAACCCTTATGGAACAGTGTTGTCTATATATTGCTACAGTAGCTACCACTGAGATGATAATGCTTGGATGTGGAGAAAAGTCAATCGGAAATAAGCGCTGAGGAGAGTGATTTCCAGTGATATCTGGGTACTTTTAAACTCTTTTTGCTACATAGGAGCACACAATAAAGTCGTTCATTGCTTTTCCTTCTTGCACACTGTTGATATAAACTGTTGTGTGAAATCTCGTTCTGAAATTCTCCTTTTCCCATAGTGTTTCAATGGGAGTAATTGATCTCCTGGCCTTCTCTGAGGGGAACTGTGCTAGCAAAGTAGGTTCTCCTCATGTTATTTCAGGATAATTATTTATGGCAAAAGAGCTAAGGAAATAGGGTTATTACTAAGGACTTGGGAATGGAGGAAGATGAACAGAGCTGGAGATTATAAATTAAATAAAGAATGAGAGCGAAAGATAGAAACCCTACAGCAAGTCACGGGATCTGGTTCTGTTCTCGCTTCACACCAGTTTGCTATCACTGACCTAAACATTTCTACACATCTTCAGAGTCTGTTTTGTTATTGTACATAATAGGTCTGAGTGAAAAAAAAACCATTCTGTGAAAAAAACCTGTGAAATACATGTAGATTCCTGAACAGATCCCCAGATGAGGGTAAATGACACAAGTCTCAAAAGAGTTCAGAAGAGCTGATGTGATTTGGGCTTTTTGGGAGGTGGGGTGTGTTTCCTTTTTTGGTGTGATAAATAATAGATAATTACGCAAATTGTTTCAGTATTTTGCATATGGCTTGCTATTTTTTTTTTATATGCTGTACTTGTTTATCTCAAGTCAATAGAGAAATACTCATCCAACTGTCTCCATTTGACAAATATATGCTGCTATCAAATGAACCCAAATCTCAGTTTGGTGTTTAGGTGCTTCTAAATAATTCACTGAGTTGCAACCTTGGTATCTTTCTCCTTTGTCTGACTGCGTAGTGAACTCTCTAAGTCAGCAAAGTGTCTTTTTCAGCCTAACACCCTTCCTTGTCTTCTGGGCAGGGCAGGAAAACAGACACTTTTGAGGGGAAATGTTGAAAGCTACAGCTATGTACATATCCATCTGTTCTTGAATGTTTTGGAAACTTTCTGTAAATTGCTTTATAAATCGTTCAAATGATCACTGAATGGGAAACTGCAAGAAAGTGATTCAGACACAAACTAGTGATGAAGGATAATGAACTGCCACTTAGCTTGAGCGACTGAGATTTTCATCCAAACTGTCCATTCCATTCAAATGTTTCGCTGAATTGCTTCCCCAGCATTTCTTTTGGTGATTTGAATCTCTTGTTGGCTGAATAATTTTTGCTTCCTGTAGCATTTCAGATAAATGAGATTGTACTGAGAGAAAAAAAGAGCTAACACCATTCCAGTGGAGTATTTTTTGGCTCCGTAACTTGTCTTTTCTCACTTCAGAGACTCTCCAAGTAACAGAACATATAACATAGCCTTTTAATGTGCACATTGTTTCCAGCCTTCCTTCTAATGGCGATGCTGTAAATTGAACTAACCGTTTGGTCATGTTTTAATAATTAACACTTTACCACAAAAGAGTCTTTTTGGTATCCTGTCATTTGTTGAAGTTTCATAGGTGATTTAAAAAGTCTGTTTTGTCAATCTGCTCTGTAGTTGCAAGGAGAGAGATTCTAAATTAAACCTAATGGGCCTTTTTAATTTTTTTAAAGGGCCTCAGACCAGACTTAATTTGTGCCTGTAATACTGTGGTGTGATATGTGTGATTTTACTGCCCCTCCGTAGTAATGGCTACGCTACTGTTGCAGTTCCCATTGCAGCTGGAGGCAAAGCTTTGCCTTAGGTCACATTCCTGGTGCTGGAGGCACAGGCCCTGCTGCTGAAGGGATGTCTGCCTGGTGTTTGGCCAGTGACGCCTCCAACCGTGTCTCAATTTAATGGGAAATGGGTTGGTTTTCCAGACGTTTGGGTCTAAGGAGTAGGTTCATGAAGGTGTGACCTGATCCCCTGGCTAGGAATTGCATTTCCCATGATATATTCAGGACATATTGAACAGAGAGGTAACAGTGCAAACCTTGGGGTGCTTGCCTAGTGCATTCTTGCAGAAGGTATGGTTTTGGATAGCAAAGAGATTCATACTCTGAAATGGTTGAATAGGTCTAAAGATACATTCACATCACTGCATGTCAGACACACACCTGACATACTTGGAATTAAGAGGCTATTCTCCTTAGCTCCATATCCATAGTCAGCTGAGGGAAATCATGCTAAGGCACTTATTTGTACTCTGGAAAGAGAGAATGCACAGCATAAAGAGGGAGTCCCCATTCCCAACATAAACACCTACCACGGGGGGTGTGAATACACTCCTTCTCTTGCTTGCTTCTGTAATTGAACAGAAGTGCTCTTTGCTCCTTCAGTGATAATGAGGCATAAAAAGATGCTTTGTGTGGCATCTTGCTATGGCTTTCTATTGCAAGCTTCTATGTCCCTTCCTTCTTCCTGTCTTCTCACTTCAGAGCTACAAGAGATTCTTAGGGGCAGGTAGGTTAATGCTCCACAGTCAAATGCAATGCAAAGAGGGAGACCTCAGCCAGATTTGGACAGAGCACTGGGATACTGCAAGGGTTCTGGTGATGGGGAAATATGCCCATGCAAGACTCTGTGCTTCAGGTAAGTGATGCAGATAGCCAAGCCACCTGCCCTGAGAAAAGCCCAGGACTGTCACAGCAAAGTGTGGCTGGTGACCCAGATGAAATAGGTGATTTCACAAAAATGGGAGATAAAATGAAATCCTGTCTGGAGACAGGTGTGTTTCTCACTGGTGTACTACTCACGGGTGTACTACCAGAGAAATAATAGTAAACAAAGACTTAATACAGAAGAAAACTATCGTCAGGGACCACACCCACAAGATGAACCTTAATTGCCAAATAACCTCCTTTCCTTATGAAATAAATACATAACCACAATGCTGCAATGAAATGGAAAAGCAATTTTGCCCAGAGAATATTGTTTCTAAAGGCACACAGGGCAAAACTCAGAACCCACCACACCCAAAGGTCAGGACAGCAGTGAGAAATGAAATGCCAGAAAAATAATGCAAACTGGTAAAAAAAAGTCTCAACACTCAAACACAAACACGTGCACACATTACTTCTCTCCTTCCTGCCCTTGCTCACTTCTTCAGTTTCTCATCCTAAAGAGATTTCCAGATAGCTACTTAGCTGTATGGAATTTGTGAAGAGAAATCCAGATCCTGGGCATGTACAGCACCTCTGCTTGTTGAAACAAGCCTCAATCCCTGAGCAAGTAGCTCAGCATCCAGCATGTAGCCAGTACTCAGGATACAGAGCACCCTGAAGGAGCAGTGTAGGCCCTCATGCTTTGTTCAGCTGGAGCTCTGGCAGAATGATCAGCTCTCAGGTAGCCCTCTTGCAGGACTTCTTGCCGTTCACCCATTCCTGCCAACGTCTTCCTCTTGCAATTGGAGAATACACAGTATAAATCCAGGTTTCATCTTTTTTTCTAGCTAGCCGAGGTTTTTCTTAATCCAAGATTATGTCACTGCTGCTTTTAGCATATAAGCAGACAGAATATACTTGATGCTTGGCATTTCTAGAGGTGTTCTCCACTGGCCTAATTCTGCATGTGTTCATATGGATGATACAATTCTTATCAGCTTTGGAAGCTCCAGCAATAAATTGCAGTAGAAATCGCTTCTTTTTTGTTCACAACTTTTCTTTTTTCATTTTCTTTTCTTCCTTCTTTTTCTTTTTCTTTTTCTTTTTCTTTTTCTTTTTCTTTTTCTTTTTCTTTTTCTTTTTCTTTTTCTTTTTCTTTTGCTCCTTTTTCTTTTTCTTTTTTCTTTTCTTCATAATCTGAAACAAAGCTGACACCGTTTTCCATTCTCTCTACTTTTTCCTATCCAGTTATGAGACTAGAGTGGGTCAGGTGATATACCTTTATACATCAGTGCCCTATACCATCACACATGTGCAATTGTTCCTTTAGTATCACAGTATAAGTGTTTTTATGCTTTTTAATTGGGAAGTTCCTATAAAACTAGAGCAGTTGTTTGGTTGTGTTTTTAACATGAGATCTGTCAAGAGGCTGAACTCTGTGTGAAGGTAGTCAACATGAACAGACAGGGCCATTGGGTTATTTCACTAGGGGCCTTTGATGGAGGAAGTTTGTCAGAAACGATGACACTGAGGTAAGCACAGCTAACATTCTTGCCTTAGGAAGGGAACCCCGCTGAATGTGATGGGCAGAAGCCGAGCATCCCTCAGAAGGTGCTGACATGTGTGCAAATGTGGTGGTGGTATAGTGCTTATTGTCATTTACCAGCAGGAACAAGGCACCAGAGATCTTCTGTTTGTGCTGCACTGAAGGCAGCCTTCTCCAAGGTAAGTTTGCTTATGAGGAGATGTCACCTGACTGACACCTCTCCTCAAAACCAAAACATTTTACCTTGGGCTCCATTCTAGCAAAGAGTGCCATTCTTCCTGAGAACAGCACAGTTGTAATAATGAATGAGACTCCCAAGTCTCAAATTCTGCTCCCTTCTGCATAATGTCCCAGCACTGCAATCCCCGGGTAGCAAAAATCATGAGTCAGCTCCTTCTCCCTTCCCAGCAACTTGCTTGAGCCCTGTCAGGTCATGTTTTCAAACTTTTCTCTGCAAATAGGAGGGATGGAAACTTCTCATGCAGGAATGAAAGTTGAGGTTTGTGTTCAGTGTCTTCGTTCCAAGCTGGGACTTGAATATTAGCTTTACATTTGTGAAACGCTGGATGAATCAGGAGAGCTAGTAGCAACAGGGAGTGTTTTTATGCTTTTTTTTTTTTTGTGGGGATGGAGTCCAATTTACACCCCAGGACTGAATGCTTGTGGGTTTGAAATTCAGCCTCCCACTTCTGAAGGTCTTTCTACTCTGAAATCTATTTTGAAAATTAAAAAAATTGTATAAAGTGCATCTAAACGGCACAGCACAAGGAACAGACGGTTAAAACCTGTCCATGACTTTTTAGCATAACTCACTAAGTGTAGAAGTGGGAAGCAGGTTTTTTTTAACAACTGTTGGATGCTCCCCTCTCTTACACCAAAACATTACACTGGGTGGGAAAAAAAAAAAAAGAAAAAATACTTTGGATGCAGACAGCAAGCTAGTTTGGGCTAGCAAGAAGTATAGCCATATGTCTGCTTAGAGGCAAGTGAAGTCAGATTTTGTGGCACACTGTGCTAATGAAGTTGCCTAGTTTCCAATATTTGATCAGGAGTGGCTAGAGCTAGCTCAGGTGTCTTCACGGGCAGAAAGAGAAAGGAAGGATGAGTGCAGGAAGGCTGAAATGTGACAATATCCTTTCCTTGGCTGGGCAGCCGACAAACAGCTGCTCCCTGAGTATTCCTCTCTTTGTCGTCTCTTAAAGGAAAAGGTGGTTGTATAGTTTCTTTTACATCCAATTTTTTAAAGAGAGAAAAGAGGAAGTAAGACTTCATGCAAACCTGTGCATCTTAGGCTGAATAAATAATGTAAGGTGCACCTGAAATATGTGGCATTGTTTACTTGTGTCACAGTAAAAGATTCAGGTGGAAAAGCTGTATTTGAACAAACGAGATTGATGAGAGTTTTACAGGCTATTTTAGCGTAATTTAAAACAGTGCCTATACTTGATGGTTAAAAGGAAGATGAGACAACCAGTGCTGTCAGCTTTTCTTGTTCCTGATTCAGTATTTGGCCATTCCCTGCCTCTGCTCCAGAAAGCCAAGGGTTCAGATGAAGGAAGGAGAAAAACAGAAGACTGAGCGAAGATCTTGATCTTGATCACAGGGACAGATTCAGAGATATCTAAGTTTACTCTTCCACATTAAACCTGGAGCTCTTAGTGCCAGGAAAGCTGGATGGCAGTGGGTATAGAGACACCTGAGCTGGCTAAAAGAGTGCCAGGGGAGGAAGGGAAGTGTACAGATGCAATGTAGCCATGTTTGTCTGGGCCCAAACTAACAAGGTCACAGTGTTGCCACTTACTGTCTCCTGTGCAGTGTCCAGGTTACCGAGATAAGCTGCCTCTGGGCCTCATCCTGTTTAAAGAGGTAGGTGTTGTGCTGTGTCCAAGGGTCTCTACTCCAGTTCTTCATACCCTCTAGGTATGTCTTTAAGGTTGCTTAAATCTGAAAGCTCAGTTTTCACATTTATTTAAAGCAAAAGATAAAGCAATAGATCAGGGCCTTTTACAGCTCAGGAACAATTTCTAGGAGATAAAAGTGGCTGTTCTTTGAGCATCAGTTAATAATTTATAATGGATGTGGGAAATAACAAGTCAAAAAGGCAAGCAAGAAACTTATCATGGATGTCTTCAACCAGAGAGCCATTTGATGCTGATGTCCAGCAGCCAATAACAAATTTCCTTAGTGTTTCTATAAATAATAATAATGTTTTCTTTGCAAAACAGGAAATCCTGTATCCGGTACAAGGTAACCCGATAGTGGACTTAACTCTGCTGAATGAGAAAGTGTTAGTCGCAAACCCAAAAAAAGCACAGTTGCTGAGGTACCAGAGATCACAGTCAATTGAGAATAATTTTATACAAATGAAAAAGGGCATTGACCAAAAATCTTCCCATTTGGAACTTTAATAGGGACAGCTTTTCAAGCTTAAAACACTTGCTGACATAACTGACTGAGCATATGCATTTTAAGCGGAAAGGCACTGTAAAAAAATCATGAATTGTTCAAGAATATTAGGCTAGCTTTTCCAAAGCCCATGATTCCATCAATGAAAAAAAGGGTTATGCAAAACACCACCAGCAAAAAAAAATTCCCTAGTAAAACAAAGAAAGAATGAAACATTAAAAAATATATAAAGAACAGAAAATGGGTCTGATCCCAATGGAGTTAAAAAAGATAATCTGTTTTTTTGAACCTGTAAAAAGCCAAAATAGTTTTCTGCCTCTTGACACCCGTGATAAAATGCTGAATGCCGATTAAAAAAATGGAGAAAGGTGGATAAATACTTTGTTAGTGCCCATCTGAAATGCTGAGTTTTGGGATAGGAATGTTGTTAGCTGTAACCAAGAGACATATAAGTAATTTGATAACGTTCAACTCTTAGCTTATGTTACAGACATGTAAATTTATTACCTGTGGAGATGATGATGATGATGATTAATTTCTAGCATAACTGTGAGAATGAGTGACTTGAAGTTTTGCTACCCAATTGCTGTAATTTTGTAGAAGAACAAAAAGACTAGAGAACAATAAATGTTCACCAAAATGCTGTGGTTAAAATGTTCCAATTTGAAAAAATTGGTCACTGTACATAAGGCCCATCAGCTGTGATTTCAGTTTCACTCACTTTTTTGGTTTTCTTTTATTGCCCTGTGAGAAGTCAGCAGAGAGATGAAAGGAGTTGATTGCAGCCTCTGGCTCTCAGGGGTGACTTTAACCACCTGAATGGGCAGCATGGCAGGGCACAGGGAATCCAACAAGTTTCTGAAGAGTGGCAAGAACTATTTCCTGACATTGCAGATCCATGAGCCAATTAGGTAAGATGTGCTGTTTGTCCTCCTACTCATTAGCTAATGAGAGAAGATAAAGAAGACAGGTTTATATGGCTAACACAGGTGCACATTGATAGAATAACAGGCAGCAGACAGAAATTTCAGCGAATGAAGTTCTGAACCATATCAGGAAAAAATTTTCTCAGAAAGGTGGCAAAATATTGGCACAGGTTGTCCTGAGAGGTTTTGATGCTTCTGTTCTTGGAGGTGTTCAAAGCCTGACTGTACTGAGTAACTTAACAGCTGGACCTGTTTTGAGCTGGTTTGGTTTGATGACCTTCAGCAATCTAAATTATTCCAAGTCAATGGTTAAAGTGATGGTTCTGGTTTTTAAACCTACAGAAATCTACAGAGAGATACAAACTGAATGAAGAATTAATTTTAAAATAAAATCTAATATAGCAGAGGAAAAATGCTGTTAACTGTGATTTCTTAAATCTGTAATATCCCTCTAGCATACTTACTATGTTCTCTCTGTAGCGAAGGTAATCAAACACAGGACTAAAATATTGGATGAGACAGCGAACACACTGCTGCTTGGAGTCTTTTAAAATCAGCAAATCCATCCCTAATGTTGCTGTTGGCAGAAAAATAAACCATAGAAACAAAGAATCGTTTAGGTTGGAAAAGACCTTTAAGATCATCAAGTACAACCATTAACGTAACACTGCTAAGTCCACCACTAAACCTTGTCCCCAAGTGCCTCATCTACACATCTTTTCAATGCCTCCAGGCATGGTGACTCTATCCCTTCTCTGAGGAACCTGTGTCAATGTTTGACAACCCTTCAGGGGAATTTTCTTCCTAATATTCAACCTAAACCTTCACTTGTGCAATTTAAGGCCTTTTCCTCTTGTCCCATCATTATTTACTTTGGAGAAGAGACTGACCCTGACCTGGCTACACCCTCCTTTCAGGCAGCTGTAGAGAGTGATAAGGTCCCCCTTGAACCTCCTTTTCTCCAGGCTGAACACCCTCAGCTCCCTCAGCTGCTCCTCATACGAAATACGTTCCAGACTCTTCCACAGCTCCATTGCCCTTCTCTGGACACTCTCCAGCCACCACCTCAAAATCCTTCCTGAACTGAGGGGCCCAGAACTGACACAGGGTCGAGGTGTGGCCTCACCAGTGATGAGCATAGAGGGACAATCCCTGCCCTGGTCCTGCTGGCCACACTACTGCTGATACAAACCAGACTGCCATTGGCCTTCTTGGCCACCTGGGCACACTCTGGCTCATACTCAGCTGCTCTCAACCAGCACCCCCAGGTTGTTTTTCTGCCGGTCAGTTTTCCAGCCTCTCTTCCCGCACCCTGTAGCACTACCTGGGTGCAGTTGTTGCGACTCAAGGGCAGGACCCAGCACCTGGCTTTGTGGAACCTCATCCAATTGGCCTTAGCCCATTGATGAACAATCTGTTCTTGGTTGCAGTGGGTCTGTACTTCGTACATCTGTACTTGGGATTCCTCTTTCATTCCTCCTGCTCACCTCCTGTTCTCATGACCATTGCAGGAACTAGAGTGCATTGCCCTCAAAATGCTGAACTTTGACACCTTGCATATTTACTTATTTTGCTAAAAAATGCTGCAATCCAGCATAGTAGTACAAGACACACTCTTGACAATTCCCCACAAACCATCTGAAGAGAAAGTAAGATGAATAAAAGATTCTTATTAAAAATATTGTTCATAGTCTTTGAGGTGTGGTTGATTTGTTACTACCCAGAGGGTCTATGATTTTACACTGTTGTGATAGGGTCAGTTTGTCGTCATCTCTAGGCTTGGGCAGGGAAGTCAAGGTAACCTAGTTGACCTTAAATACAAGTTCATATAGCATTTGGGTACCAATATACTTGAATTAATAACAAAACATGTATGTTAAACTAATGACTTAGGCTTTTAAGTGGCACATTAAATATGGGGTCATAATTACCTAGGAGCACAGGAGAAAATTCAGGCATCCTGGAATCTTCATGAGTTGTGACTCAAGGAATTGAAAGTCAAGCTCTGAGCATGGTGACAGGTGTTGTGGTTTGAAGAGGCAAACATTTATCTCCTGCCAAAAGTGCTTGAAGCTTTTGGAGTAGATGGATGTCATAAGTGTACTGTTAGCACTCCAGATCTTGCTTTGATTGTAATTTCCTAGTTTCAACTTCAGATTTATAAAGCTACCCAGCAAATTAACCCAGAGCACTGAATTTTTTTCTGGACTACTGGGTAACTTGATAGTAGTTTATATGGTGGTTTTCTAGTCATAACAGTCATCTTTTGAACAAGATGTATGTGTTGGGACACCACTTGAGTAAAAACACTCCCTTTAATTTAAAAGAAAAAATAATTGTCTATCTCTTCTCAAGAAAAACAGGACTGTGGGCAGAAATCTTTAGCATATAGGGCAAAACCCAGCAGGTCAAGCCTGTCTTTGTTATGTATCAGGTTATATCAGCTAATGAAACCTTCTGCAGTGTAGATTTTCATACATTATGAAACTGAACCAGGCTGAATTTTTGGTTTAGGTGCAAAGTGTCTGAGGCCCATTAAGCACATTGCAACCACTTCAGATAGTCAAAACCCTCTGGATTTTGTTGATCAATCTAACTTTGATTTAAGTATAAAGGCTAAACTGATTTGGAGTCATCTCTCCATTTCATAAGAGCCCAGAGATTAAGAGAATATTTGTGTCAGTATATGATCACTTCAAACTCAGGGGTCTGAAAAAATTAGCTGAAACATTCTCTGAGAAGACTTGTTCCTTGTGTCTTAGATTTCCAGTATTTTGGACTTTTTATCCCCTTGTTCGAGAAAATAACCTTAACCATGCAAGAATGCAGGACCTTATCGTTTTTCCTAAGGCCTGTGTCTCCTATGCTTGCTATGTTATACTATCACAATTTCTCAAGGAGTAACATAATAGTTTCCAGCAGAGAAAGGCTAACTGTACTCAGCCGAAATACGGCATTTGGAAAAGTAAGCTATACATCATTTCTCTGAATGAGACAAATATGTTCAGAATGCCTTCTTAAGCTTCCTTGAAAACTTCATAGATGCCTCAGGGGAGATAAGGAGGGTGTGGTGCCCTCCATGTCAATGACCAGCTGGAGAGCATGAAGCTCTGCCTGAGGATGGATGAAGGGCCAACTCAGAGCTTATGGGCCAGGATTAAAAGGAGGACAGAGGTCACATTGTAGTAGGGGTCTACTATGGCCACCTGACCAGGAAAACTGAGTGGATGAGTCCCTCTACAGACAGATAGGAGCGGCCTCACTTTTGCAAGTCCTAGTCTTTGTGGCAGACAGTTGGAGGGACAACAAATCAGGCCATAAGCAGTCCAGGAGGTTCCTGGAACGCATTGATAATAGTTTCTTTTCCAAGTGATAGAGGAGCCAACAGGGAGAGGTGCTATGCTGAAACCTTGTTCTTACCAACAAGAGGGGTTGGTGGGGAACGCGACATTCACGGGCAGCCTTGGGTGCAGCGACCGTGAAATGGAGGAGCTCAAGATCACTAAGGCAGCAAGGAGAGTGCACAGCATCACTGCTCTGGATTGTGGGAGAGCAGAGTTCAGCCTCTTTAGGGAACTACTTGAAGATTACCATGGAATCATCCCCTGGAGGGAACTGGGACCTGAGAAAGCTGGTTGATATTCAAGGATTATTTCCTCTAAGGTCTGGAGTTATGCATCCCAACAAAGAGCAAATTAGACAAAACCACCAGGAGGTCTGTGTGGACGAACAAGGAGCTCCTGGACAAACTCATACACAAAAAGAAAGCCTACAGAGAGCGAAAGGAAGGATATGTAGCCGAGGGTGAATACAGAAAAATTGTCTAAGGCAGAGATCATGTTATGAAAATTAAATCTGATAGAATTGGATAAAGGAGGATAAACTGATGTCACCTACCTGGACTTGTACAAAGAAAAAGACACTTTCCTGCATGACATCCTTGTCTCTATATTGGAGAGACATAGATTTAATGGATGGACCACCCCATGGATAAGGAGTTGGGTGGTTGGCCATATTCAAAGAATTGCAGTCAACTGCTTAACATCCAAGCAGAGATCAGTGACGAGTGGCATTCCGCAGGGATCAGTATTGGGGAATGGCTTTAAGCTGAAAGAGAGTAGGTTTAGATTACATATTACGAGGAAATTCTTCTCTGTGAATGTGGTGAGGCACTGGAACAGGTTGCCCGGGTAAGTGATGGATGACCCATTCCTGTAAGTGTTCAAGGCCCTGAGCGACCTGGTCTAGTCAAAGGTGTCCTTGCTAATGGGAGAGGGGTTGCAACTAGATGATCTTTAAGGTCCCTTCCAATCCAAACCATCCTATAATCCTGTGATTCTGTGATAAAGGTAAGGATTTGCGTTTGCATGATCCAAAGTGGAGAAACGAGCCATAGGTCATAAACTCAAGGTCTTAATACGTGAGATTTCTTTAGTTTGATAAAACAGAATGTGATGTTTTCACAAGAACTGGGCAAAAGTGAGATTGTGTGACTGTAGAATAGAAGATTATTCACCAATAAAAGAATGCAGAAATTTTCTTGAGCTGATGATTTAATTCCTGTATTTCATGACTATTGCTTAAAGTGTTAGTGAAAGAGTGGCATTTTAAGAGCTCTAATTCCCATCTGCCGGGGCTTTTTCATTGAACTTTGTTGACAAATGTTTGCAATGAACTTTAGGAGCAATTTTACATGAAACATTACACTGAAATATCTTGAAAAAACCCCAAAGGATTGAATTCTTACCCATTTTCTCTCTTGCTCCTTTTTACTGCCTTCTTGTTTCTCTTCATGTTTAGATGTGTGGTCACTGGATGATTTTCAGAGGCTTCTGGGTTTAGACCTTTGGTTCAGACTCCCACTGATGATGGAGGGCTCAAAGAAAGAATACCAGCAGCTTTGTCTTCTCATAGAGAGTGAGATTCTGCAAATGGAAGAGGAACATGATTTTTCTGGAGTTTGTCAATAAACCTCTAGGTGAAACAAAATAATTATATTTGCACTTCAGGTCAGATCTGCTGAGAAATGCCTGCAAACAACAGTACATTGGAGAAATATATTCAAGAACATTTCATCCTTGTGAAAATATTACCCTGTTACAACAGCCAAGGTCACTGAGACCCAGAGTGATCTTCTGGTCACAAAAGTAAAAGATGCCTGGCGGCTACTATAATTAAATTATGAGCGCTAGGAGACTAGGGAAAGCAGCTTTCCCACAAATATTTATTTGAATTTAAAAGTGACTTTAGACATGACTTTGCTCAGAAATCCTCTGTGATCTGGTTGGTTTTTCTCCTTGAAAAAAAAATTCAGACCCTGAAGATCGATGTGAGTACCTAGGCCAGCCTTCAGCTTCAGCCCAACTGAAGAACAAAAGCAATGACCTCAGGTCTGTGTCAGAAACAGTGGGCCTTTTGAATGTTTGAAACTATCCATTTGCATCTCATGAACAAAATCCAGGTGATTGCCTGGGTGAATTAACAGACAAATAGAACAAGAAATGTGTTTTAAATTCCCACCAGGGCATGTCTGTAGGCAAATCACCAATATAAAAGGATATTCATGTTAGGATAAACTGCCTTGATAATCAATAGCTACTTATTTTCATCTTAATTGTTGTCTTAGGGGAAAATCTTTAAAATTCATATTGCCTGCCCATTTGGAAATGTGCTTTTGTTAGCTCTACTTTCTGCTTTTTGGATTTCAGTTAATTTTCTTTTTTTCCCTCCTGAAATGCTGAACAAGCAAGTTCACAGGCAAGTACATGAAATATCCAAAAACCTACTATCTCAAGGCCTCAGCACAAAGTGGAAAAGACATCTTACTCTACTCCTTTTTTGTGGTTCCGATTACATGAAAATGTACAACATTGAGTACCAGGGAAATCATGAGTTGACCACAAAACACTGTGCACGCACATGTGTGAAACTGAAGTACAAGGGCTAGCAGTATGATAGGTTTTGTACGGGATATAGGACAGTCCTGTGCTTCCACACTAGGTGTTTAACAATTTTCTATTGTTGTGCACAATGCAGTTATATAAAAGTAGAAACAAACCCCAAACCAAATAAACTAACAATAAATGGCAAAAAACCCTCCAGCTGTGTCTCATGTGGCGTTTTAACACACATTATGTAAAGAATATTCTCATTTTAAAGTAAATTTAACCTGCAGCTAGCTGAGGGATTAAACATGACTATTCTCAACTTGAATGACCCTTTCCCCTAAGTCAAGCTGCCCATTTAGCGCCCTTAATAAATACAGGGATAATTTAAACCATGTGGTCGCAAACTGAAAACATGGGCTTTTGAACTATGTATTTTCTTTCTCATGTTGGAACTCCTCCCTGGAGATAGACTCAAGTCCCATGATCTTGTAAAAGACAAATCTGTGTATCTTTTTTATTAAGTGTTTCATGATATATATTTTTTCAGCTCTGTTGCAGTGGATGCATCTGAAAGATGTATTCCGTTGACAGTACACAATACCTCAAAGGCTCTTGATTCATTTATCAACTCAAACTAATAAAAGAAGGATAATATTTCTATGAAAAGGAATGGGTTTTAAAAGCAGCTTGACAGCTTGGTAGAATACATCAATTAAGTGTAGAGAGAAATTGAAGGAAAAATGGGGATCTTACTTTCTTTGCTAGCATTAGAATTAATAAAAAATATTTAATCTGTCCTTCAACAGGAAAGAAACAGAGTTCATTCCCAGCTTGCATACCTTGTGGTTTGAGCTGAAGAATGTTACACTCTAGTCTATATTCAACTACTGGTTTAAATTATAGCCTTTAGAAAATAATCTATCATTCACTTTAATTAATATCAACAATCACAGAGTCAGTTGGAAAAAAACCCACACAACAAAAAACGCTAATGCAAAATTGAAAATGTTTCTGTCCATTTTTTTGTTCATAAAAAACATCAAAGAGTCGCATCTGTTGGCAGCTTTGGTACTCTGTAACCTTAGGCTTCTTTCATGTTGATCCAAGGAAGGTTCACAACCAGTTTTTTCTAGTCGGTGGCCCATGAGACACATCTGGCCCCATCGTTTCATCTGCGGTCAGAAGAGACACAAAGTGCTCTGCTAGACTGTTTTACCACAAACTCTTTTTAGTACCTTATTCCCCTGAGACAAACCCTTGGGCCTGTTTTTCCTACCACTGTTTGGAGATTTATCCCTGGGGAAAAAGTAGTGGCTGATGTTCCTCTCCGGCACTGGGCCAAAGAAGTCAGCTTTCAGGATTTGATCTCACATCATGTTGGGTGCCTTTTCTGGGCCTTTTCCAGTTTAAATTGGTGGCATCAAAGCAAGGGATCTTCTCCTACTAATGGAATATTCTTGTCCTCATCTGAAAGGTCCAGATGTCACTGAAAACAGGGTGATAGGAAACCAAAAAAGCAAAGGAAGAGGTTTTCTTCTGCAGATCTTATGTGCAAGCACTTGAATGCAGCTGAGAGACTCAACATGACATAGCAGAGAACAAATGTGGCCTCTGAGGATTCAGTGGGCAGGTTTGTGGATCTCCAACTGAGAGTGTGTGTTGTGTTTGACTGCTAGGCTGGTGCCAGGGATCATTTGTATTGGTTAGAAACTTGTCTTCATATTGTCAGCTTGGAGTCTGCATGAAGCCCTCGGATCAACAATGCGCCTCTTCTACCAATTATTTTCTGGAACAAACTGAGTAAAATTAGGGCACAGTATACCAAGGGCTTATGGTAAACAATTTGGTGTTGGCTCATAAGGTAAAGAAATTGTGAAGACAACATTTTATGAGCTATATTTCACCTGAACAGCAACATTCATTTCGGTTTTGTTATTCTACTACACTACCAGCGGTCCTATAATGCTTCTCTGCAAAACACAGCCCTGCAGCATCTTTTACCGAAATGTAGACAATTTATGGTAATTGGCCACACTGAGAAGATTCTTTTTGCAACTATTTTTCTGTCGCCTAACCATACACTTAGGTGTATGGGGGTCTATATTGTGACTGTACAGTCATGTCAGTACTGTGGCCCCTGTCCCCTATCCCTGAAAGAGTTGTTCACAGCATATTTCTTGTATTTCTTTGCATCTTCTTTTTCCTGAGAGTATAGGATGAGAAAGGAGAAGTCTACATCTTAGATCTTAAAAAGAGGCTGTGCGGGATCTGATGCATCCAGTTTCCAGCTCTGCAATGCCCCAAGGCCCTGCAGAGTGGTGCAAGTAACAATCTGTTCACCCTTGGGAAGGTAACAACTGGGGTGTCCAGTATTGCTTGTCTGGGTTACTGCATAGTGCCACAAATTCAGTGAGAAATCTGTTATTTGTGTATACTCATCTTTCTTGACTTGCTTTTTGAGTTTTTAGAAGCTGGTGGGGTAGAGATTGACTGACTTACCTACATAATCTATTTTTTCAAAAGGTTCAAAAATGATAACTGACAATTTTGCTTGACTAGCCAGGAATGTAGTTAATACATTTTCCCTTCTTTTTCTTCATGGTTTATTGCTTCAAATTTTTTTATTGTACATTCATTGAAATACTTTTTGTGAATGTTCTTTGCTTTGTGCATTGCCCTCTAGTCCCATTCCCAATGACAGTGGACTGATTTTTCCTCAAGAAGAAAAGCAAAAGCAGTAAATGCCTGAGGTGGCTCAGTCCTACAACCCCTTGTTTCATACTTTTATGTCTCTTGCTGAAGTGTGGCCCCATGCAGTTTGCTGGCAAGTGGAATCTACGCTCATGTGTCAGAATTACATCACCTCCATGGCATTGGGAAAACTTTGGAATATGATAGCACAGGACAGGAAGGTTGTCTTACCTCTGTCTGAAGGGCTGCCAAGCGAAAAAATCCCAATGTTGCATACTCTTAAGTTAAACATGTAATATAGATCATTCTAGTTCAGAACTTTGCTGAATGGGGCCCTTTCTAAGCTTCTAAAATTGCAGGTTTTCTGTGGGTGCTTTCTCTTGGGCGTGTCTCTGCCTTTGTCCTCCTTTCACTTCAGTGCTGCTTATGTACCTCAGGAATACCTACTGTCAACAAATAAAAAGAGAGATGTTGATGGCTGCAGTTGATTGAGCATCATCTGCTAGTTACTGCAGTTTAAGTTACTATTTCTAGCAAATCCTCCAACTTTAAAATGGAGGTTTGTCTTGATTTAGTTTATTCCTTATGGTATCAAAATGTGGTGACAGCTTTAAAAAGAAAAATAACATAGTGCTTCAGGGAGCAAAACCAGAGTACAGAATTTTTAATGGTTTTAATTATATTACAGCACTGTTAGTCCTTTTTTTAAAGTATTCACTCCTCATATTTTTCTTTTGTTAGTAGCCAGTTGACAAGGGGAAGCTCTTATTCCCTCTTCATAATATTATGTTCAGCTTTTTAAATTCCAGTTGGAAACATTTTGTTTATTGGAGCTCTATGAAGAGTTGTTAAGTGGATCTTCATTAGCTTCAGCTTTGGAAAGACCCATTTGGTTAAAGCAAAAGTACATCACTCCTCTTTTTCTATTCTCCCACTTTCATTGTCCCGGTACAAACTTCTTGCCTGTGTGCAGGGGAGAGAGATGACATCAGGATTCATGCAAGGAAATCCTGTGGAGTGAAACATTTCTGTTTATGAGCAGTGGTAACAACAAAATAATTGAGCAAGAGCCGTACATGCATGGTCTGCATTGCTGCTTTCAGGGCTTACACAAGGCCCTCCAGTGCCAACACCTGCACGACAACCCTTCCACCCTGACCATGGTGGGACAGGTGGCACCTGCTGGCCTGGGACCCTGCCATGAATACAGGGCATGGAGGTGGTTTAGACAGGACCCTGTCTGGGATGGAGGGTCCACTTACGTGAACAGGGCTGTTCCTTGAAAGGAGAACAGTGGTATAAAATCTCGTCTTCAAGGGAACATTCTGAGCCTATATGAAACTTCCAGACAGCTCCTGTTGGAATCTTCAAAATGTCTTCTGACTCTGCAGCCTTCAGAAACCCACCATGGGCTTCAGGCCCAGGGAAGCCTTCAGTACCGCTGACAGTTCTGCCAAAGTATCTACAGTAGGGCATTGATAGGAAGAGGAGCTTATTTTTTTCACCTGGTTTTGGGTGAGATCAGCCTAGAAGCAATAAAACCAAAGGATGGGGAGAATTAGTTTGGCCTTTGCCAGGGAACTCTGTCATTTTGCCACCTCTAGCATGAAAAATTATTCAGTGGAAATTCTGCTAAGAAAGTGCCAAGTGCAAGTTATGTATCAGGATTTCTAGGCCAGGTCCTTAAATATGTTACCTATCTATCTTGTCTTTATTTTATGCATTTGCCTAGTTGAATGTTTTAAAGTTAAAAGAAATTAACAGTCAATTGCAGGAATAAGGAAAAAAAACTTTTAAAAAAGCCTTCATCTTCATAGCTGGTAAATCTATCACTTTTTCTACCTCTATTCCCTGAGACTATTTCCTGCTTTGGAGGTCAATAGTCATACGTGATTTTAAAATCTTCTTTAAGAAGTTTAATCCTCACAGTTGTAACAACATACAACAGATTCATACAAGGACGGTAAAATCCACAGGGTAGACTGCCAGGAAACTGGAGACCTGCCATCACTGAAAGTTGTCATCATTGACCTGACAAATCTTAAGGGATTTTCTTATTTCACTTGAACTTGCCCTAGTGCAAGGAAACAGACTGGGTGATCTCTTGAGATCCACTCTATCCCTCCACTCTGCGATCTTATCTTGGATTTCCTAGTGGCAGTGCAGCCTTTGTTATTATTTTTTGCTGTGCCAAGTAACGTAGCAACCTTTGTAAAATTAAGCTTCTATTTTAATAAGCAAACACCCTTATGGGAACCCAAAAGACAGCAAGAAGAGGTTTAAATAACATAACCTACAAAGAAAGGTTGAGAGAAAGGGGTTTGTTTATCCAGAGGAGAAGAGGCAAAGAGGGATGTGATACATTTTCCAGAATGCAAAGACTGCAACAAAGAGACCAGTGATTAAAATGGTCCCCTGTAGCTGTCAGGAAAAGGTCAACAGGAATTTAGCTTAATTTGCAGCAAGGAATATTCGGGTTCCATGTTACAAAGCAAATTCCCAGCTTTGAGAGTGATGAAACACAGACTGCTTAGGGAGGCTGTGGCTCTCCCCTCTGCTTGCCTCAAGAGCAGGTGAGAATAACATCTGTCAGGGGTCATATACTCCTTACTGCTGCAGCAGTGTGGTGGATCAGATGAAGCGGAGCCTCCTCCAGTCTTTTGTCTATGAAAAACCAGGAGCAATGAGTGAAAGGTTACTGCTGATGACTCAGTGTCACACAGAGTGTGTACCCCCCCGAAAGCCTGGTCCAACAGCTCCTCAAGTCAGCACCCACCACAATTCTTGGTGAGACAATGTCTTCTGGTCTCCTGGCTGGGGGCCACCAGGAATCCCTAGCATGTAGAATGCTGAGTCTGTCAGGGCATTTCGAAGGAACATGGTGTATGCTCTGTTCTCTCTCCTCAGGAGTGCATCTGACCACTTTCAGATAGATGACACTAAGCCAGAAAGGGCTTTAGCTCCACCAAGTATAACCACACATTTTTCTTACCCTGTTTGTGTTCAGGACCCTGAAGAAGAACCACAGAAGAGCAACACAGGGGTTTTATCCTGTGGATGTCTGGGACAGGCTGGTTCCTCCCCATCTACTCCTTCCTGGCAGGTTTTTGATTCCCACCTCACCCATCTTTGACACTAAGGCAAAGAGATACAGCAGCATAGAATGTGAGGAGCCAGATTCTATTCAGACTGATGGGAAATTCCTCCTAGCTTCTTCAAGAGAGCGAAAGCCATTGTGTACTGCCTTGGCCAGCTTACATTTTTCATTAAAATTTACTGGAAATATAGCTTATGTACAGATAGCAGCATTTGAGAATCTAGGAATTATTTCTTCTAATGATCACTTCAGGGAAATACTTATAACACTGAAAAGCTGAATTCCCATGTTCTCTGTGGTAATAAAAGCACCTTTAAGTAGATTTTCTAGTCAGGCACTACCTTGTTTACAATGAGTTCCCTTCAACTATTCAAATTGCAACAAACTATTCACTTTGGAAAATGGATTTCACTAAACACTTGTCAGTAACAATGATCTAGGAATCCAGTTTGATGCCAACCATCAATACATAGGTTTCAGGAACAGCAGCACCCTGAACAATGCTCACTGCATGCAAACATATTGGTGCATATGGAGGAAGGCTGAATCAACACAGTAGGGGCTCAGTTGCTCAGGTATCCGTAGGTCTCATGGATTTCTTTTCCTCAGTATTACTCAGTTCATCTGCAGCTAAATTTCACCCAAAATGACTCCCCAGCTTGTCTTGTTTAAGCCACAGCAGCATCAAGGCAGGACAAATAGCCCTATGAGGATGTCACCCCAAGGGACAAATGTGCCTAACCCCTGCAAGCAGTTTCTGGCACCCAAATAAAGGGACTGAAGCAGGGATTTGAGCAGACAGCACTGCCTGAAAAGAACAAGGTCTGGGCAGGGGACCCATGGGGTGAGAGAGGCATGGAGGGAACATTAGGCTGCATAATGTCTCTGTTGAGACCACTGATGGTAGCACATCCACTATGGAGCCTGTATGGAGCTGATCTCAAAGGAGTCTTTGTTACAAGGGTTTTGCAAAACAGCTGTGTGTTTTTAAAGTTTTCATTATTACAACATTTTGCAAAGATTGCTTGCAAAACTTCCCTGTTCTTCCCTGTAGAAAGAAGCTTGGCAGTTCAGAACGCTGAAATGCCAGACCCAGGTTTCAGCAGGTCCTGCAGCAGCTGACACAGGGCATGGTGGCTAATGACTCTGAGCCATACCAGCTCTGAATGAAAGCTAGGGCTAATTTTGAGCGAATTCTATGCTGAATACTCCTATTGGTCTGGCCACAGGGAGCTGTCTGCAGATCATTTTAACTTGTCACTTTCTTAAACGTTTCTGTGTCTCATTTTAGAAGAGAGCACACCCTGCTTTTCAAGTTCAAAATCTATTCTGAATTAATTTGCACACTAGGCAGTGAGGAGACCTCACTATGGTTAATGACTGATGATGCCACTATTTATACTGTGAAGGATTTCTTGCATTCCTTTGCACACTCTATCTACCTCCTACGACCTACCTCCTGCAGGGC
The DNA here is from genome assembly GCA_013396875.1 of Vireo altiloquus. Lineage (NCBI taxonomy): Eukaryota > Metazoa > Chordata > Aves > Passeriformes > Vireonidae > Vireo > Vireo altiloquus. The sequence continues at coordinate 572,820 of VZRF01012384.1, forward strand.
ATTTCGAAGGAGCATGGTGTATGCAACAATTTAGTAGTTCAATTCAACTTCAAATGGGAAATGAAATCAGAAACCAAACAAGAATATTTTCTGCATTTTATCTAATGTGACTTGTGATATTTAACTTTCCTCAGTTTCATATCTCCATTCTGTAACCTTTTTAACTCTTTCCCCTCTCTCCTTCCCACACCCTGCCAGCTCTGGTTCATTTCATCGCTAAAATTTTCCAAAGTTGTAATGTCAAAACACAAATTTTAACCCATACAAGAGCTTTCCAATCCTGACAGTCATGAGGGACTCGGTTTTGAAAAGAGGCCAGTTTTGCTGTTGGGTCAAGAACAGACCCTTCTCATGCTGTAATAGGAACTAATAAAAAAACAATAGCAAAAAAAATAACAAGAAGATTTGGGTCAGTTCTATCCCACGGCTACACCCTTGTGGCTCCTGGATATTTATTCTCTGTTTGGTTCCCAAGTTAAGTGCTGAAAGCCTTAATGTGCCCACGTAACTTCAGAGAGAGAGCAGGCCAACCTTGCCAAGTTTTGTCCCTCTGATTTAACGTGGATACTCTGCTACTGTTTGCTCAGTAAAGAGTGTCTCTGGATGGACAGGCTCTGCCTCTGCACACTGCACTGGCAAAGGAGATATTCCAGCCTCTCATGACTCTTCTCAGTCCCTCCTGTGCACAATCAGGCAAAAGACCTGCCATTCCCCTGGAATCTATTTGAGCCACCCAATCAACAAAACTAGTTCACAAAGTCTTTGACTGAATTTGCCCGGCCTGTTTTTAATAATATGGCAGGACATTATGAAAACCTGGCTCTGGACCCTTCCTGAGACCTTATTGTGATTACCACCCGGATGGCTTTGGGAATTGGCTCAAAGCTATTCTGTGGGCTGGAAAGCTGTCATCAATCTTTCTCGTTTGACACTGTCCCTTTTTGGGGGTAACAGCAAGGTGCTCCATCCTGCTACGGCTGCTACTGTGCTTGCAGCCAAGCAGCTGCACAGGCCCCTCCTGCAGCACCTCAGGCCTTGGGCTATGAGCATGGGGTGGCAGGCTGTCTACTCATATTTTGCAAAGCCAAAGCCTCTTTCCACATCAAAGAAGTGCCTTGAAATGTGGAGAAACTCCTTTTTTTTTCCCCCACATGTCCAAGCTCCTTGTGGCTGACACCATCCATGCCTCCCCCTTGGTCAGATGTTTTGAGGATCATCTCCTGCTCTGTCTCCTTCACCCCACAAATATCATCTTGTGAGCCTAGCAGCATGTGACCCTTGCCATGTGTTGTTTTCCAAGACTTTTCAGGGTCTTTATCAAACCATCCCTTGTTCCTTGTACCTGGATTTCTTCCAAGTATTGCTCTACTGCCTTGCATTTTTTGTGACAATATTTCCAGTGGTCTCCCACTGGGACACTAGCCTCTCTCATCTCATTCACACGGGAGTTTTCTAAAGTCTCAGGTTTTTTGGTTGGTTGATATTTCAATCTATAATTTTTATTTTCCAAAGGCTGTGTGTTGTCATCTTTTTCCTTTGTTTTCTTATCAGGAGAAAACAGTCTTTCACCCTAACTACTACCAGGTAAGGCTTTAGTTCCTTCGGGCTTCTCACAGACTGCAAGATATTTTTGTGTTCTCAATCTCTATCTTTAAGGTTGTCTTTCTGAAGTTGCCTCTCCTCTATATCCCCATGTGCCATTGTGAATGCTCATACAAGAAGACATTCACCCTCTGCATCTATGATTTCCTTTTAGAGACTTGGAGAGGAGTGCCTCTTCCCACTATCATTTTCCTTGTGCCACTTGGAAAGTGTGGTCATTTCATGCATGTATGGGATCTGATCACACTCCTCAGGACTTGTGGGATTTTTGGATTTTTCATGACGCCATGGACAAGAGTCAAGGTTTATTTGAACAAGCATACCAGGAACAAAACTCACCGCCTGGTGGATTTACTATCTCTAATTTTCTTCTTTCCTTGGTACAAGCAGGCAGTTACAATGAGCACTTTTCTCACTGACACTGGTGGCTGCATTCACCTGATTTTTGTCCTGGGATGAGATTGGACCCTCACCCCAAGTCAGGATAAAATGACCAGGTGTCTCATTTGTGTTCTCTTGCCCATAAAGCCCTTCTACTTCTGCACTGCACTGCGTGCACAGCTCATATCAAGCTGCTGTGACCTCAGAGAAGTGGTTTCAAGGCAGATGAATTGTATCTTTGTCCTGAGGCAGTCTAATGACAGCCTAGACCTGAATCAATGCTGACACAGCATCATGAGCAATAATTTTGCCCTGACAAAGCACAAGTTGCTCAAGTAAATTTTACCCTGGTAAAATTTGGGTAACCAGAGAGCACAGGTGTGGCAGCAGGGAACTACTACCTGAATACTCCAAGTTCCTGGAGGGTCGTGCAAATGATGCTACCTCCTACACTTCTCCTCCTCCTGCTATTACCTGAGCTATCTACAATATATGTATCTGTGCTGGAGCCACCTCATCTAGGAAACCCCTGCTTTGGCTCAGCTTCAGCTTGTGTACCCTGAGTTAGGAATTAATTTGCTGCAGGTTATCAGGGCTTGTGTTGTACATTGTGGTTTCTATGCCCTTAAATCTCCATGGGAGCACTCCAGCATCACAACTTTCTTCTTCCTTTTGCATTCAGTTCCTCTTGAAATGTTCTTTTGAAATTTTTTCTTAATTCAGAAAGAAGAGGGCATGTTCTCAGCAGAGAGGCATCTGTCAAGAACCTGTTTCAAAAGTCCTTCTAGGGCTCAAACCTGGGATGTAATACAGCTTTTGAAAACGTTTAAAGCATTTGAGCTCCCGCTCCTTGCACAGCCTCACCAGCCAAAACACCTTGATTCTCTAAGCTGCAAGATGTGCTAAAGGCGAGTCCTTCCTCCACCCTAATCTAGCCAAACCTTCATCTTAATCCTGCAGCCACTTGGAGCTGAGAGCACAGAAGTTGTAGGGCTGCCTCTTCTAGCTCTCCATTTATACTGATGGAAGAGAAAGCAGCTCCCTCCAGAGAGGCTGCCTAAGGAGGTGCTGCATCTCCCCAGCAGCCTGGGGTGCTCTGAGGAGGGTGAAAGCAATGCATATCCAAACCACAGCTCTCCCCTCTCCTGCCTTTGTTCTGGCTGTGCTGGCTGTGGACACCGAGGTGGTGGGCAGCTTGCTGTTCTGCAGATGGACTCACTGCCTCTATTTCTTTTTTTCTTTTTTTTTCTTTTATTTTTCTTTACCTTGCCACAGGCTAAATTGTGATCACAGGAAAGTCAGTGGCAAAATTGTCATCTGTTTCTTGGGGACCCTTGTGTAAATGAATTGGGATAAAGCGGCAAACGGGTTGTGGCAAAATACTCGTGCCGCAGCAGGTAGATGAAAACTTGAACCATCCCCCATAACTTTGGCTGCTGTAGCAGCTGAACTAACACTGAATCCTCTGAATTCTGACTGAATTATCTATGCTCTTAAGATTGTGCTGAAGCACCCAAATACATCTTTTTCCCTCAGAGTTTGTATGCAGCCCAATGTGTTAAGGTCAAGATGCACACTCCAGAGAGAAGCAGATGGTCTCTTGAGTGATGTGTTTTCACTCACTGAGCATGAATATGAAAAAGCCTTCTTATTTTCCAAGCATATGAAAGTCAGTAATGTAGAACAGTCTCAGGGAATCTTAATATGTGAATAAACATGTGTTGCAAGAGTTTATTTTGGTCTTTGTGCTCACTATGGATTCCTAAGATTAAATGACACCCGAATACTACATATCATTGTTTTTATTAGCTTGGTTCAAACATCAGAGCCATGCCAAAATATTGTTTCAATTTGCGTAGATTTAGAATAATTCTGACCTTCATAATGAACTAAAAAAAAAGCAATCCTGGAGTCAGTAAATGTTCACTTTACAGAAGTATCTATATATTGTAAATATCAAATATTCTGTATGAATGCACTTATGGTGTAGCAGAGCTGTATTGCTGAGTGAATGGGGTGAAGACAGTTGCTGGAAACTCTCCGTATACAAATTAAGTTGAATTTTAAAGGCTGATCCTGCTCTCTCTCTGCATCATGCGCACTTTAGCAAAGAGCCTGAGGCAAAGGCACCAGCTAAGGACCATCCCCACCCTCCGTGTCGCACAGGGCACAGCACACTATATCCAAGCCTGCTCCCCTCTCTATACCTCCTTTGCCATCAGGCAGTTTGAAGGTCTGTGCCCCCCAGGGCCTTTCTTCCCCCACCCCTCCCCCATGCAGAAAGGGGAAAACAAGTGGGACAAGTCATCCCATCCAATAACGTGTCGGAACTCTGACACATCATTGGGTCTTGGCCATGGGCAGAACCACCTGGGTGTTTTCTCTGAGTTCAGGCTGCATAGAGAGGCCAGTATCTGCTGCTTCTTCCTGAAATAGCTGCGCTAAAGAGGGCAGGGAGGAATGTCAAAATGTTTTTAATAACCAACACAGCATTTGGAGCATATATTTCAAGTTGTATTGAGCTAGTGGAAAGAGACCCATGGATTTCAGGGAGATTTGTATGAGACTTTAAAATTGATTGTATATCTAAGAAGGGTACAAAGCAGAAAATTTAGGGAAAAGGCTCCTAAGCATTTTTTCCCCCTAATCCTTCACCTGTACCAGCTGTTGGAAAACATCTTGCCAAACATCCTCTCTCATCATGCTCACTACAGAAATTTCCTGAGCTTGTCCAGCCAACCAAAACATTAATTTCTACTAAGACACACACAACCCCCCACCTTTCTCGCCAGCTCAAGTAACATTAAACATTTTATTCAAACACAGAAAAACATGGAGATTGAGAGCTGAGACTGCTGCTTCTCTATGAGCTCTGTGTATTTTTAATGTTTCTGGCTAAAGATGTGAGGTAAGGAAGAAGTAGAAGTGAGAACAGTGAATTCCATGTTGAAAGAGTCATATGGAGGTTTTTAACAGCATTTTAAAGTGCACCTGAAAAATTTACTGTTGCATCCATTTTCTGTGTGGAAAACTGCATGGTTGTGCAACCTCTTTCTGTATAACAAAGAAATAACTGCAAATGCCTGTACAAAATGTCATCTCTCTGTTCATTCACCCACTTGCCAAATGCAAATAGCCATTCGGCAAGTTCTGCAAAAGGGCTGTGTAGGAGTCTGTGTTGAAAATATGCCCTTTCACGGTCTTTAGATGTTTCCTCTGTTTGTTCTATCTGCTTATTTCCCACCAACATCTAAGCCACGTAACGAGGGTAAAAGAAACCCTCTGACAGTCTGAGGCACCCCCATAATCAACAGTTCATTGGTTCTTAAGAGCATTAAGGCCCAGAAATGAATGGTGCAAGAAACTTTATCTGGGAGCTGACTGACTGATGGATGGAGCAAACCACAATGGCAGGCATTTAAAAACACAGCTGGCTGTGCCACACTCACACTCTTGGGTGTGAGCAGAATGTATTGTACCTCCCCTGAAAACTCTTGCAGCACACTTGCTCCTTTATGAATTTTGATAAACAGGTTCCACACCATGCCTTTTAAATCCCCCAAGACTCTAACCCACTGTCTGCAATTTTTTTTATGTGGATTTTTTTTTTGAGTGACAAACATGTTTATTGTTGCCAGTATGCACTAACAGTATTGGCTGAAAATTGATGTCAAAACATTGTTTTTCTTTGAAATAGGAGAATTCCTGCAAAAATTATTAATTTCTCTTTAGTTTGTTTCTTTGGAGATTGTTGCTAGATTTGTACCCTATGCCTGCTTTTAATTTCTTTTGACTCAAAATTTATTTGTCTCTGAAGAAAAGGGGTTCCCAGGGACTGTTTGCCTGGTATATGTATTGCAGTGGAGACCACAATGTATGGGGTTAGAAGAGAGATCCTATTAGTCATCTTCTTTTTATTCTGGTTCTGACTCACTTGCGATTTGGAGTATATGTGGGATTTTTTGCCAAGTAAGACGTATCTCCCTCCCTTCCTAATGAAAGGAGCTTAGCCCAGTGATTATGGCAGTAGCTGGACCCTCCAGACCATTAAATATGCCTCCTAGACTTGCAGTGTCCCTGTGAGGATCCTCAGACCCTCTAGCACTGACTCCAGCTCCCTGTATCCCAAAGATGGGGAGCTGGGTGTTAAATGATGGCTTGCAGAAGCCAGTATGATGAAGGAGATGGTGGATCATGACACACTTAAAGCCGTGGTTGTGTTTTGGGTGCTACTACCGAAGTGTTTTCCTGCCCTGGGGTAAGTGCTGAGAGGCAATTTAGCGATCTAGAAACTGTGGTTTGACTGCACCCTGAGGAAGTGGGCTGGGATGTTGCCATTTGATCCTATTTATAGGCTTGTAGGACCATCCCTCCACTGTCAGCCAGGCTCAGCTACATCTCAGATACATCAGGAAGCATTTCAAAAGCCAACCCTAGTGGACATGCCATGGTTCAGTTGTTCCTCTATGATCTCCCTTTAGCATTAGGAAAGTGCTTCCTGATCTCTAACTTCTATCTGCCTCCCTTTAGTGTACGTCTGTCTCTTGTCACCCCGTGTGTCATGGCAGAAAGTCCTCTCTACTCAAGCAACTCTATAATTTAAATTTTCTCCTGCATTGTGTTTCTAGACCTTTAATTAGCCCTTTTGCTGTTATTTCAACTCAGTACAGCTGAATGGCATCTTTCTCGGAGAGCAGTTTACCAGACTGCACACAGATCAGTCACTTTGCAAGGATGAAAAACGGTTATGTGTCTCACAGGATGTAATTCTGCTCATCCATTGCTGGTCTAGGGCTAGCCTCTTCTGTAACAACACAAAATAGCTCTTCAGCTTGTGATCTTCTACAGCCTCTAGATGGTTTTCTGCTGAGCTGCTGGCCAGGCAGCTGTCTTATCCTGCAGTATACAGTCAGTTATTGCCTATGTGAGGAATAATCTGCAAGCTTGTTTCCAGAGTGGCATATTTTCTTGTTAGACCTTAAAAATACTGGTCTTCCAAGATCATTCTGAATTCTAATCCTGTCTTCCAAACTCCTGACAGTCCTTCCCTGCTGGCTACCATCTGTACATCCTCTCTGTTCCATCGTCTGGGGCATGAATAAAAATATTGAATATGACTAAACCTGGGAGAGGCTGTGCCGCACCTATCCCATATGTCCTTCCACTTTAACTGGCAATACAATATCCTTTCAGAACAGACTTCATGTTCCACCACATCTTCCTCCGGACTTGCCAAAGCTGGCTTCAAGGACTGTTTTCCTTACCAGGGACAAAAACTAAAGTGAAAGGCTGTTGTTCAATTCCTTTCCTTTCTCCATGCTCATATTTACTATTATTAAATAATTATTTGCTGCAGTAATGAATTCTGAGATAAATAATCTCTCAGGCACATCATTTGTTTGGAGGTAGACCTGATATTTGTCCTTTCTTGTTCTCTTGCCATAGCCAAGACAATCCCTTTCTGCAAGTGGAGTGTAATAGTGTTTCACACTAACACTAATGCAAATACAGTAATTCAAACTTCTAGATGTACTCAAGATCTCGAAATATTTTTTTCTGTGAGCCTTATCTAGTTATTCTTTTATCTGTTCTCTAGATATTTGTGTTTCTGCCATCCCCTATTATTTTCTACAGTTCTTCCTCCTCCCTGCTGCCATGGTTGTTCTGCTGCCCTCTGCTTCCAGGGACTGTGTGAGGAGACAGAATCTCCCCTTCAGTGAGACCTTGTCTTCCATGCTGGAGATTTGCAGTTGTGAAATTTTCTTTTTACAGCCTCCTAAAATCCTCCCTCAGGTTGATCTACTGTGGTCAGTGAGAGCATTTTGAGCTATAATACAGGGGAGGTTTGGAGTTTGCTGCATCTCCCTGGCCCCATGGGAGAGCCAGGGAGCAGGCAGTGACAATAGCAGCAGAGAGGGGCTGAGTTCTGGGCTTCTGAGTTCAATTCTCAGCTGCAGAGACAAATCTTGAATTTTGGGCTTGTTAAATTGCCCTGTCATTATAAAATCAGTGCAGAAGCTCAGATCAAAAACCTACCCTGGCAGATTAGTAATGTGTCAGATGCTGAACTCCTCAAAAGTGCTAATACCTTACTGCCCTTTTATGTGGTTTAAGTTGTGCATTTGTTTTGGAGCCAACAGACAGAGCCAGAAAAGAAGACGAAGCAACTTTTGCCAGTCCTCCCTTTGTAAACCTACATTGCACAGTGGGAAGCAGGAGAATTTACTTCAACTAAAGCCAAGTCAGTGGTTTAATCTTTGTAAACATGTCTTAAGTGCTCTGCCTCTTATCTTTATGCCGTGGCTTTTGTACCAAAGAAAAAGGTAGAAAGCTGTTCAGCCAGAAATATCACAATTCTGACATGAAAACTGGTCATAAATCACTTTTCTGTGGAGTTCTGTGTGTGCATGTGTGCGTGTGTGAGTGAGCCTGTGCGTTTGTGCTCCTGCCTTGTTGAATCAGCAACTGGTGGCCTACAGTGCCAACACAGGCTGCTCTTGCGAGTGCCAGCACACAGGAAGGAAGGAAGGAAGGAAGGAAGGAAGGAAGGAAGGAAAGAAAGAAAGAAAGAAAGAAAGAAAGAAAGAAAGAAAGAAAGAAAGAAAGAAAGAAAGAAAGAAAGAAAGAAAGAAAGAAAGAAAGAAAGAAAGAAAGAAAGAAAGAAAGAAAGAAAGAAAGAAAGAAAGAAAGAAAGAAAGAAAGAAAGAAAGAAAGAAAGAAAGAAAGAAAGAAAGAAAGAAAGAAAGAAAGAAAGAAAGAAAGAAAGAAAGAAAGAAAGAAAGAAAGAAAGAAAGAAAGAAAGAAAGAAAGAAAGAAAGAAAGAAAGAAAGAAAGAAAGAAAGAAAGAAAGAAAGAAAGAAAGAAAGAAAGAAAGAAAGAAAGAAAGAAAGAAAGAAAGAAAGAAAGAAAGAAAGAAAGAAAGAAAGAAAGAAAGAAAGAAAGAAAGAAAGAAAGAAAGAAAGAAAGAAAGAAAGAAAGAAAGAAAGAAAGAAAGAAAGAAAGAAAGAAAGAAAGAAAGAAAGAAAGAAAGAAAGAAAGAAAGAAAGAAAGAAAGAAAGAAAGAAAGAAAGAAAGAAAGAAAGAAAGAAAGAAAGAAAGAAAGAAAGAAAGAAAGAAAGAAAGAAAGAAAGAAAGAAAGAAAGAAAGAAAGAAAGAAAGAAAGAAAGAAAGAAAGAAAGAAAGAAAGAAAGAAAGAGAAAGAAAAAGAAAGATTGACTAAATAGTTAAAAGGGGAAAATCCTCTTACAACAAAATCTGAATTCTCCTGGATTGTCTGGAAAAAACCTCCAAGGAGGGAAAGGTCTTGTAGACATCAAGCATGCTGCAAGCTAAATTCAAAATTAGGAAACTATCTGGTGCTCTGTTTAAGTGTACATGTGTGTTTATTTGCAGAAATCAGATTGATGTTTTAAAATGCTGTTCTTTTAAAAAATCAAATCATCATGGAAGATCTGTTTGCTACTTCTTTCAGGCTTTGTGGAGCAGGTGAGCACTGTGGATGCTGGTAGTGTACTAAAAGTAGGTGTGAGAAATGGCAGTTGGAAAGCTCAGCTTTTCATCTAAGTCTTTTCGAATAATATTTCCTTCCTATCACATGCAGATTTATGTTTGGTTAATCTTTTAGATCATGTATCACTCCTCACCACAGCACTGAAAATGCAACACAGAATATCAGGAAATTTGAGGCACAAAACCATACCAATTTTTGCAGCACTGAGTTACTGGACTTCTAAAATGGAAGAGAGAATGCCATGAAATGTTGGTGGACCAGAGACAGCTAACAGTGAATTCCTTTGACACAAAGTGATCTTCAGGACTTTTTCTTCCTACATTTATATGAAACAATTATATTTGCCTCATCTCTCTGTGCTATGCAGATAAAGACACCCAGGGGACCTTTTTTAGGCGTTGTGTTTACAAACTTTTTTCTCAAGTGTATATTCTTTTTTAATCCTTTTTGTTATATTGATAACAGTAAAGGGCAAACTGGGTGCACTGTGCCTTAAACCTGTGTTTCACCCAGAAGTTTGTGATATCCCCGTAGCCAGACTGTTTTGGTTTTGGCATCAGGGGAGATCCCTTTATGCAAACAAGGGACCTGTGCATCTTCTGAATCCCTGCTGAAGGAAGGTACTGTGTGTTGGTGATATGTCACGAGGTGCTGAAGGTACTACTTCTATTAGTCTGTAAAATATTACAGGATTGGTTTTCAGAGAGATCAGCAGGATGTTTCCTCAGAATATAACCAGCTGTGCAAAGAAGCTGGGCTGTTTTCTTGACCTGTTTTGTTGCCAGAGTTTTTGTCTTTTGTGTAGTTTGACTTTCTGAAACAGCCCACATTTTCTGTACTAAATAAAAGAGAGGCTATCATTGCAAATGTTACAGACAACAGTTTAAACTATATTCAACGAGGAAATCTCCTACATTAGATCTTGTCTTTACTACAGCAGAGAGACTAAATAAAAAATGAACAATTAGCAATGGCTTGGGTATAACTGATGACAGGGGGATTATATTTATTGTTATCTCCAAACAGAATGAAGTCCAAGCCAATAAAGAATATTAATTGCGCTTTTTTAAAAAAAAATCATTTTAGCTAAAAACAATGATGGGAGAAATTCAACTGGGAGAAAGACTTTATTAACAGAAAAATCTGAACGATTATTGTGAATCACGGGATAATACTTAAGGACATACCCAAAAAAGCCCCACCCAGCAAAAGAATCTGCATTCATTAAATGACCTGCTGCAGAAGGGAAGTAAAACTTCTTACGCATATGTGTACCTGGACCCCAAGAGAAAAAGCAAAAAGCTTCGAATGTCAATACACATAAATTAGAAGGTAGGTTTTGGAGAAAATTGATAAAAGAGGAAACAGGTCACAAGGAGAACTGTGACAAGCAGAGCTGAGGAAAGTTGCCTGTTGAGGAGTATTTTCTTGTATTTTGGGGATTTTATTTTAACATTTCCAGAACATAAAGAACACTAAAAATTACATGCCTCCATTACCAGATGAAATAGTAAAACTGCCAACAGGAAAAGATGTAAAAATGAAGCTTATTCTGTTATATTTTTATTCTATGTCCAGGGGAAAAAATCCAAACCCTAATCATTTATTCATGTCAACCAACAGTGATCACATAGTTTTTGTTCTAGTTGTAAGTAAAGGGAAGGTTAAACAGCAGATAACAAAGTCAGGCAAGGATCCGAGTAACCTGTATCCAGCAGTCTAATAAAAAGGGCAAGCCAAAGAAAATAAATCTTAGCACACTGGGGAAGTTCCAGATGCCTGGGAGAAAGCTAGCACGATAAATTGCATGACCCAGATAATTTTTAGACTGGTCAGCCTGATGGGGATCCTCGAAGTTGGTACTACACAACATTTTTATCAGGCAGCAAGGGTGATGCAGAACCAATGGGGAATGTGCCAGATGCACCAAAAATAGGTCAACTTCTGGTCTCAAAATACTCTTCTGCAGGGGTATGCTCATCATCTAAAGATGTTTCTGTTATATATCTGTTTCTGTGAATTGTGGGAGAGCAAATCGTGGGAGAAAGGAAGCAGGTGGGAGTTAGGGATCTTACACTGGTGTTGATGTGCTTGAGACTCTTCACAAAGCAAGCACAAAAATACGCTGGACTGAAAAATGTACTTGGGAGAGGTCTAAAGGGACCAGCAGACCAGAAGGTGGTCTGATTACAACCTAGAGCAGGCTGTATGTTAACAGACAACTGGAGAGACTGTTTCAGTCTGGCACACAAAGATACAAAACAAGACCCAGTGGCTGGGGTTGGAAATACATTTTTAATTAAAAGTAATTTACTGTAAGAAAGTACTTCATCATCAGAACAACTCACAATGGATAAAAAAATGTTTATACTGGAAGTTTTTCCAGAAAAATCTGTTTTATTCCAACCATTGTCTTTGGATCTGAAGCATGAACTGATCTCAGTAAGTCCTGTGGTCCATGGAAAAAGAACATTGGCTCGAGGGTCCTTGGTGAGTCTTGTCCTTAAAATCTATGACCTGCAGAGAAATAAAAGCAATGCTTCCTGCTGACTGATCTACTCTGTGTCAGATCTCTGACAGTGGAGACCCCACTCCTCGTGAGGTAAATGATTTCTGAATCCAGGACATGTTTCATTCAGAAGAGTGTAGTCATTTAAGGTGAGTGTAACAGCTTGGCCATTCCAACAAACCACAGTGCAGTAATCTAATGATAAAATCAGCAAACAGCACAGCGGGAGAAGGATGGTAATTCACTGTCTTCAATTTCTTCTTTAGCACATCACATTCAAATATTTCCTTGGACCAGAAGAGATACTCTTTATTGCAGAGATTAGATTTGTCCTTTTGGGAAAATGGGGTGGAGAAGGAAATCTTATGGTGTTTTTGCTTTGTTCCTTTTCAAGCCATTGTATCTGGCTGTGAAAATACCACTGAGCAAGTTGGCAGTATCACTAATTCCCAACAGCACTAATATACCCATTTTTGATCAACCTTAAAACAAACAAACAAACAAAACTAAAAAATCTCAAACAAACTGAAAAATCAAAGCTTTAAAAAGCAAGAAGTGCTTTGTAAGGTAAAAGCCAGTTCAGAGAAAGGCCATCAGAGCTGCTGCCTCCAATGTGTCTTTGCTAAAGCAGCTGAAACTCGAAATTAAGCAGCAGTGGGGAACATCTGCAAACCATCAAAGATGGTGCAAAGGTTGGTGAAAATCTTTGTGGCCTCTGTGATTCATAGATACCAGCCAAATACAAACAAAAGCTTTTTTCTCTTGTGACAGACATAGTATTGTGGCTTGAATCACACAGAGCCCTATTGTTGGGTTATTTTATCTTATTTCTTTTGCAGATTCAAGTGGGGAAACAGGCTCAAAGAACTGTTGGGTCAGAGCCTGTCTTGCATGAAAGCAAGTGAGGTGGCTCTCTCATCTCACGCTCTTCTCTCACACCTTTCTGTCAGCAGCCCTTCCTTCCCTCTCATTATCTGTCATGCAGAGACAAGACTGCAGATGAGGCCAGACCTCAATGGGCTGCAGGTTTTCATGACCGTGGGCAACCTCAGTAAAGATTTTAAGAACTTTTGAAGCTTCTTGGTGAGTCCTGTCCTTAAAATCTATGACCTGCAGAGAAATAAATGCAACACTGCATGCTGAGTGATCCTCTCTGTGTCAGGTGTTTGACAGAGGAGGCCAGGGTAAATTTTTGGGTGTTTAAAGTACACTCAAGTCTGAGCTGCACCAGCAAGATTAATAGAGAGCTGATCAGGGATCTTAAACCTAGCTCTACAGTCCCGACACACATTCTGTTTTTAGGAAAACCCCGTCAGCCCAAATGCTCTTTTTTGCTAGTACTTTATTCCATATTCTCTCAGCAAAATTGGTGAATGGACATTAAAAGAAATCAAGCCTTGCCTCTGTAAAGTAATCTATTGTACAGGCTGCCAAACCCAGTAGCTTGATTGAGATGGGGCAGCCATATGTCTGTGTCCCCAGGTCTGTTCCATAGAGGGGCTGAGCACACAGCCACCACAGGAGCTCCTCCATACTCACACAAGATGCACATACAGATGTTGCTGGCCATACAGATCGGCACAGGCAGAAATACACATACACAGGTGGCTCAAATGGGCTAATCCTGTCCAGATCTCTGGCAGTTCTAGGAAGTTCTAGGAGCAGGAAATGTATCCATACATATGATGTGGGTCCCTCCATCCACAGGGTTGGATTGTCAGCCTGCCTAGCAGCCGCCCAAGCACTGGCACCTGGGATTAAAAAGTTCTGTGGCTGTGGCCCCACTCCAGGTCCCTTAGGTACCACTCTCCTTGCACATGTTCAGATGCACATGCACACACACAAAAAATTTTCCCAGTCATCCCCAGGATCCCTCGGTTCCTCCAGGAGATGACTCACAGACCCTTGGGTCTTTCCAGAAAATGGCCCAAAACCACAACAGGTACCTCAATATCTGGCTCCAAAGCCTTTTATCCTACTTACCAGCTAGTCTGGCTTGGTATTTAATTGTGAAAATCACTGACATATGCACCGACACGATACACACGCTCTTCAGGCTCTTCTGTCACATGTCCCTCTGACCCTGCTCCTGCTCAGCTTCTGCACTTTCACCCTGCACATCCACAGATGCTGAACAGGATCCCTCTCCCAGGAGAAGAACTGGACTGTCATTAAATCAGGAGATGGGACAGACCGTACTGCTGAGGTGCGAGGCGTGGTCAGACAAGTGTACTGACCAGCTGCCTATTTGCACGACTGGCCCCTTTTATAACTTTATTATCACTGTCTTGTCACATGCTTGTTCCTCCTCAGACACCACTGGCATCTGTCTTTCCCCACCTTCAATTTTTCCCCTAAATGTCCAGTACTAAGTCTCATGCAAGCCCAAAATTCCCTTCCCCAGCATCTCATTCCCCCACAGACATAACCCTCCTCAGCCTGCCAGGTGCTCCAGACACCCACGGCTCTTGTCTCATCCCCGTGGGCCTTACTCCATGACTGTTGGGGTGATGTCCTCCTGCAACAGCCCTAGGAAGAGCTGGGTCAGGATGCTGTGTTTTTCTGATCAGGTTATTGGGCTTCCCTGTCTGCCATTGGAATTTTGTGCCCTGTCATGGTTGTGAAGAGAGGCCCTTAAACACAGAACCAAGCAGTGTGAATCCAGGTACCACACCCGGCTGCCTCAGTGGCTGGTGGTGCAGCTTCTGCGCACAGTGAAGGGCTGGAAAGAAAGAGAGCTGAACTTCTGAAGCACCACCGGAAAACCTAAGTCAGAAAATGTCACTATGACACATGGATCACCATTAGTCATCTCTGTAGGTACCTTCTCACAAAGAGTAATGTGCAATTTGCTGCAATTTTGTGATCTGAAAATTTTACATTATGTCAAGATTTCTGATGCACGGGAAGGCCTTTAGCTGTTATACTCTGGTGAATATCAGGACAGGCAATGACACTTTCTATTCACTTACAGGAAATGCACTCCTCTATCTGCCTCCAGTATGCAATTCCTGTTAATGTCAGTAGGGATCATTCTCTGCTTCTCCTGAAGTTTCTTTGTTTCATAAAGAAAAGGAGGGAGTTTAGAAAGAAAGGGAGAATGTTAATTTTCTTTTCATTAGGCCTGGATGGATACTTCCAGCATGTTTTCTAAGCGTCCTGACTTATCTAAAATACTTAATTTGTTTCACCCAAATGCAGACTTTGCAGATACTTCAGTGACAGAGTTTGCCAGCAGGGTATCTCACAGAGACAAGAGAAGTTAGATTTAGACTAGATACAAGGAAGTTGGTTTTTTTTTGCAATGAGGGTGGTGAAATGCTGGAACAGGTTGCCAGAGAGGCAGTGGATGTAGACATTCAAAGCCAGGCTTGATGGACCTCTGAGCAACATCATGTAGTTGAAGATGCCCCTGTTCATTGCAGGTGGGTTGGATTAGATGAACTTTAAAGGTCCCTTCAAATCCAAATATTTCTATGGTTCTATCTATGATCAAGACTGAGCCATTTTGAAAATCAAAATTCCACCAAAAATTAAGTCATATCTGGCAGAAGCAGCGATAAAATCTCTGGCCATGCTAAATCAAAGGGGACTTTGAGGCCTTTTGTTGAAAGCTCGAGTGCCATGTTCGGCTTGAGAAGTTGATTTAGCATTCATCTCCCTGCGGCACACTGTGTGCACAAAGATGTTCAAGGACTCTGCCACTGTCCCCAGCAGTCCCTTGTTACCACAACTGGTGATGAAGGGCAATGCCATGACAGCATTATCTGCACCGATGGGCTTCTCCCTCAGTACTGGCACCTCTTATCTTGGGGCAGGCTGGGCTCCAGCACTTCTGTGAGTCCAGTTGAGACTGATCTGATCACCCCTTTGTGATTCTTGATAAACTCACAGAAATACTGCTGGCTCCAACACTAGGAACCTCCGTGCAGAGAGGTCAAAGACCTGGCTTTAAGTCAGTCTGACCATAGCAAGCATCCCAAAAATGTGTGTGTCCTTCACCAAGATGCTGCCTGAGCCAGTCTTTGATATAGCCCCATAAACCTCCACCATAAACATCCATCACTGATGGAGGTCATATGGAGATATTCTGATCTTACCTGTTTGGCACCCTCAACAGCTGCTTTCTCAAGCAGAACAGGGAGGCTAAAATAGAGCAAGATGGTTTTCGTAAGGCTGAATAATCAGAGACATTTCCCTCCTCCACTTCTTCACATCAGTCAAAGACATAGTATTTAGCATTTTCCTTTCAAATTCTCTGACATTCTTAGCGGAAGTAGAATTGTCCAACAAGTCAACCAAGTGATATCAACAAGTCCAGATCAAAAGACAAACAACTATCGTTTTGTTTAAACTATTAATTTTTCAGGGATTAAATTCAGTGTTTGGAATTGGCTTTTTTTCCCTCATTTTTTAGCCTTCCTCTCCTCGATTCTTTCCAACTTTGGTCACAGAAGGAATTGTTGAGATGATCTTAGACACCAGCAATCATCCAGAAGAAATCCAAGTTTACTCTATCTGGATGTTAGTAGCAGTTATTAATAACCTTTCCTGTCAGGGTTTTGGAGGGCTGTCAGGTAGGTTTGGAGTACTGTATCTACATGTCTTCCAAGAGTGGAGTACTTGTGCTAGTTTTTTAATGCTCTTGGCCTCTCTTGTGGCATCTTTAGTGCTCCTAATCTGTAGATGAAATGGAACCCAAGAGCATATTTTTTATTTTATTCCACAGTACTTTAGGAGCTGGACTTCCCCTTTGCTACAAGCCATTTAAGAACTATATTCTCGTAATATTTTCAACTTATTTCCCCTTCTGGTGTAGCTGAAATGTTGGAATCCTTTGTAAAAGATGTCATTTATACTTATGTAAGTATTTGCTATTGTAGACAATTTGCTTAGAGTTTACTGGCACAACAAGAGCAAAGCATACAATGGTAAATAGAAACTCATTTCTTGAGTCAGCTTAGATCTGAGGGGCTTTGTGTTTGCTGTTTCCTAACTGTGAAAATTACATGGAAAGTTCTGCAGGTATCAGCATTTTGCAATAATCATTTCCATATAGCCAAATAGAGAAATTCATGATTTTGGTTTCTACACTAGATTTTGCAGGCTTTTAGAGCAAACTGAGAGACCTCTGAACAATATCCTCCTACATTTACATCTCAAAGTGTAAAGCTCTTGAGGGTGGTGACTCATAAAGCATTTCTTCCTTCCTCAGAGATCCAAGCTTGCAAATGGAAACAAGGTTTGCAATTCCAGGGAGGAAGCTGGCATGAAGGGTGGGAGGAGGTGTCAGGGCCCACACCATGTAAGATGATGATGGATTGATGGGACCACATCAATGGGCCCTGAGAGCTGTGTGGCTCCCTGGTAAGAGGAGGTGACAGGAACAGAGGAATGTCATTAGTTAATCCACCCATGGGGCAAGAAAAGCCTCAGAGTCAATAAGGAGTAGCCTGGAGGTGACTGGAGGCTCACAGCTGAAGCCAGCAGGTGAACTTGGCTTCCTGATGGGAAATCTCTAGCTGGTGGAAAGTCACCAAAGCCCTCACCTGCTCCCCCACTTAAATCAAAGTCACAAGGTGTCATGCCACAACACAAACAGAAATAAATTCTGGCTCAACCTGCAAGTTATATATTTAAAAAACAAGACTGGCCTTGCTAATACCATGTAGTTCCCTTTGCAGCTCCTGATTTTTTTAAGTCTGGAAGAAATTACCCAAAACTAGTTGTGTTATATGCTGAAGCCAGAGTACCTGCCTCTGCCTCTTTCATCACTAGCCCCGTGGTAACTCCAGTGGTAAAAATCAGCCAAAGGAGCAAGAAGAAACAGTATTTCCTCCTCAAATGTTAAAAGCAGCACCAAATGATGTGTATGAATCATCCCATCTACTCTTATACAAGCTAGGATAAAAATGTAGGAGTCACACAAGCTGCGATAAACTGTCATGCTCTGGGACATAACACATGTCTTAAAGTTAAGCAGAAACTGTTCCATGGGCAGAACTGTTCCAAGTCATTGCATAGTGGTACATTGTGTTTGCACCTTTCTTCAAAGCACCTGTGCTAGCAGCAGTCAGGCAGAATACAAGATTGCAGAAGGCATTTGATTGATCTGAATGGCAATTTCTCTCTCACCACAGGTTATGTTGTCTTCCCCTTTCGGTTTTGGTTGGTTTTTTTTCACAATGCTGTCAGGGAGTTGTTAGTTCTTGCTAAGAGAATGTATCAAAAATGTCTCTCAAAGGGATAATATTTCTACCCACTGTTAGGTTTGCCAGGTAATTAATAGTTATTTTAATGCTCACTTAATCAGAGTGATTTCTCTGGTGCTGTCTATGAAGAAATGATGACATCTTACTTCCAGAGATCACGTGAGTGATTTTGTGTTTGATGTACTCATAGTTTAGGAAGTTACTGCTCCTTTTGTTTTGCCTCCTGCAACAATATTCAGAAGACTGTATTTTCAAAAGTAGCATTTAGCATATTGCAGTGGTACAAATGTCAACTAATCCACACCGTGACCAGATCTCAAAGGGAAAGCACATGACAATAAACTGAACAATGCCTGGGAATTTATCTGGGCACTGATATGTCAGTTGTGTATATTGTTAATGCATCACTGCTCTTCCTGGCAGATTTCCAGGGCAGCCCAAACACCAATATCCCAAACACTCCGCATTTTGGGAGTTAGCATGGAATACTGACCATTCCCCTCAAGCATTTTGGGTGTGATAACTCTACTCTGAAGATCTACTCAGTGTGAATGAAGTGAATCCCATCCTTTGCCCACTGTCCTTATTTCTATATGACAACAATGGACACAATTTACCAGTGTTGATAGCAGAATTTCTCCTATCTAATGCTCTTATTTTCATTCTCTGTATTCCTGCATTTCCTGTTCTCATCAGTCCTCTGCTCTATCACTTTAACATAGCACGCTGCCAATGAATGCAGCAAGGAGAGCCATCATTATGTGCTCCCACAGGCAAGGTTTTTAGGGTTGTGGTGCTGGCAGAAGGTCCTGGGTGTTGCATTGTCTCATGTGTAGTGTCCCCTTCACTCCATCAGGCCCTACATCTGGTGAGCAAGACTGGGATCTTCAAAGGCCAGCAAGCCAAGAGGTACCTAAGAGAGCTGATGGGGAAAGTCCTAGAGAATAGCAGGGTGAACCTCGCTCACAGACCCAGAGCTGCGTGTCTACAGATGCTCCCTCCAGTGTAAATGGATGATTCTGTGATGTTCTGGGACCACGTTCTTAAACCAGCCTTTTTTAGGAGCTACTAGGTGCAGAGGAGACTTTCCAGGCAGGCTAGTAAATACTTTCTGGGTTCAGGAGGAGCAGGGGGAATAGAAAACATATATGTGTTTATAGCCTTGCAATAGAAGTAGGTTGCCCTTGTCTGCCTGAATGATTTGTAGATGAAGCCACAAATTAGCCACTGCTGAGATTTACATGGCTTCCTCTGACTAAGCCTCATCTGCCCCACATGCCTCACCACAGCTCCCTGAGCAAGTGCTCCACAGGACCCTCAGCACGGAAGGCCAGAACAAGGTCAGGATACCTCCAAATTCATCAAAATGAGGCCTAAATGAACCCCGCACAGCATGGAGGCACTGTAGTGTCCCCACAGAGCTGTCCCTCCCTCCCCAGCAGCTCCCGTGTGTCATCTGGTGCTGGATGAGGGGCAGTGCCGTCAGCACAGGCTCGCTCCATCTGTGCACACACCATCTGGGTGCCTTCTTCCCTTTACATGCAGCTGCAGTTTTCCTGCTGCATATGTTCAGCCTCCCACAGCTGGAAGCAGTAAGAGGTAGTTTTATCTACATGTTATAAGCAGGAAGGATTGAAGTTTGCAAATTTTTAGCACTCTGCATGCTAGCAGGCCTGCAATAATCTTTGTTGGCTGGCTTGCTCACTTTGCGGTTGCCATTTTCAGCCTCCTATGAGAAGATGCTGTGACTCCTGCAGGAGGAAAACACTCTTGTCACTTTATCACCTCACTGTCATGAGCCTCAGTCCATCCTTTCCACTTGCTATTTTGTGGAAAGAAAAGCCGTACTCAGCATTGCTTCTGTCCATCAAGAGAAAGGGCTGAGCTGGCCCTTTGCCATGCCTGGTGAGTGTAGGTTGGTACAAAGTGTCTGAGGTTTTTTATAGAGCCTATCACCAGAGTATCAAAGCACTGAAATTCTGTTAGTCATGTTCACCTCCCCACTGATCTTATCACCAAAGGCCAGTCCTACAGGAGACCATCAGTCTTCCACGTGGTATTGCTTAGAGGGTTTGTTTTGCTAGATGGGCTGATCTGTAGCCAGCACTGGGATAGTCTGTAACTCTGGGGTCAGATCCCAGGCTTTAATTAATACTGATGATAAACACACTGCTCATAAGGGCTTTTTTGCAAGGTGACTTTAGCACTGCTTCTAGATGTGCTTTCTGAAATTAATCTGTTTCATGTTGTGAAACTTCCAGTGCTTCAAGAGGTCTACGGACACTGCAAGTCTTGAAATCAAGGTCAAAAAATCCGGTGATAGGTGTAAGTCATGTAGGAAACATCACAAAAATGGATTTATAAGAGGTTTGTAATATTTAGAAACAGCTGACTGTACTATTCTGAGTTGACTGGCAGTTTTCTCAAGGATCTATATACTAGTTACATTAGACCTTTTAAATTTCAATATATTTTCATGCTTTGGCACTCCCCAGACACATTGAAATAAATCTTGTGGGTTTTTGCATGTTGCAACAACTGGGTGCATGCTACTGTGGTCAATTTTAATAGGTATTAATACAGTGAGTAGCAAGCAAATTTTAACCGTTTCACATTAGACATAATTTTACAGCAGATAATTTTATAAGGAGAATGGAATGAATCAAATTCAGTAATTTGTATTAAAATATCTTTTACATTCCCTATGTTCCAGTGGAACTGATGACAAGCCTAGAGAAGAATGCTAGGACAAACAGACCAGAAAATTAAATTCTTCTAGTTTTCATATGCCACAGCAGGAATAATTTGCTTCTTTTTTTTTTTCTCAGCTTTTCTTTTCATTTTTCTTTTTGAAGAGAGGATTACGATGTAATCTTACATTTCTAAATCCTATCACAAATATTTTTTTTTCAGCTTCATAGAACTGTGATCTGCTCCAGTTTTTTTGGGGGTAGACTCTAATGTGGTATGCGTGATAGATTGCATTTACTAGGATGTGAAGAAAGCCAAAAGGTTAAAGTCAAGGTTGCAATCTCAGGACTCTGAATCTTTGAGGAATGTTTATTCTCTCAATTAAGCATATACATATACTTGCCAGATGTCCAAGATCAGACTGCATTTTTGACATACAACCCACGTTTAAAGAGGTCGTGCTTAAGCCGTAGATGCTCCTGAAAACAGAACACTTAAAGACACAGGCTGTCTTTGGGCAGCACCTTTGAGCTCATTGTGTCCCACTGATGAGGAGATGTCTCCAAAGGCTCTGAAGGGCTCCATGGCTGCTGTCAACTGTGGAGTATCCAAGGTCAAATCTTGCTTTGTAAGAATGGAAACTCCTTCAGGTGGCTTTTAGGTGCCCTTAGATTTAGTGTCCTTCCTGAGTCACTCACCCATTTATAATCAGTGCAGAGAGAGAGATACACCTGTAAGGCTGTCTCTCATCCCAAGCTTAGGTATTCCAGACCAGCGGGAAGGCTGGTGTGTGTCTGTTCATCCCCTTCAAGGAGAACCCAAAGAACAGCCTTGCTAGATAGCTAACATTTAGACGGTTTCACTGTAGGCTGGAGCACTGCCAGCCAGCTAATTGAGAAACAAACACTGACAGAAGTCACCATGGTTTAGGTTTTGTTTCAAAACCCTTTCCTTACCTTAGAGCAGACACAGCTGCTTCATGTCTCTGACCCAGTCATAAATCAGAACAATTACTGCCTTCTCCTCCAGATCTTTACCACTTGTAAAATAAGGACTATCAAAATATTTGTGATGGTTGTTACACAAGGCCATTGCATGGTCATTAGTCAGTGTATGCAAAGGGCTGTGTAATTCATGGATCAAAGATGTGGACCCTTTCTCTTTGGTTTAGGGATTTCCAGTGCACCCATCACTTGCTCGGAAATCCTGACCCTATAAACCCTTCAGTAGGTCTTTAAATTTTTTACATGAGGAGTTTCCTTGATGACATAATGATACTACTTACTGCACAGCTACTTATTCCAACACACTGTATTTATAAACCAGGACTGTTTCTCAGAAGTTCCAAAGCTCAAAGTCCTACATATGTTTACATGAAAAAACTCAGGTATTTTCCATTTGAAATGTCTTTATTTCTTGGCACTAGAAATAAAAAGTATTTTGTTTTCAAAAAATAGAAGATCTGTAAATATATAACAAAAAACCCCTGGTAGATTTCTTTGTTCCCACTTTCTTTTTATTAAGAGCTACTAATGCTATTTCTTTGGAGAAGAGGTTAATTTTTCTACTACTGGTATTGGTGAGTTAAGTGAAGATAAAGCTTAAAAAAAATATAAGATACGTTTTTTTTCCCCATAGTTTCTTGTTTATTTTTTCAGACAGCTGGAACAAAACTATTGTTCTGCATGCCTATCTTTGCAATACTGAAATGCAGCAAAAGGAATACTTATTGACCCAAATGTTTTTTCTCTTTTAGAAAACTTGATTTTCTCATCATGGTCACAATGTGGTCAGCTTTTGAGTTTTTATGGCAATGGCTCTTTTTTTTAATGATGCCTCAGTTTATATGATCATGTAATTACATGAAGGCTTGCATTTCAAGAGAAAAAGGTTGCAGGTGAACACAGAACCTGGAAACTACACTCTGACTTAGACTTGCCATAAAAGCAGTGTGAATTGTGCTTCATAAGAAAATGGCTTGTGTTTTCATCCAGTCTCATTTGAGTCAGTGACCTCTGAATTTTTAAGTTCTTGAGGCAGTCAAAACTCAAGTTATTATCAGGCTTCTCTGCTGTTAATTTCTTCATTAGTCCTGTATTGGCCTACATTTCTGGACTGCTTACTAGAATTGATGTGTTCAGCTTGTAGCAGAAATTAAAGTTGCTTTCATTTAGAATATCTCCTTAGGGGTTAAAAAAGAAACAGCACCCCAAGGAGGGAAGGGAAGAGAAGGGAAGAGAAGGGAAGAGAAGGGAAGAGAAGGGAAGAGAAGGGAAGAGAAGGGAAGAGAAGGGAAGAGAAGGGAAGAGAAGGGAAGAGAAGGGAAGAGAAGGGAAGAGAAGGGAAGAGAAGGGAAGGGAAGGGAAGGGCGCGTTGCTGCCACGTGAGACTTCCACAATCTTACTGCAAAAACCTTGGGGTACCCAACACTGTCCTGTGTATTTGCAGGAAGGAGGGAAGGAGGGGCAAGAATCCCTTACTTCTGCCCCAGCAAGGACTTGGGTGGTATAGAATAACAACCTAGACACAAGCACACAGCTACAGGCTCTGCCCCCTCACATCCTTGGCTGAAACTAGGACAGAGCAGTTTCTGACAAGGAAACAGAAGGCTCAGCTCTTTAACTGCAGGAAAGGGTCCCTAGGGATAATGATGGGGTGAAAAGGAAGCCACAGGTTTTAGAGAGGATGAAACCTGAGTGTAGGAAGGCTGTGCCCAGGTCTCAGCTCTGTCAAAGTGCTCTTCCTGAGCAATACATTTCCTTCTCCACACCACCCTTGTTAAACAGCTATAAAAACTTCTACTCATCTGTCTTCCCCATGAAGAATTGTGGATGGTTATCTCTACATAGCATTGCTAATATGTAAAGATCCATATAAATAAATGGCAGGCAGTGCTACTCAGGCACTTTCCTTGCAAAGCCAGGTGAGTATAATATGGCCTTGAGAGTTTTCCCTGTGTTGTTTTGTGAGATGCTCTGCTTTTCTAGAGTAGGAAAAGTTGTTTGGTCCTTTTAAAATTCTTGCCTTTCTGACAGCCCCAGCTCAGTTTGGTCTGTTCGTGCTCTGACTTTAAACCTTCAGCCAGGCCCTGACTTTCTCCTGAAAAGTACTGAAAAAGTGCTGTGCATCATAAATATGTTCAGTACAATTTAGCTTGTTTGACTTGTACATATACCATAACTAAGTGTTAATGACAGCTGACAGTTATATATAGATTTTACATGAGTGAAAAACAGATGCCCTGCAGGCACCAGATTTGAGTGCTAAGAGTGCTCACCTCCATCAATCATACAAAAAGCAGGAACAGCTACAGCAAAGTCAGTACCATTCTGACAATGCCTTCTAGTGTCACCAATGAGGGAGTTATCAGCCTTTCAAGGTCATCCCAGTCTAAGACTAGTTGAAAGACCAAGCAGAAGCATCATAGGAGTCATGTAGAGTTGCCTTACCCACTCCTTGGCAGCATTCAGGAAAGAGGCAATTCACCTTTGGCAGGATTCCCCCTGCTTCTGACGCAGTAATCTCTCTGGATCTGCTTATTTTAAGTCTAGGCAGATGCTGAGGAGGAATCTGTGATGAATTCACACTCTTAATCTAGCTGAATATTCTGTGTATGTTCCCTTTGATGTTTATGCAGAGGGTGAGACTCTCATGGCTGAAAAAAACCCCACTACAATTCCTGTGTATATAATACATCTGTCAAAAGATGTGAAGATCCTCTATCTAGTCAAGACACTTCTTGTGTTTGCCACTCACCTGGTGCAGTACTTAGGAGGATCATCAAGGTTTTCCTTCTAATGTAATAAGTATTATTGACTAGCAGGAATTGAAATGCTGGTGGAGTACACTGGCTAGAGTAGAAGTAGAAGAATAACACAGACCTATCTATGAGAACTGCATAAAAATACACACCAAGTTGTCCCAGTCGTTCTGGAAAACAAAACAAATGTACAATGTGTAACACCATTCACAGTCACAGCCTTAAAGCTGTGTGCCGTAAAGATGACAGCAGTGAATATCATGTATAAATTAAACAAGTTGAAAAGAAAAATCAGCCCGTGCTTACATAACAGTTACATGAAAACTTCCTAAAAAAGTTGGCCATCGTTGCTGCAGCCCTCCCTCATCTGGAAAGGTAGCCATGTCACAGCAGCCGCAATCGATGAGGGTTGAAATGATCCTCATCCCCACCAAAGTGGTTGATGAAATAACTGAACTGCCTAACACCAACTGACAACCTGTAGAAGACTGGCTGAATCTGATCACAAGGTCTACTGGTACAAAACAAGGTCTTAGGTGCTGGTCTTTCATCATTCTGGTGTGCACAGAAGAAGAATATAGTTATAGAGAGAGCTGGCTTAATAGCTGAGAGCTCTGAGCAGTTGTCCAAGACTCCAAGACAACAGGACCCTGCTTGGTCCAGTTCAGCAGAGAGGCATCCAGCAAGGCAGCCACAAACCAAACCAAACCCTTTGCCCAGGCTCTCTACATCTCTGACACCACCTGTAGAGCAAAGCTGCTGTGCTTGCCAATAGCCCCAGCACAGAGATGCCAGAAAAGATGAATCTAATCTTTGCCGACCACCCCAGACACTGCACTGGACATGCTCATCATGTGGATGTTTTTACATCACGAATGTAGACATCCCACCCTAGTACACCACCAAAGCTGTCCAAGCCAAAGTTCTGCATAAAATCCAGAGCTCTCCAGATGGCCAGTGCTATCTTCTTGTGTCCTTCAAATCCCACTTGAAACTTTTCACAAGTGTTTTGGAGAACATGGGATGAGATGGGGCTATCTGGATTGTCAACACAGCTGCAGTTGTGGCATAACTTCTGTTTACTCAGTTTAGTCAGAAATTACCAGGATGATTTCCTGCTTATAACACCTCAGAACATTCCCCATTCCCCAACTCACCCCTGTGCAATGTCCAGGAAAAGCAAGGCTGGGAATGACACCTATCTCTTACAACTGACACTTCCCCAAAAGAGCCCGATGCTCCACATGGTCAGGCAGAGCTCTGGACAGAGAGGATTGTGCAGCCCCCAGTGTCCCCCACACCGCACTGGACACAGCTGGGGTGGAGAAGAGGGCCTCACGCCTGCCATCACAGTACTTCTAACTATTCCAGAATTAATTTGTATTTGCTCCTTTCTGTCTTGCTGAGATTATTTCTCAATACAAGCAACATGCTATGCTTTCATCTCTGTTTTTTAAAAGTGTCCTCAATTACGTTGTCAGGGGTCCCTCAGAAATTTTTATTAACAATTTAATGAAGACCTGATTGGTTGTATGGGGAAATAAAAGATTATAGTGTCTTTTGATACTTATTTCATGTTTCCCCCTTTTCGATGGATATTCTGCTGTTGAAGATCCTTTCTGAGTTCTGAATTCCTTCCTCTGCATCTCCCACTGAGCATGGACCCTCTTTCTCTTTTTTTCCCAGAACTCAAGCACCAGTCTCCCAGAATATACCTAACAAGACCTGAAGGCATTCCTGGTAGTGTAGCTGCACAGTGGAAGATTTTCCCACATGCAATGATACTTCTTTGCAACCTTCTAAATGGTGTGAGAGCCACAACAAAGTGATGCTACACAGGATATGCAGACAGTCTGACATGTCAAATTTATTCTTTGGCTAAGAGCTTCCGCTTTTCAGAAAGTTTGAGAGCCCAAATCCTCAGCCTGTGAGTACCTTTGGTTCCCTGCATCTCCAGGGTTCTCTCCAGATAGGTGTGGGTTGCTGAAGTTGCTGTGGTAAGTGCTCATATAAAAACCTCTTCTGGACTGAGTGCAAGTCAAAGCAGCCCCTGAGAAGGCTTCACTCATTCAGCAGCCTCCTGGGGAAGAGCTCTCAATGCTCTTTTTACAGCCTGTCTTTTCCTGCACTCAGTCTCTACAACCTGCAATTTTCCCTCATTCCCTCCAGCTCCATGTGGACCGTGATCTGAGTGACCACTGATCCACACAGATCTCCTGAAAATATCCTTAAATCCTATGTGCTTAGGGAGAAAGACATCTAAAAGAAGCCATGTGTGCTCAGTGCCAGACTCCTGCGCTTTGAGAGAACACACAAGGAGAAGGAGTCCAACACCAAAAAAAGCCCATCCTGGTGCAAGAGCCTGCACCACTGCATAGTCAGGGAGGCAGGAGGAGACATCAGGTGGACATCCTCTGCTCCTGGCTCTGCACATCTCCACATGTCTCTGCAGACAGCTATATGTGTCATCAGTGGCAGAGGATCCTCCAGCCTCTGTTATGCTTTGGAACTACATTTGTTAATTGTTTCTCAAGTTCAGTTTAGGCAAATGCCATTTTAGCATAATTTTATTTACACAGGGGACAGATTAAACCAGTAATAATAATGACACATATTAGGTGCAGCTGTTCTATTTTGTTCCTCCAAGCACGCCTGCAGCACTGTTCCCTAATTTAAGTCCTGGTGCTACAAATCTGAGTAAATTTTACACATGGGAATATTTCCTCTAGACTTGGTGGAGGCTGCTCAGATGTGAAAAGCTGGATTTTCCTACAAGTATTTTCAGGACTGAACCCATAATTTTAGTGGCCCAATTTAACCGAGTTTTTGCTTATACTACAAAAAAAAAAAACCAAACCAAACAGGACTGAAAAATCGTCTATTACTTTTCTGATCAAGTTTTCTTAATCATAGTCATGCCAGTAAAATATGTTTCACTTTGGAAATAGCCTTGAAAAAGTCTGATGATCATTGTTTCTATCTCATCTTAATGATGTATAAATCTTAAAGACTTTATCCTTTGAAAAGTAAAAGGGACAAAGTTTTGTTGTTGGTCAGGTTTTTTGTCTGGTTGGTTGGTTGGTTGGTTGATTGTTTTTTACCCCAAAACCTAGAACCCAGTAGACAATTTCCTAAGATACAGAACAAATAAGAGATAACTTCACAGTCAACCTCATTAATGTGTAGCTGAAGATGGTGAATTTATATGCTGTGACATATAAGTAAGTGACAGATTCACAGATTGTGTGACACTTTTTACATATTTTTTACTTTGTACATATAACACATAAAAAGCAAAATAAAAGAATAGAAATTTAAAGAAATTTAGGTCTAACATGGGAAACTATATAAAATCCTTTATATTCTTTTAATTAAATGTATTCAACCATATTGTATAATTGTATAATGTATTTAACCATAACTGCCATGGGGCTGATGTTCTTCCCCTGACATCTGGCCCGGCTGTGTTCCTTATTTCAGTGTCCCATGTCCCGAAAAGATGAAATGAGGCTTCTTTCTGCTGTTTCAGAGCTTGTTTATTTCTGGTTCTTATCAGAGTTTCAGAGGCACAGACTGTGCTGTGACCTCCAGGAACACGAGGACAGAATGGCAATGGCTACCAGAAGCAGGTAGCTTTTATATCTATTATCAACCAGTTAGAAAACTTTACGTATCTTATTTTGTTCCCAAAACCAGTGAATATCAGCCTTATTGATATGTCTCCTTTACACTAAATTCTATATACCAATTAACAAGTCACAGGAACTCATGTCAGAGGGAAAAAGGAAGAGAAGGAGAAGAGAGAAGAAGATGAAGAAGAAGCAGCCAACACCCTAAAATCTCCATGTTGGCTCCATATAACATATATAGCAAAACCTAAAAACTACAACTACACATTCTGTGGTACACTAAACAACCATCTCCTCACTTCCTTGGTGTTCTCAGTTCATTCAGAAGTTGAGACAAATGCTCTCACAAGCTTGGTACACAGGCTAAGCCTTTTTTGTGGAGCTCTGAGAGTAAAGCAAACAACCAGAGGAGCAGGAAAAGCTCTCAAGCTTTTTCTGACTCCAACAATAACCATATTATATTATGGTATAACTTACAGTACAAAAATTATTTTTAAATAGCCTGACTTTCTGCACATCTAAATGCATTTTTCCATACAATAGGAATAATTTTTGCTTCAGAGGAACCATGACACTGGACGTTATAAATTGTGGAGTGATCCTCGTACATCAGGTATAATACAAAACATTCTGCTGTGATTAATCCTTTCTTTAATAAGGTCTGAAGACTAAATAGTTTAAGTTTCTAATAGCTCAGGAAATTTTCGGGATGTTCCATAGACATTTCAGGACATGACCCTCAGCTGGATAACAGAGTTGTAGCTCACTGGGTTTTTTGTCTAGTTGTTGATGATGACTTCTATTATTTTTCCCCATTTGTGATTTTGTTTAATTCCATTTTCCTATTTGTCTGTCATTGCTTTGTGTTTTTTTTCTTAGTTTCTGCCTTCTCTGACTATGATGGAAAAAAGCATTGAGCTATTGTGGGTACTGGCAGATGGGGGCAGGGACAGGCAAATTAATTCTGCACAGGGCATTTGGCACTCTTTTAATTTTGCAGACTTGTCTTTTCCACTTAACAACATTCCCACTTAGCAACATAAAAACATATTTGCATTTAATAAAGGGGAAACCAGATGAGAAAGTAAAGCAGATCTTGGTGTGACCTTAATAGATTGTGAAAAAGAAAAGGAAAAAAATGTATTTCAATGCTTCCTGTAGCTAGAGGCCAAAGCCTCTGGCTGCTGTTACAAGAACACTGTTGACACTACTAATAATGGGAGATCAGGCAGAGGATGCAACTGGAAGGAACAATTTATGGAAAAATGACCATCCCTCTATTAGACTCAATCACATACAGGCACAGAATGGTTGGTGTCACAATTCTACAGTTGAATGGCAAGAAACAAGTTGTTGTTGGATCACTGTGGGTACATCAACAGCAAAACAAAAAAAAGTGGCTAAATAGCGCAAAATATACTGTGAAAACAGGAAGGAAGAACATGTAGGTGGGACCATATGGCACAAGCTTCTTCAGTAACTACAGAACATTCCTCTTCAAAGAATGAAGAAATAAGAGTTTGATATAGAAATGTTTTCCCATGCAAAATACTTGCTTATTATAGAACATGAGGGGAATCAAACTTGAGGTTGCTGCCAGTATCTGTATCTTTGGTGGGGGTTTTTGGACCACATGGGTTGAGGAGCATGAGCAGAGATGCAAAATCAATGGTAATTACAAGAATTATGTATGTGCCTGACTAGAACAAATGCAAAGGGAATTCATCCTGTGGGGCTAAGATGAGGAATAAACTATTCTTTTTGTCCTCATTGTTTCCCCTAAAACGTAGTATCACTGTTTGGAGGAGAAATTGTATAAAAATTCATTTCTTTTCTTTCTTCCTTGTCAGGAAGATAGAAATTCCATGCCACTTTCTTTGCGGAGAATTCCTGAAACATTCAGTCATAACAGAGAGGATGGAAGAAAACCTAGGAAGGGTGTGTATGTTGAGTGAAGCAACACAGATGGTCTTTGCTAAGAAGTATGAACCCCATGAAACCCTGTGAAGATGCAGTGTGAGGTTTGCTGGAGTATTGGGGTTGCAAAGCCCAGGATGTAGCCCTAGGAAAACATGAAGCAGGAATTGTTTTCTGCTGTTTTGAGTGGTTTCAGCATTTAGGGCCTGAATTTGAGTTAGTCAAAGAGGAACAAATTGAATCCCTGTATGACTGTAAGAAAATGCATGGCAACCTCACTTTGGGCAAGAGAGAGGGCTTTGGATTCATGAAGGACATGTGGGAAGAAGAAGGGGGAGAGAAGAAAGGAGTTTAAAAAAGCAAGGACCTGGACAGTGCAAAAGGAAAAAGGGAATTATAAGTAATACGATAACGTTATTCTCATTTGATTTTGAACTTCCATTTCCTCGATTGGATGAAGGAGCTGATTTACACTGAATTACTTCAGTAGCTGGCAATTGGGACACCAGCCTCAGGCTTGCAATGTATTAAGGGATTGAACATTCACTGGGAACACCAACTTTGGTATAAATTGCATGTGGGCCAGAACACAGACTGAAGTAGCAGAACACACAAAGTTGCATAAATCTAGGCTTCCATTATGGAAAAGGAAGCTAATTGCACTTAATAATGCTGGTGTTGGAAGACAGAACTGCAGAGGGAGAAGAGAAAGTCACCAGTCCAGGGAGAGACTATTCCAAGGTCCTGTCGAAAGCATCGTCCTGCTTAAGTGATTCAGTTATTTGACTCAGGAAAGGACAACTTCACAGATGTATTAGCTTCAGACACATCTTCTCCTAGATCTTTCCTCAAGGATTTCTGCATAATGGTATCTTGTGGTTAGCTGGACAACCTGTGCTGTGTTGGCTGTATGCAACCCTAATTCTCGGTCTCTGATGGCAATGTTCCCAGCTAAAACAATGGTCTTTTACATGTATCAGTGATGCAGACCCAGCAATCATAAGAAACCAAGCAGCAAACATAACTGCTTTTGTGTGTGTGTGTGTGTGTGTTAATAGCCAGCCAGCGATTTTATTTTAAAGGAGCATGACAAAGCAAGGGGCCATGACAGCAGGAGCATGTTGTAGGAGTTCTGGCACAAATGCACTTGAGCTGTACCAGGCATTTCTGTTCTCTGTCATCCAGGCTATTTCTGCTTCAGCAAGGAGAGGAAACCTAAAGGTAACTCCTCCACTCACATAGCAAATTTTCAAACTGACTAGTTTTTTATGGGGCTGCTGCCTTCAGCAAGACCAGGAAACTCTTGGAAAGCAAACATTTCTTATCATGTAGTATTTATTGGATTTGAATCTCTCTTACCTTTCCCTAAATTACTGTTTTCTTCTTGAGGGATCAAGACCCACGGTGGGATTTTCCATCCCTCTGCCTGGGCATGAGGGGGGCTCACTGAGTTTGGAAAGAAAGATGGAGGGTACTGGAACAAACTAAAATTGTTTGCTTTCTTGATACTGTCTGCTCAAGGGAAGCTGTTTCTCTGAACAATTATAGTATTGCTAAGCAAATTAAAATATGGAGGAATTCCCTGACTGTCTGCAAAGAAAAAGGATATCCAACTCCCTACAAATAATTTTTTTTTATTCTAATGGTAGAAATAGTGCTGTTTTCAAGAGATGGGAGCAATTTGTCCTCAGAGTACCATGATGAGGCTGTGGAGATATCCTTGTCCTCAGAGTGCCAGGCGAAATGCTGCACTTAGAACACCCTCTGAATATGTAAAATACAATAGAGACCAGCAGAGAGGATGCTTGAGTGAGCACCTCATGGCACAGCACCATTAAAGACCATATAAAGTCTAAGGAGAGTTTTTTTTGATGGGACATAATTTTCATTTTCCAGTGAAGGCCCAGGGAGTTGTTCACTCATTCCCTCTGTTAAATCAAATTACTCCTAAGCAGATCAGCCCAGTGGAAGGCTGGACACTGAGCAGAAAAGCAGACACATGTCTAAAGACAGCTGTAGGCCAGCCTGTGTATCAGGGGCTATTTGTTCCACGGCTGATTCTGGGTCCCTGCCTGCAAAGTGCAGGTCTGTGAATCACTGCAAGCAGGAGAAAGCAAAAGTGTCTGGGAGGTTTGTACCAGGGAACAATGAAACGTCTTCATTTCAAAACCTGGTTGACACAGAACAGAAAGCAGTTACTTCAAGTGTTTGGAAAGCAGAGTTTCTTCCTAGTAAGCATATAAGCCACTGTTTATTCCCTGCTTAATAAAGTCACTGTAAGAGAGCAGAAAGAATTGTAATAGTAATCTTTTGTAATTACATATATTTTCCAGCTCTGCAAGTTTTAACAACAATTGAGATAGTTAGGGACTAAGAACATCACTAAATACAGCTGAAATTTTCTGTGACGTGGAAACTGGAAATGTTCATTTCAGAATTTCTTTATTTAAAATTTTATTGTGGTTATAATTTTAGTGTGGTTTTAATTTTTATTCTACTTATTTATAGAATTATACAACACGTCATTAATGATAGCATGCAATTACTTCTCTGAAGTACTCTCTTATTTAAATTATCTTTAAAAATCACAGGCAAGAGAGGCAAGGGTCATTCAGCAAGTTTAAAATGAAAAAAAAAGAATTAAAATTAACATTAAATTCCTTCAAAACTGAATAAAGAAATTCTGAAAGCTCTGAAAATATTATTTTCATTGTAAAAGTGATAAACTGGTAACTCAGATATTATGAAAATCTAGGTTTCTACAACTAAGTTTAGATTTTTATGAAAATTATACCTTCAGACATTACAAAAAGCAAGACTGAGAATAAATTTACACTAGTCTATTACAGAATGCTCTTCTGCAGAGTAGTTTTCATACAAGTTTTGCAAAAACATATAGAGTTTTGATCTAGAGCTCTTCCTTCAGAGATGTACTCATAGTTCCCATTAAACCTAAGAGACGTGCATGTCATTGTATGCACAAAGCTGGAGAAAGAATTGGGCCTAAAGTTTGAACAAAACAGAATGATCAGATAGCCAGGTAAATTATGGTGATGGAAGGTGTGACTCGGCAGGGATGGCTAAATTAATTCAATTGCCTCATGTTTGCCATAGGCAAACACATACCACACGATAACTCTAAAACTTGCTGCAATACAAGTTTTTCATGTGTTATAATTCTTTTTAGCTGTGTCTACTGAGAGGAAAACTGCTTTAGAGAGAAAAAATGCATTTATATAATTATTTTACAAGAATAAATACTGAATTGTTTGCAGATTTTGATGTAGCAGACAATGAATCCATGTAAAAACACATCAGTATTTAGACAAAATTATCTACTAGAAAAATTTGTCATTTCTTAATCCGGAGAGTAGCACCTGGCTGTGCAAGAAAGCTAAGGGAAATAGGACTTTAATACATGTCACCCTAATAAAGAGAAAGAGTCCTCTAATGGGGCTAAGTAAGCCTTCCAAAAGTGGTCACCAAATGGTGGGAAAGATGAGGGAGAGGCAATCTCCTGCTCCTTTCTGCCATGGCCTCCTGGCTTTAATGGATGCCACAAAAAGGCACAGAGGGGAGAGAGGAGAGCTCCGAGGTC
Organism: Vireo altiloquus; assembly: GCA_013396875.1. NCBI lineage: Eukaryota > Metazoa > Chordata > Aves > Passeriformes > Vireonidae > Vireo > Vireo altiloquus. Next base: position 606,629 of record VZRF01012384.1, read on the forward strand.
CAGGCACTACCCGGCACTCTGCCTGTCATCCCCATGCAAAATCAGCTTTATGACTCCTGGGGGTTGTGACTCCATGGCAAATGCATGAGATCCCTCTGCAACTCTGGCATTCAGACCTGGAAACCTCTCTTCCCAGACAAGGTAACCTCTGCTGCTGTGAGATGATGTGATGTTACTCAGGCAGTTCAAGTGGTAGCAGGCTGTGCAGGTACAGAGAAAGTCCCAGTTTAAAGGCAACTCTTACGCATGATTGAACAGGGAGGGGGAGGAAGGGAGAATTGTTACAGCTGCACATAATGACATTTATTTCTGGGAGAAGAGGATTGGGGTTTGGTTGTTTTGTGCTTTTTTAAATGTAAATAGAACCTTAGAAATTAATAGCTGCCTGCAGCTAGGGAGTTGGTCAAGGAGCCCCTCTGGTGCAGTCTCCAGCGAGAACTCCCACAGACTGATGATGGCCAGGAAACTTGCAGGCGTGTCAAAGCTGTCTCTTTCTCTGCATCATGTTTCCTGTTTGCAATCTTATAGTGAAGAGAATGGAGAAGTGCTCTGACAGCATGAAAAACCCCAAAGTCTCACATACACACACATACACACACATTCTCACTGCCCTGCAAAGTAGAGGCCAGCTCCACCATCCTGTTCCTGCTCTGTATGGGAGATAATTTTTATTCAGCCAGGTGCTACGGAAATTGTACTTCCAAGAAGTCTGGTGCATGGACTAAACAGGTTCTGGATCGCCTGTATGATCCTGAGGGCAGGGGAAATGCACCCCCCTGGGCACTGCCATGAACACCTGGTCCCTGTAAAAGAGTGAAAGCAAAGCAGGACCTTAAGGCCAATCCTTCAGGATGCTGGTATCTCAGGGACTAAGAATTCATCCCACCCTGACAATTCAGTGTGGCCATCACAGGTATCAGCAAGGTGTTGCAGCCACCTCCTGTATTTCACAAAGAAGTTTTTTTTATATTGCCCCAGCAACCAAAGTCAGACATTTGAGCACTTTGCAAACACCCCCTGTTCAAACCTGGGCCTCGTGGTGAGTCTGCCTCGTCTCTCCCTTCAACAGTTTGGCTGCTATCCAGTTTTTGCAGGGTTTGGGGGTTTTCTCAGTGTAGGTTTGGGATTTTTTAGAAAGTCTAAGTCAACAGAATGAGTCAGTAAAAAATACAGCAATGGCTAATTTCTAATGGAAGAAATGTGCAGACTTAAGGAATACATGGAAAGAGCAAGCTCTGGACTCTTTTTGTACAAAAAGAGGATTTTTTTCCCTTGACTTCTCACAGTGTCCTGGGGGGATGGGGAGGATACGAAGGTCTTTGTGTTTCTTATTGCCACCTTCTCTATCTATGGAAATTATGATACAGACATAGACACTGATCCCTCTCTCACCAGAGTAAACCCACAATAAATCTGATGGTTTTGAGTAAGCTGGTTACACTTTTCCAGCTGCCCCCTCCCCTCACCACCCTGGTGTCCCCGCCGTGCCCCAGGGAGCTCTGCAAAGCGTTTGGCCGAGGGCGGGAGGAGGGGAAAACTGAGAGGGCTCAGTGTTGCTGTGCTATGAAGTGACAGATAGAGCCAGCCAGGCAGTGCCCCGGCCCTGAGCACGATGATATTCATTTCACAGAGCCCTTGCCTGTTCCAGCTGGAACGATAGGAGATGCAAACTTTGACTTCTGCATTTGAAAGAGATATTGTTTGATGGAAGTGTGTGGGTGGTGGGTAAAACAAGCAGCTAAGTGTCAGCACAAGAAGCAAACATTCTCCTTCCCTCCCTCCCCGATGTAGTTTTTGACGTAATGAGCATTGCTCCCAATTTTCCTTCCAAATAGGCATTGCACTGGTCCCCATGGCAACTGTCATGCTCAAAAGATGTCCTGTCAGGAGCCATGAAAGGCCCAGAGACATTTGTATTAGATGGTCACAACTGTGCTAGCTAATGCTTAACAAATACACCATGAGGCTGCATTCGTCAAAATGAAGAGTGCAAACATTTGTGTTCCATTAAACAGAAATTTATAAGATTCAAATAGGAAGAAACCAAACTGGACTGGTTTTTTTGTGTATACAGCTGTGTTATGAAGTAATACAAGGAACGTTAGTATGAATAATGATTGCACATGTGCATTCAATTTATTTCTTCTACTTATATAGTCTCCTTTAACCCTTTTTCTCTATAGGTTTTTCAGAAATCAAACACAGGTTTAACAGCTGGGCAAGACAGGGATTTCAACTGCTCCTTTCACACTGCTGAGGTCCAACAGCACTTCTTTATTTAAAGGCACTCTGGGTCATTGGGAAGTTGTGCTTTTGAAAAATGTTCACGTACTTCATGATTGAGCACATGAATATGGTGGTCTCAATTTTACCAGGGAAAAGAAGCGCTCCAAAGTGGGTCTTATCCAGAACCACTGTGCATCCTCCTACCTCCCTCAGCCACAGGGAAGCAGAGCTGATTTATCCCAGCTGAGGATCTCACCTCCGGTCCAGGCACTAAAAGAAAATAACAAAACAGAATCATGTTTCCAGCTCAGCTGAAAATCAAAAGTGAAAGTTCAGGAAGACAGCAGAGCCTCCTCCCACGACAGCCCTTCTCCTGGCTCCCCACCACCGAACAGAACTTAGAGTAGTTCCTTTCACCCGCTGCTGCAAGTAAACAACAAAAGTAGACTGTGTTACACAGCCTGACAATGGCAGTCTGTACTTGGCTTCAATGGCGACAAAAGGCTGTGGTAGCTTTGCTTTCTCCAGTCAGCTTAACCTCGTGCTTTTTCTTGCAAGGAGGGAAAAATAAAAGAAAAGCTGGAAAAATAAAAGGAAAGGGTTCTGGCTCAGCCATGGGCCAAGGCCAGCTACCCGGTGTGTGTGGGTGTACCAGCGCCTGGACAGCCTCTGTATTTGCTGCTTGGAATGACCATTTCTCTGTTCCACCCTCCTAGCTTCACAGGCTGCAGAAATAATCAAATAATCATACCAGAACCTGCATTTCCATCACACAAGGTTTATATTCTTACAAGGCCTTGTTTTGCAACAGGTTGAATGCATATATATTTGTGCCAGGACTCGTATTTCCTCCTCTCCCTGTTTCCCCCTTTCTCCTCATACTCCTGTCCCTTTCTTTTTGTCCACGAAACTCCTGTTATTCCTCAACCCTCCATCTCTCAGGCTGAACTAACTAAATAACACCCTTATCCAACACTGGGCAAGTGGGAGGATAGGCAGCAAATGGAAAACATTTCTCTTTCTGGATGTAACTGCAAAATAGGAATTTGCTGTTCCATCAGCATGCACATATCCAGATTTGGACTTTTGTAGAAAAGCCGACTTTCACTTAATCCTTTGGATAGATAACTATTTTTCTGGAGAAGTTTCACCAGGTTCCCATATTCCTGTCCTGTCCTTGTTTCCCCAAGCCTTCAGGACAGGACAACAATAAAGAGACTAACAGTCTTCCCAAACCAAATGGCTGCATTCAACAACAAACTCTGCTCAGTTCTGGATGACTACAAAACAGCCCTGGCACGGGCTCATTCCTGTTGTTGCCTCTCCTGTGTTTTCTCTGTAGTCACGTGAGATGATGAGCCCTCTGCCCCTTGTGTGAAGCATTTTGCACCTTCCTGAACATCTCCAGACTCTGAAGACACCCAGCCTTGGAGCAAGGCAGGAAATTTAGTCCACAGCACATTTTAAATTGGAAAATGACTATTTGCTGAACCAAGAAAATCTTTATTACAAGTATATCTTTCCAGAAAAACTCCTGTTCAGAACCTTCAGACCAAGCTTCCCTCCAAAGAGAAAGGGGACAACTCCTGCAGAAGCACCTCTTGGTGCAGCTGCTTAGTTGGGGCTTCAGACACTCGGCTCAAGCCCTGGCCCTGAACCCTGAGAAAGAGATTTAAGCAGTGTCTATACCTTCCAAGGTTTATGCTTCAAGAAATCAACTATTTCAGTGTGTCTTAAGCACACTGCCTCTCCCTCTGAATATTTTTGAAAAATAATTAACCTGGAATGCACTGGAATTAGGATTTATTTAAAAAAAAAAATTAAAAAAAATTTCTCAATTTATCCTCTTTATATCCTGACTTTATCCAGCATCTTCAAGGAGAACAAACCAATATTCAGTATTCTTAGATGGAATTTCCTTCTTCCACGAAGTAAAACAAAAAGTTCAATTTTCCTGCTACATAGCTTACATGCCTAACAGTATGTGTTATGAACAATTCTTGCCATATTCATGAGCAAAACTCACAATAATGGGTGTCACTTTTAATGCCAAACCTTTCAGGAATATTCTATATTTCCCAGCCCATATCTCTCTAATATATTCCAAGGTTTTGTGATCTTGTGTTTGACATATCACACACGTACTCTTTCAGCTCAGGCCATTGTTTTAGTGAAGCCTTGGAGCATTTGCAGTCTGCAAGCCTACATACGGAAATATCTTTGAATGATGTTTCTGGGCTAAATCAGGCTTTGGTTTTTTATATCTTTGTCACTCCTCAGCTGGACAACATGGTACATGACAGGAGCCATCAACACTCAGGAAATGGGGTCCATGTGCCTCCTCAGCAATGTGAGTTACCATAAGTTTGTCAGGCTTATTCTTCCCTCTCTAGAATGTTTTCTGATATTTTTTAAAAGAAGCTTGAAGTTTTAAACTTTGATTAGAGAAGTAGAAGCAGAGAGAGATGACCTAGAAGGAACATGGTGATACTGCCTAAGACTGCCTAAACAACAGCACCAGGGATGGGAAAGCCAGAACCTATCTGAAGGGTAATGAGGAAAAGCTTCCACAGGTACTATCTAACAGCAGCAAAAGGAAGACCAGGGAAAATGTGGGCCCACTGCTGAATAGGGCAGGACACCTTGTGACAAAGGACATGGAAAAAGATCGAGGTACTCAAATCTCTCCTCCTTGTCTTTACCGATAAGGTATGCCTTCAGGAAACTCAGGTGCCTGAAACTGGTGGAAAAGGTGGGAGCAAGGTAGAATTTCCCTTGGTGGAAAAGGATCAGGTTAGGGAATATTTAAACAAACGAAATGTACCCATGCCCATGGGACCTGGGCAAGATCCACCATGAATTAGGAGGAATTGTGGTTGCCATTGTGAGGCCACTCCTGATGGTCTTGAAAAAGTCATGGGTATCACAGGAGACTCCTTAGGACTGGAGGAAAGCAAACTTCACTCTTATCTTCAAGAATGACATGAAGGAGGACCCAGGGAACTGTAAGCCGGTCAGCCTCAACCCAATCATTAGGAAAGTGATAGAACAAAATAATTTCCAAACATACTAAGGACAAATTGGTGACTGGGAGAAGTAAGCATGGATTTATGAAGGGGAAAATATGGCTGACCAACCGAGTCTTCTGGAGGAGCTAGGCAGCTGAAGTGGGGCTTCGGCAGGATACAGACACCAAACACAAAATTACCTGTTTGTCATTTCTTTTTTGAGACTGCTTCATAAGAGGGATGGCAAAATCTCTGACAGGCCTCTGGCCTCCCTCATTTCTGAGTCAACTTAGTTAAGTGAGCAAACTGTTAAGTGTCCAAAATGTCTTAGTCAAGGCCGAACAACATGAACTGGTAAAAGTCAAACTTCACAAAAGATATTGCCTTGTGTGTATTAGCCAAAAAATCTACCCTTGCTTGCTTGAAATCTGTATTTTATTTAGTTAGTCTACATGAATATGTGGTTATGCAGCATGAAAATTCTGGTTATAGTTTTTATAACAATGAATGTCCTGGCCCAAATATTTTCCTTTATGTCAGTGAAATTTCTGATAATTAATTTTGACACCTTGCATTAAAATAAAAATAAAGAGCCCTTACTGAGCTTCTTGAGCCAAAAATATAGCATAATACTCAGAGAAACTTGAAAAATTTCCAGAAGACAGGGGTTTTTTTCAGAAAAAGTTGCCCTGATTTTACATAATGGAAATGTTTCACAAGAATCTCAATGAAAGTTTGGCAGTTAATTGTAAATATAACATTAAATTTTAGCTTTATTGAACTGTCCATAAATTATTTTGTTCTGGTCCAGATCATGAAGACCCCAGAGTTTTGAACCGAAATGCTGAACGACAGAGGTGGGCAGGTGAATAAAACCCTCTCACACAGGACAAGAACATCTAGCAGATGTCAGGCTGAGAGCAAGCAAAAGGAAGCTCTCTCATGTGTTTAAGCTGAGGATGACTTTCACACAAGATGACAATAAAAGTTTGGGGTACAAATCTTATGTATGCTACTACATACAAAGACACCAACCCCAGCACGGAAAGTGTCTGAGCCCTGACTCCCAGAGAGTATTCGGGTGAAGAATTGCTATTTGTTTGCTCTTTGGTGTTTGGTACAGGATGCCTGTTTCAGGGCAAAAAGAACTTTTAATCTTATGTTTCCAGGGAAGTAGAAGTGAGCTTTCTGACTAGCAGCAAATTTTGTTTCCACCCGAGTATTTTCTGCACGTTTTATCTTTAAGTTTTTCAGGACAAAAAAAATCCCAAACAAATACCACACCCCACCCCACCCTCCCCCCACACCCCAATATTCAGAGGCTTTTACTACAAAAGATTGAGTTTTTTAAACAAAAAAACCCCAACCTATATTAAATTTCAAGTTCGGGATATACTTCAAAAACAAAAAGGAGGAAAGAATGAAGCACAGGAGAGAAATTTTAAACTCCTTTAAACCAGGCAGTAACACAACCAAACACTTTTTTTTCTTTTCAGACTATCACTTTGATCATTATTCACTTAGTTATTTCAGCAGTTATTTCTGCAAAGTGTACCATGGTTTATGTAACAACACAAACAAATTCAACAGCCAAGCCGACCAGGGTTTCTGCTCTCTAAGTTTGTAATCTGAAAGAATTTAGGTCAGGTGTACCATCAGCTTTTGGGAGAATGGTTTTGACCATTTTTCTCAGGGGACCAAGAGAGTCCAGAAGCATGAAAATTACTTAACTAGGGTCAAAATCTAGATTGGAGATGTCATCTTTACATTTTAATGCCCTTGGCTTTTCCTATTAGCATAAGAACCACAAGGTTTTACTGTTTTAGAAAGTCTATTTCTTATTATTTTAATGTAAACTTTAGAAAAAGCAACATGGTTAATCATTCAGTGATTAGGTATGAAAATTGTTAGAAGGAATCTTTAGAGTTTATTGAAACATTTGCTAACTACCTTTACTAGCCTTTTAAACTATGATTATTTTTCCAGTACATTGCAAGCTCTTTTAAGGCCTGTTACAATCTAATGTGAAATTCTTGTTCAGTGAGATTTCATGAAGTATTAACCTATTTATCTTTATGCTATGCCTGGCACGTATATGTAGCGAGTTTGCAAGTTTTAGGCTGTCATGAATGTTTCTTGAGAAACGGCCTTGGACGGAAGTAATTTTTCTAAATTAAATAAATGTGTTGTTTCTGATTTTCCAAAATACCCAAAGGAACTAGCTCACATTCTAGATCAAAATGGCCTGCAAAATTTCACTTTGAAATATGATGACTTTTTTTACTTAGTGAAGCACAAAATATCTCTGGGAACAAAGAAGCTCTGAAGAGGATTGGGTCCTGCAAACTTTACTCTCTCACAGCAGGCTTTCCTATTGATTTTAAGGGTGTTGATTATCTGCATTTTCATGTTAGTCAACAGTAAGGATGGAGCACTATGCACAGGTGTCTGTACAGTCAGTATTATTTTGCAATTAGCTTTCCAGGATACTTGGACTTCTAAAATGAAAAGAGGTTTGTCTGCTTTCTTAGGAAAAAAAAAAATTCCAGCCCTCTAACAGATAAGGATTTATGAGGGTCAAATTCCAAATAATTTTAGATGTGATCCCCAAATCCTTTTCTGCGTTGTCAATTTGTATAAATGGAGTTCAAGAGTCTAAGTTAGGAAGCATACATGTAGGAAATAAAACCTTTTGAAGGCTCTGGCCTCTGTGAAAAGACAGTAACTCAAGTTGGGCTGGGAGCTCTGGGTACAGCAAACCATGGTGGGCACATTTCAAAGACATTGACTAAAACCTTTAGAAATCTATTGAGAGATATAGATTTAAATGAGGTCTTAGGGATAACTGCTTCATTATGGAAGGGGGACAAGGGTGTTTCAGAACTTCTATCTCCCCAATACCATGAAGCATTAGAAATGAGAAGGCACAGATGTGCATATGGAGAATAACAGCAGCCCTGAATTCAACCATCATTTAATACCATGCAAGAACAGCAAGCAACCAAAGGCAGAATGGGCTCCAGAGTGTTTATGACATTGCTGTTTGCATGAAGATATACACCACTTCAGCACAAATCTCTCTGCAAGCAGCACTTTGTGTTGTGTAAGCTTCTTGTTAGCTTTGGCAATAGCTTCACAACTAAGAGCCCTTCTCAGTGCTCTGCTAAAAGGTAAATTGGATGTGCAAGAAGATATGTGTCTGCTCCACAAAGTGCTATCCATAGAAACAGAGTCAGCAAGTCACACAGATGTGCCCAGAAAGACTATTAGATCATCAGGATTGGATTCCCAGGATAAAATAGACCATGATTTTGTTCAGATTTGTTCGGTTTTGGGGGATTTTTTTGTGCTTGTTTATTTTTAATTAAATTAGTTCCATATCATGTTTTCTACCTGGGATTTCTCTGAATCACAGTCTTCCATATCTAATCTTGAAGTGAAGATTTTTGGGCCAATAAAGTGCTTTGGCTTTCCAAAATATTTTCTTTAGTTTTATGTTTATCACTTTAGTCCCAGAATATCTTGTGATGAAAGAACATGTGGTACATTCAAGTTACTTATTCATCCTCTTTTTGATCAGAATTTTAGGTCCTGCATTGTGCAGAATTTTTCTTTTCCAGCACTGGAATATTTTTTCTGGATCATTTTTTTACGTCTTCTTCAGTTTTTCAACATCTTTTTATAAATATGGGATAACCAGAACTGTACATAATGTTCCAACATCTGTATTATTTCCTTGTTACAGCTGAGTGTAAAAGTTTCTTTAAAACTTCTTTTTTCCCACTGAAAAAAGCAAATTGAAACAGACCTATACATTTTCTGAAATAATGTTACATTTCTGAAATTATTAAAGCTAAAAGCATGTGTTTTCATATATGCATGGCTACAAGGAGAACCTAAAAAATAGCTGAAAAGTACTGAGTTGACACTTTAAAAACTAAGTTTTTGAATTTTTTAGTCTGAAATGTTTAATTTCAAAATTTTTTTTATTTTAAGAACATTTTATACTTGAATACCAAATAAAATATTTCTATGGGGGTCAAATAAAGTAATTTCTTTAACCTATTGTGGGGGTTTTTTAAGTCATCAATCTAGAACAGTTTAAAGAATAGAATTGCAAACTGACTAGGAAAGACTTCTATTCTGCTTCCTTTATGGATGATTTTCACTCTGTTTACTCAATTTTTTTTCTTAAAATTTCTGTCTGATGAGAGAACCTCTCATTACTTTTGTTTATGGTTGCCTATTTGCCTTCATGAATCCTAGCGCAAAGTCCACATCCCAGTTATCTGAAAATATCCTGATACACTAAAATCTATTAAGCATCTCCTAAATATAAGACCAATATGCTGAAGGTTGCCTCAGATATATTTTCCTCTGGAAGAGGTGATTTTTAATAGCCTCTGTAGTTATATTTCTCTGTAATACTTGTGTGAACAGCACCTAGCTCCTTCTGCTGTTTGTGAAGTGTCTCATGGAGTGATGTATTTTAAACATCACTGGCTATATCTTTAAAAGAATTTTTGCCATCTCTAAACAATGAAATTCCTGAAGGAATTCCTCATAGGCCTCTTTTTCTTTCATGATCCACCCATACAGTTCTAAAATGGAAAGACGAGTATTTAATAGACCTATTTATTTCCCTGTGCCTTTACTTTCTGTTTTACTTTTCCACATTGCCATATCCATGTCTGCATCCTCTTTCCTGCCACATCTTATGTATTATCACTATAGTTCCTTTATACCTAGTTATCTTTCTCCTTCTGTCTCTTGTTTGCGGAATTGAAATGCTCTGGTCCATGCAGTACTTGTCTTCTAAAAAGCATTATTTCTCACCATGCTTTTTCCTGGCTTTTCTTTCTCATCTCTGAAATTTGCAAGAGCCTGTCTGCACTTGTAATTAAAACTGTCCTAGTATTTATTCTCTGTAAAATTCGATTAAGCATTCTTTACCTGAACATGCTAAACCAAAGCTTTTAATCTTATGCTACCAGCATAACTGCACACAAAGCACATGGTTCTGTGAAATGTGAAATGCTTGAGATAAAAAGACAAGGACATATTAGTATCAAAGTTAGTTCTGTTCATCATGTCAATTTTCTGTGGCAATGATTTGGGGGTTTGCCTGAGCATGCTTTATTTAAGGAGTTGATCACAGTCATTTCGGATGCCCTCACCATTCCATACTCAGTCCTGGCACTCTTACGCTGACTGATGGGACTAACAGCCGCAGTCATGGCTGCACAACCCACAGTCAACATCTACTCTTGGGTCTGGATTTTGCTTAACATGCCACTGGCATGGGTGGATGCAGCCAGACTGAGACCATGCTATAAAAATCAGGATTGTTGCCATTGAAGCGTGATTTAATTGCAGAGGAAGAGCACTTGAACAAAAGCTAACTTTATTAACACTGGTGGCGAAAGCCCTATTCTGTGGAGCTGAGTGTGTAAATGGTGGTTAAAGTAGCCTCTAACAAGAAGGATCTTAGTACTTAAATAATGGGATCACGGGGTCATATGAAATCCCCTCTAAGACGGCAGACTCTGTATATAAATCATGAGAGCATAATCTCTCCAAAAAGCACAAATAACAAAGAAGGCTCAGTACATAGATGGTGGGTCCACAGGTCACTCAAGTTTAAGTCCCTTCTAAAAAAGAGGAATTCACTACCTAAATACTGAGAGAACAGTGTCATTGTGTACCATCATTACAATGAGGAAATTACTTTTAAAATGGAAGAAGCATCCCCTTTTGCTTCTCTGTGGAAGTCTGTCACTAATGCTGTGACATGCATTTCTAGACATACATACAGCAAGGACCACCGTGACTATTCCGAGAGGTTTCCTGAGACATTGCGACTTTATTGACTTCCACTCTGTGTGCAGATGCATCCCTTCCACCCCAGACTTACACCAGGCACGTGGTGTCCCTGCTGTCTCGCTGCCTCCCTCCCTTGTCATGTTGTCCCTCCCTGCTCATATTGTACCCTTGTCTTGATGCACTGCACTCACAGCTTTTTGCAAATGGTCCTGACTCCATCATGTGGCAGATTTTATATGGTCTGAAATACTGCCAGCTGCTCTGGCGCAAGACAGTGTGACTCTCAGAGCCCTCACAGGACTATCTGGAGATAACACATTGCTTCCCAGTGTGATGTATGAAGACTGGCACTTCAGCAAAAAACAGCAGCTGAATGGGACATGGAGGGAACTGCAGCCTTCCCACAGTGTTTATTTAAATTTAATCATTGCTTCCTTTGAGAGCACATCAAAGATCTGGTGTGGAGGAGCCATTTATACAAGTGGAATATTGTATATTGTGCATAGCTTCTATCTATTTTGGGCCAAGCTGCAATGTGGCCTTAAGGGAAGATGGTTCTTCCAGGGAGTTATGGACTGCTGGGACTTGGTCCTGGGTCTTTCCCAAGCAATGCTACCAAGATCCTATGGAGTCCTATCCAGTGAGCCCCTAGTCTAAACCCATTCATTTCTTCTGAGAGCTCTAGCGCATTTTTAGAGTGTATTTGTAAGAGCAAAGGGCTCTTGTCTTATTCCATGAGTCATCTTTCTCTGCAGACTATCACTTCAAAGTGAGAGAGCATTATCCTATATTTGAAACATGTTATAATGTAAGAATCAGATTATGCAAAAATATTCCCCCATAAAATTATGTGTTAGTGTTCTATTGCATGTTTGCAAGCAAAACAGTTTATTACATTTTTATATGTAATGCAGTTATGTCTGTATCCATATGTTGCACTTAGGGGAAGAAAAGCTCCCATAATGAATGTACAGACATCTTCAGCTCAAACAGGCCCACTTACAGAGATATAAATCCCACTGAGGAGCACAAGTCTGGTAGGTCTTTTATGTCTTTTGCTCAGAAGAAGTACATCTTCCTGGTGTAAGATCAGAGGGATGCTTTCATCTTGAGCAGCAGCTACATTGGTGTAACTGAAAGTAAAATATTGGTCTGTGCTTAACAGGGCTCTGTGTCATTTGGACTAAATGTCTACTTATATTTCTGATAAAAGTGTTGTCTTAGTTTAATCCAACAAAGAAAACTGCAGTGAAAAGCAAAGATTTCCACCATTTAAGTAATATTGGCTTGTATTTTGATCAGGTAACAGGTTTGCACAATTCTGGTAAAATAGTAATATTATTATATGTATATGCATGCACGGAGTGAGTGTGTGTATGCATGTGCATATATAAATGGTATTTACATTCTCTTCAAATCTATGCTTCTAAAGAGAGACTGATCTGGTACTCCAAGATGCTGAGAAACTCTGAAAACACAGGTCACACACACTTACTAGATGTCTGCTGCTTGATAAGGCCTAGTCCTGAATACACTGAAATCAAGAGCAAAATTTTTGGTCACTTCCCAAGCACAGAATCAGCTCTGCTCTCCAACCACAGCTGAAATATTTGAGTAAAATTTTCTAGAGCAGAAAAAAAAGAATGGCAGGCAAATTTTCAGGTTAACTCCATGGTCACTCATGGAAAAAGAGCTGTTCCCCTACAAGGAAGGGAAAATGCAGGCTTTGGTTCAGTGTGCAAGTGTGTGTGTAGCATCTCAGAGTGTCAGTCCTCACAGTGGGTTGATGTATGTTTTTAAGTATTCGTTTGGATGGGAACTAATTACTGCTGGTTTAAATTACATTAAATGGCTGTGGGTGCAAGAGCTTAATCAGTGATTAAAGAGATGATAAGAGGCACTAACAGCCTGGTTTTACTTCAACATTATTTTTCATCATATTCCATGTTTTCTGTGTTTGTGAACATTCCTTGTAAGGATTGTTTTTGAAAAAAACCCCACCTTGTTGGAAAAAAAAACAACTTTCCATGGGCGGAAATCAGTGTAGCTATGGGCCTTTCCATTCCTCCAGAGCAGTATAATCCTCAGGGAGGTACAGAGCTGCCTGGATCATGGTTGCATTTTGGTAGAAACCAGGGGTTTTTTCCCCTTCAAAAGAAACTTAAGAGCAAAATTTGTAGCTGCATTCAATTGTATGTCAGAAAAGTGAACTGACCCTGCTCATGTTGCCCCTACTTCTGGCCCTGGAACAGGCCATCTTGTCATGATGTGAGAAGTTCTGGACCACCAGTGATTTTAGGGTGATGAGATGCAAATATTGAGATGATGCAGAGCTGAGTCTGGTCCAAACAGCTGCAGGGATTACTTCTATAGCATTAAGTTTAAAGTATTTTTGTTGCCCATGTCTCTGATATCTGACCAAGCTTATAAGCTTATTTTATTTTTTGCCCAACGCAGGGTCTGTCTCCATTCTTACCCTAAGAGTGTATTAAACACATCTCCTGGCAATCCAAAGCCATGGAATCCAACATTCCCCTATACTCCAAAAAAAGGTTTTATATCAAATTCCTTCAGAAGTTTTAAAACATTGTTTGGGGTCTTTTAGTCTTCTGTTTTCAATAGCTGTATTTTTTTGGCACATTGCACCTACATTGTTTTAAACTTAGTTCTTATAAAGACCCGCTTGTGATGTACTTAAAGGGTGCTGTATAAATTAATGTAAACCATAAATAATTTCAACAAACATTTGCTCTTCAAGGCCAAATCAAACTCAGGAGAGGCTGATAGTAAAAGGAACACACAGGATGATGAGAGGAGAACCATGTTCATCCTACAGCAGACCATTACTGGTCATCACCAACAGCCTACGAGATACTGAGGCCCACCAGCCCTATTTTGTGAGCAGAGGAGCTTTGGGCTCCTAAGTAACTTCTTGGCTGTGCTCATAGGGTGTGTGGCAAGGGGGATTGAAGGTACGAAAAGAAGGAGCCCGACCTCGGCAGCAGTGTTGGGAGAGAGGAAGCATGTTGGCGCACGTCCTCCTGCCTCTCCCAATTAGATGTGCAATTTTCAGGCACGAAACTATTGTTTTGCTTGCTGGGCCTTCTACGGTGGCTGGGCCAAGCTTCCTGCTAGGAGCCAGGATCTGCAACCTTATGAAAGTTTCAGGGCCCGGCAGGCTGCCGGTATTTTCAGCTGGATTGAGCCCAGAACAATTTTATTTTCATCAGAAATGTTCCCTGGCCCTACCACATGTGCAAGCATATATGAAACCACCAAGAAGGCTCCCTCCCCCAGCTATCTTATTTAGCTAAAATTCAGCTGCCCAGCAGAACTGTTTCTTATCCAAGCCCTTAGAGACGGGAGAGGAGTGGAGAGATTTAATTATAATCTTTCTCTCCCTGCACCTCCCACAGTACACTAATGCTTTTCATTAGCTGAAGCCAAAACCTTGCTTTATAAGCTGCGAGAGTTGTCTTTTAAAAAATACATCCAGCATTAAAAGAGTTCTGAATGGCAGTAACAGCAGTGTAACCCTCATCCACAGGTGTGGGAGATTCACTGGAGGATTGCTGGTGGAGAGGCGAGTTTTATTTAAAAGACATCTGATTCCTATTTCTGTCCACTGGCTGATTACACCTCGCATTACAACACTTCTGTGCCCACTGACGATTTCAGTCGAAATGAATGAGAGAAAAGACTTGACATCCAGGAGCTCTGGATGATTTTTATAAGTATCCAGATGTTTAGACTTTTATCTGAAGCTTATCCAAAAAATATGAGGCCACTCCCAGGGGCAGCCTGACAAATATCCTCAGTCATTTATTCTGTATGTAGGTCTAGAGCAGACATTCATGCGGACATATCACTGGAGTAGGTACATCTGTTAATCTCAGTGGTATGCAAATGCAGGAAAATGAAGAATTACATGTTTGACCCACAACTGCAATGTTATTTGAGTGTTAAATCAGTGTCTTATACTGATGGAAATGATCTGAGGAAATATGACTGACTTAATTGTCATTGCCCTACTGAATATACAAAGCTGATTTTCATCTTTGAAAAATCAGAGGTTTTTTCTGGTACCTTCCCAGAAGGTGACTACCCTGAGGTCTGAGACCACTGTGAAAAAGACAGAGCTTGGTTTCTCACCATACTTGATACTCTATTCTTTTTTTTTTAAAGCAAAATATAATTTTTCTTCTCATTCCCTTGCCTTTTGCCAGCTTCAGTGGTATAAATAGGCAAATAAAACTCAACAAATTACTAGTGCGGCTTCAGGGGTATTTGTTTGCTTTATCTGATAGCCCTTGGAAACTTCAGGCCACTTGTGCTGGCTCTGTACAAACACTGAGTGTGGTGGGAAATCCTCGTGTGAAGAGCTGACAGGCTGTGTGGAGGGAAGAACACAAGCAGCAGCATAACAAACACCTGTCTGGCCAATAAAGGACAAGTGAAAGGGCCATGGGATTACATGGATTACAGTACTTGGTTACACAGATTAACTGAGCAATTAAATGCAGCAGGAATAATAAATATCTTTCCAAGAGGAGCCGCTATTGGGCTGTAGGCTGAACACAGCCATTCCAACTCTAAACTGGTTTTGCCATAAACACAAAAGCACAAAAGCTGAAGAGAGGGAGAAGGCCCTGGAAGCAGTCCCACAAATGGGATATTCTTTCCTTGATTCCTCAAGAAATTTAATACAGTTGACTGGAGTCTTTTTCATTTGTATTTTGATGCTTTCTTATCTTACATTTTAATAGGAAATCTGCTGAATGTCTAAAATGACTTTTGGCAGTCAGGCCTTTTGTTGCTGATCTCCAACTTAACAGTTTAAGTTATCAAGAAGCTTTGGTGTAGATCTGGTGTAGTGAGTTGGTTCATTTGGTTTTTAAATGCTTTCTTTTGGATCAGTTTTAATCATCACTTACATTGCACATGGCCATTTATGCATTGACAGGTTGATGGGGACTTTAATGTACATAAAACTTTCTCTGTCAGGACTTATGCCTCTCTGTCAGATTTTATCCTGCAGTAGAGAGGGTTCATGTACAGTTGCTGACAGATAAAATAAGCTCCTCCAGCAGCTGCAGCTCTGCCTCCCACAGATATTTTTTTCCTGCTCTGATTCTGTGTCCCCAGCTAAGTGTTGAGAAAGCACAGGGCTGTGTTGGGACAGACAGGCAGGAGTACAGCACCAGATCTGCAAAAGGGGTAATGAGTTAGCCACATCGAAGCCTGTAGTGCAACACTAAATGTTTGTCATCTCTCTTTAGCCTCAGCTGCAGGAGACAGGTGACAGCAAGTAAACGATTCTGTTCTCAAGAAAAGTGCATTTCCAGCCTGGATTTCTGCAGAGAAAACCTAAAAGGCAAGAAACTTACTTTAAAAAAATATTCAAAGTCATGAACACATAAAAACTGAAAAAGCTTACAAATTCTAACTCTGTCCCATGATCTTAAGGACCTGAATCCTGAGTTTGAAACTGCTGGGTTTCAATATGAGAACCCATGCTGTCTTGTGTGTTTCAGAAGGCAAAGCACTAAGGTTTCTGACAAGCCTGGTACAATCATCTAACACCTGAGGTATGCACATATTATATCTGATATGAGAAGATGGCCAGCATCTGTAATTCACACAGAAGCCAATGGAAACTGCAAACACTCAGCTCTGAAGGATCAGGCCTTTAATCATTAATATGTTTCCAGATCTATAAAAAAATATTTCCTAAGACACTTTATTTCTGCAAGAAATTCCCTGTTGGCAAGAGACTTTTCATAGCTCCTTAAAGACCTATAAGAAACTGTGGAAGAAATAAAGAGGGGTTTTGCTTATGGAAATGAGACCTACTAGAGAGCAACCGGAAATGTTTTTATGAGTTTTCATAATGGAACTACAGTAGCAGTTCCATGTTGATTTTTATTGGAAGACCCAATATTTTTTTCTTCTTTTGTAAGCTTAATTTTTTCCCACCTGAAGCTTCACATGTGGTCTCTTGGCAAAGGAGAATATTTTTGTAAAGTTTAAGGCTGATGTGAGATGGCTTTGTTTCAAGTAAAGAGATATTTCAGACAACACTTCAAAAATTTCTTCAAACTCTTCCTTGTTCATTTAAAAGTAGAAAACAGCCTACACTAAAAAACTTTCCAGTTTGATTTTATATTTGCTCTAAAAGAGATAGAGTTCATAAACATAGTTTTGGTAATTTCAGTGGTACTAAAATTTGGGGGTTTATTAAAGGTAATTTTGAAGAATAAAATAAAAATAACATAAAATATGAGAAACTATGAGATTTAGATAGTACATATAGGTGGGGCAACCAAAATGAGGATAAAAAACAAGAGATAACAAATTTAAATGTATCCTAGAAGCTTTGAAATAATTAAGGCGTTCATGTGTATTAGAATTATTCAGATTTCTTTTCGTATTTATGATAAACATTTTAGTAAATAACTTGTTCCAAGTAAATTTAACCCAAACTACTGCTCATGTCTAATAACTGATTTCTGGTAGTAGCTGAGAACTGTCACATTCCCTCACTGGTACACAAGTAGCAGTTCTCATAGGGAAAAAATAAGGAAAGGGTAGTTTCAGTGAGAACATCACACTGAATTTCAGACAGACCTATCAAAATGGACAAAAAATAGAAGCACCCCATAGACGACAAACAGTTGTGCAGTGATACTTGGAGCTACCCCAAGTATCTCTGAAGAGAGCTCTGGGGCAGAGAAACTTCCTCCCAGGGCAAGTCTGGAAAAGAGCATGTAGGTTTTCATTAGCCAAATTTTAAAATGCCTTCAGCAAAATTTTAGCAAACGTATCATGAGGTTTTGTTATAGGACTGACTTTAGCTTGTGATACATGGCCTGACCACAGAGGTCACTGGGTCTGAGCTCCTTTCATGACTGCTCATTCCAGGCTTTCCTCCATGGCCATGGCTGTCAAAGTGCCATCCCTCAGGCTTGCCTGCCTTTCCAGCATGCTGGATTGCTGACTCCTCCTCCTCCTTCTCACTAATGGACACTTCAGTTGCAGCCTACAGAGATTTCACCTCAGTTTCCATTAAGCCTGCTTCTGGAGAAGTTCTGTTGGTTTTGCCACTTTGTTTTTCTTAAGAAAAAAATTGTAGGAGACAGAGTGATTTCTTTAACCTCTGAAAAAAGAATCTTCTTCCTAGCAGAGAAGTGCCATGTCTTCTTTCTGTGCGCTCCCCTCTGCTTTATTCCTGTGCATTCCTTTTTCTCCCCTCACACTGATAAATCCTTGCCTGCTTGGTTGCTTTACTGTCTTTACTAATGAACTTCCATTTTCTTTCTTTCTTTTTTCCCAACTGATACTTTTATTGCCTTTGGTTATACTTTTATGGCAATTTATTTCCAGAAAGGAGGAGAACCATGGAGCCCCTTTTCCAATTATGCCATTATGTGTATCATATATACAGCAGAGAGTGTATACTGGCATCCTGGTTTTCCTCAATTACAGCAGAAAATGAATCCACCTAATTCTTTATCACAGGCAAATACACTATGTTGAGTAGGGAAGGGACTGCTTGATAGTTCTCAGTAAACTTTTGTTGAGGTTTGATAAAGAGCAAGTGCAGAGGACTCCACCAGGAGGACTTCCCTGGCCAGCTGCTTGGTCACCATCAAGTTCTTCTGCTTTCTCTCTGTAAGGTGCTCAAGGGACCTGAGGCAGTAACTACTCAAATTTGTTTCATTATAAACTCTGCCAGGTCAAAAACTCATTTCAACCACGATGGAACTATTGTAGGGTGAGATGTTATACCCAGGATAACAGTAACTTCTATATTTCTGTTTCCCTGAAAGATCCTTGCCACCAAGAATAAGAGCAATGTCAGGCAGTCAGACTATAATGTAGTAGGTTGGTTTCTGATACGAGGCTTAACTTGCACTCCTGATCTCAGCTAAATAAATTCAAAGTTTCACAGAAGTTGCACAACAGCTCGTTTTCCTTCTGCAGCTTCACATTTCTCACGGTAAGGTGAGTACCTGCAGCAGAAGTGCCAGTGGAAAACAAAATAATTTTTTTTTTTGGTTGGGTTTTTTTTTGTTTTTGCAGTATTTCTTGCAAATTAGAGATGAAAATTGCGAGCAATCTCATCAGAGTATGTTTTCAGGATTTCTATAAAACTCTCAGCAGTATTCAATGCTTTTAGTGAGTACTTGATTCAGACTTCTGGAGATTCACCCTTATTTGCTAATCACTGTTTCTGGGATTTGATCTGTATACCTTGCCACAGACTTTTTACACCATGCAGCTTGTGACAGGGCAGTGCCATGCAATACATTCCATCCAGTGTCTCCTTTAAAAGGGACCTGGATATCAGGTCTTGGACAAAGGTTTGGAAGGCAGCACTGAGTTTATAGCTAGATAGGAGGCTAAGCAGCAATCGCTCAGTGATTTTCTATGTAGGTTCCAGGGTGTGATGGTATGTAGTAACAGGAGATAAAATGTCCTCGTGGATTGTCTTTCTGTACTGAAGTAATTCATTATGTGCTGCTTGGATGGCTTCAGAAACATGACATGGCTGGCTTAAGTAGTATACCTGTTGAGAAACAGTCCTTCTTAGGTCATTAGGTTGTCCACAGCAGAACTCCTCTCAAAATAAATGGGGTGGTGGTAGTGGTATGTGACGGCTTGGCTGCATTACCAACTTTCTCAGATATTTGGTGCATATATTGAGTTGCTAAGCTTGTCTCAAGGTTTTATGTATACACATATTATTATCATGAGAAAGAAATTATTTACTGTGAGGGTGGTGAAACACTGGAATAGGTTGACCAGAGAAGCTGTGGATGCCCCATCCCTGGAAGTGTTCAAGGTCAGGTTGGATGGAACTGTCAGCAACCCAGTCTAGTGGAACATATCCCTGTCCATGGCAGGGAATTTGGAACTAGATGATCCTTGAAATCCCTTCCAACCCAAAGCATTCTAGGATTCTATCATTTAATGGCTACACCCTTTCAAGAAAAGAAGGAGTTCTGATAATAATACCATTTTATGTATTTAATGTAAGATTCATATGACCAATTTTAGCCATCAAAGTGTTTGATTCCTACCATTCCAAAACAGAATGAACAAAATAAGTGGGATCATCTCTTTGCTTGTGGGTGCCTCTCTGATTGACTCCAGAGGAAACCCAGAAAAGCAGCTGAAACCACCCTTCGGAAGTGGAAAGGGGATACTGCCACATCCTTCAGGACATGGACGTGGTAAATTGTCAATTTATTGTGATTTAACAATCTATTCATCATCTTCCAAGCCATAGTAATTTATTGTGCACATGATCCCAGCTCACCCAAGCTAAGTGCTCACTTCAATTATTCTCTAGAGACGCTCCTTAGGTTGCGGTAACTGAATTGCTTGTTCATGTCTATTCAAACCTTATTTTCTCAAAGTGCATGGTCAAATTCACCAACTTTGTTCCAGAACACCAGCTAAATATTGGCTAACATTCTACACATAAACTGAGACACACATAATTAGAAAAATGAGAGAAGTAATAGGTTGAAATAAAAAGTTGTTTTTATTTCAACAAAAGCTTCCAAGTAAGGAACAATGCACATGTACAAAAGTAATAACATCTAAATGTCCTCTTGGTATAAAGTTGGAAGAAAGGCACGACAGCTATCAAAAAAAAAATTAAAAATCATAAGAGTCACATGATACTTTTATTTGCTTTCAAACAGGAGCTGTGTGGCTCAGGGAAGGGAAACACTGACCTTTCATTCCTCTCCAGCTTCAGTGCTGCCGCAGGCCCTAAGTGAAAATGAGTCCATTGGTCTCATCCAAACCTCGGCGCATGTTAGCCCACATTACAAAACACCAGAGAATTTGGCATGATCAGCAGTTTCTGCTCAAGAGAGGCCCAGGACTGGGCAATAGCAGAGGTGTTAGAGATCAGAATTTGGGAACGCTGGTTGCGTTACGTGGGAAAGCAAAATACTCGGTCTCCTGCTTTCATTGGGACTGTATTCACTTGCACAAAATAAACACAGTATGAACAATACAAAAAAATATTTATATCACAGCAAAAGATGCTTATAAATAAGGCAAACAGCTCATTAACACCATTCACCCAAAGGTCACAGAGTGCTTTTAAAGCAGAAATGTAGCTGCACTGGTGAAGCAGTGTAACATCGCTCTTATTTTACAGATGGAAAAACTGAGGCACACAGACACCTTCCTATCCAAGACCGCACAGGAAATCTGTGGCAAGACCGGCATAGGCTCCCGATCACAGGAGTCTGCATGTGTCGGGGTTTGGGGAGGACAACTGAGCTCCCTTGCACACAGATGTCTGTGGCAAGAGCTGAAGAGCACACCAGCAAAAGGCCAGTGTATCCATTCTCCAAGCCACAAAGCTCCCGTCTGAAAAGAAATATAAACGCAATGAGACTTTTCTGAGGTTTTTCTTTTTCAAATATTAATTGTTTCTTGGCCTCAGGAGTCATTTTTACACCAAAAATAGTTATGTATTACATACCGTTATTTAGATAGGTTTGCACTGTCTCTAATTTGGAAAGTTTAATAAGAATACGAAGAAAACCTGTAGACCAGTGGATATCAGTCTGATGCTGTCCTCAGCACCAAATGATGGCAAACTGTTCTAGCTGAAGTGGGTGAATGTCCTCTTACGTCTCTTTTTCCAGGTTATTGGTTTTTTTCCTGAACTGATATTCACATTACTTCCTCCTTATATCCCCTGAGCTGTAAACTAAATTAAACATTATTCTGGGTTCTTGGCTTTTGGCTATAAATGCAGTTGCTTGGAGTAAAATCAACCACCCAGAAGAAACCAACCTAGGTGAAGCAATGCTTGGGGTACTGTGACAGAAGTGGTTTGCATGGGAATGAAGCCAGGAAAATCAGTTGCTCTACAGCTGGGGATGTCCCCGATCCTTTTGCAAGCCTGGCAATACATCACCACATGTGCACAGACTGTCACTCCTACAAACTATTCTCACTCTTCCTTCCCAGGTGCTTGATCAAATGCTTTGGACTGCTTTTGGTGACTCCAGTCCTCTCCACACCTTTCATTTTCGACGGCTCTCCCCTAATTTGCTGTTTGCTCTCTGAAGAAAATGTGTTGTGAGTCATTAGATCCCATGTGAACTTCTCTGCAGATTCCTCAGTTAAAAAACATTATTTGGATTCTTGTCACCAAGTTACCCTGCATTATAATGAGCCCCATTAAATGGGATTACTGGCTGAGGACACTGCCGTGCTCTCTAAGCACCAACCTGGTGCTGGAAGCAGCACAGAGCTGCAGGACTTTTCAGGGCTTACACATACCTCAACAGACCTTGGCAAGGGGGCCAGCTGCTGCAGAGAAGAAAGATGAGCTTTTTGATAAAAATTGCATAGGATACCATATTTCAGTGGTGTCCCTCATGTGAGCTTTCTCCCTGTGAGGAACAATCTGGGATGCAAAAGGAAGCCACAGGGGACTTGGTGCAGCACACCTCAGGAGGGATGTGCCCCGCAGCACATCCAGCTGACAGCACCTCTGGCTTGAAATCTGAAGCACCAGAAAGTATTGTAAGGAGGCCTCCAGGAAGAAAGCAAACAAGAGAAGAGTCACGCTGTGATGGCTTCTTGGGCTGAGACATCTTGCTGGCTTTTAAATCCAAAATGCAGTGGTAGTGTTAATGCTGCTTAGGTTAAATATCTCACCTTCTTCAGACAACCCTGAGGCAGTGAAACTCAGTCTGAAACGAGAAGTTTCCCAAAGGTGAGTTCATAGATCACAAAATGCGGAGATGGAAAGAATCTATTCAATCATCTATCCCATCTCTCTGCCAGCTCAGAATTACTCCCCATGATGTTTTTAACATAACTGCTTTTCTCATTAAAAAAAAAAAAAAGAAAAAGAAAAAAAAAAAGGAAAAAAAAAAAGGAAAAAATGGGGGAGAAATACCTAAAAATGGTCTTTGAGCTTTTCTATGAAAAACTGTTTGATTCCTTGACTTAATTCAAGTGTCTCCTTTTGCTTTGTGCAGATGAGTTCAGTGTGTGCCAGGATGAAGAGTGAACCAATATTTTCTGGAGGAACTCTTTCACCATCTGCAACATCCAACAACTGGAAAAATCCTCCCAATAACTGGGTTGCATCTGTATTTTTTTAACTGTATTCAATTTCTTCTCCCTTTGCATGAGACTGAGAAGTGGTTCTTTCATGATAGTGTTCTGTGTGGTTATGGACTAGGTAACCTGGAATGTGCTACCAAGTCCCCCCTATTTCAAATATTACATGCAGAATGAGACACACCTTTGCTAAAGTAATGGAAAAAAGCCATGAACCTAAAAAGTGGTTTGGACGGTGCAGTTATGAAAGAAATCATCCTATTTCACTGTGAGGAAGAGAAGAACAAAGAGTGTTTTTCACCTCTAACTGAGGATTCCATGAGTCGAACATTATTTTTTCCCCCAGTTTAATTTATGTCCATGTGTTGCAGAGTCTGGATCTCTTTTAAATGTCTCATTTGACACTGCAGCCTGTTTCACCCCCTGCACAAGTTTCCTATTTCCCTCTCACAGACCAGATGTCCTGGGGCCCTTGCAGGGCTCCTTGATGATACATCTATTTGGGACAACCCTGTCCATGCAAAAAAAGTTCAGAAAACTGAGGACAACACATGTATTACTCAGAATATCCTGTTAACACAGACAAATGGTAACCTGTGGGGCCAGCAAGACTCCTCCCTGCTCCCTCTGACATTGATGCTGCAGTGGGAGGGGTGCCAGCAAGACTCTGGGTTCGTATGGAGTCCACTCTGGGGCTCCTTAGCCCATCCTACAGACACTATGGCCACTTTCAGACTGCTGAGGTTTGAAACACTGATGTCAGTGTAATATCAGAGCCAACAAAGCTGTGTTTTATCAATTTAGAGTAACAAAAATGAAGAACTTCTCACTCCACTCATCTCTTGCATTCGTCACAGCGAAATGGAAGAATGCGCACAGAGTCGTGCAACAAGCTGTCACATCAGCTTCAAAAGCAATGGCCCACACAAGCAAATTTCCCTACTGTACAGTCTTGTCATTTAAGATTATTTAATCAAAGGTGGCAGAAAGCAAGAGGTGGTTGTTGTTTGTTAGTTCTTTTTTCCCAAAGAAAGCAATTCAGCAATTTCCAGAACGGGCCTGAGTGTTGACAGCAGAGTCTACCCACAGATATAAGGTATAAATTGCTTAATTATGTGTGAAGAGTATGGGAGCCATGTCAAGCCTGAATCACCAGCAGTTACTTGAAAAGGTAAAACAAAAATGAATAGCAGTCTCTTTTGGAAAGTGGCTATTGAAGTTTTCCTTCATGTGCATGTGGGTGTTGCTGTGTCTCCTGGCAGTACTGCGGCCACCCTCACTGGTGTGCAATGGCAGGGGCCAAACAAAACTCAGGGCTCAGACACTGCAATATTAACAGCCATCCAAGGGACAATGCAAAGGAAAACAAAAGCTGGAAAATATGATTTCCTGAAAAAAAAAAAAAAACAACAAGCTAGTAAAGTCTTTGGGTTAAAGACTATTATTGTAGCACTGAGCATTGTTCCCTCATCTGATTTTATGCAGAAAGCTTTCAGCATTTCCAGAACTGCCATTTAAATGAGAAATGCCCAAAGATACTCCATTTTGTGTAGTCTTATGCTCCTGGCAAGTGTTGAGCCCATTAGTGTGACCCTGAACACAAAACATACTTGCTGGACATCATGGCACAGTGTAAGAGGGACAGTCCTACTGCTAAGTCTAGTTTTCCACCAGCTGTAAGGCTCCTCTTCTCTGGTGCAATTTTTGACTCCTCAGGAGAGGTAGGTGCTATTCTGGTGCATGTCACCAATAGTGAGGGCAGAGCTGCACTTGTGCTATCATCAAAGTAACCGTGTGATTAAAAAAAGAGAAACCTATGCCTTGTCATAGCTGTAGATTTCCAGCGCTTTGGGGAGTGCAGCAGACATTGCATTTGAAAACAGCCTTCCCGCGATGTTTGAATTCTTACACTTTCAACTCCTGCAGATAGTGTGGAAGTGGGCGGAAATTTAATAGTGATAAAAAATAGCGATAGTTAACTTAATTATTTTGACCTTCTGAAAAAGCTGAGGGGAAAACGCGCAGAGAAGTTTCTTCCTTTTGTTTATTTATTTACTTTCCTTTTTCACCCTTCTCTCCCTGCCTCATCTGTCCCTTCCCCTCCTCCCCCACCGATCCCATGCCTCCGCGGCCCAGCCCCGCCTCCCACCGCTCGCCCAGCCCTCCGCAGCCCCCACGACAGCATCACTTTTTCCTCTTTTAATTCTTCCCACCTTTTCGTTCCTCCCTCCCCGCGCCCGCTCCGCGCCCGGTTTCTCACCCACTCCGCAGTCTCCCGCCACTCACGGCGGGGCCGCCGGGCCAGGACCGGCTCCCGCTGCCCCTCCGTTCCCGCTCTCGATCCGTTCCCGCTCCCGCGCAGCCCCTCCGCTCCCAGAGGCGACTCGCCAGCGCCACCCTCTGGGCGGCCCTGCGCCGCACCCGCGCCCCGCGGGCAGCGCTCTGGGGCCTCGGGCAGGCCCGGGCCGGGTTGGGACGCGGAGCTCTGAGGCCCCTCGGAGCAGAGCCGCGATGAGGACGACTGATAGACACCGATGCGGCCCCAGTCCCTCACCCCGGGGGCTCCGCCGCAGCCCGGCGCCAGAGGCACCCTCGGGGCTCCTGGAGGACGCTTGCCGGCGTCCCTCACCAGTTCCTGCTGGTTTTCTTGTGGGGAAACAAGGTTCCACCAGGCATGGAAGTTACGCACCACCATGTGCAGAGCTGGGTAGCAACGTGAAAAGTTGGTAAAGCCCGAGTAGTCCTGTATCAACTCTTCCTGGGTTGTCCATTCCCATCCGGAGGCTGAGCCCAGGCCTGGCCTGGTCTTTCCCGTGGGAGGGATGCGGGGAGGCTGTGGCAGCTGGGGTGCCCTGTGGCTGGGCCCGCCGAGGGCAGCTTGTCTGAGTGCCACCTCTGTGTGCCACAACTCCTCCGCCGCAGAGCGGCCACGCGGGACCGCGGGCGGCAAACATGGGGCCGTGCGCGGCACAAGAGATCACAGGGATGCTCCTTCGGGGAACACTCTCTGTGCTGTGTACACACTGGAGCAGGAGCTTTCAAAAAGTCTGGAATTACAAAACTTTCACGTTGTGCCTGTGCAAAAGGGAGTGTATTGATGGACTGGCAAAAAAACAAACTCTGACAACTCTTTTCTTTCCTTTGCGTGTTTGATGCCACTGCCATGACAGTGCTCGTCGCTCACTGACCTTCTGTAATGACCACAGACACAACTAAGAAAGAAACCAGAACATGCCGTGGTGCAATGCAATTATAAAATCGGTTTTCCTAGGGAAGTTTTAGCTGCTTTGCATGACATTTTCTTAGCATGTGCAAGTTTGCACATAACACAAATTTAGCAACCTCTGAATTGTCTGGAGTGTTCAAAGTGACAGTCACTCCTAAGCCTCATGATATTCATCTTAAAATTGTTAAAAATTCTCAATTTCTGGCTGTGGTGGTCCATCAGATATTGCACATTTAGCCTGGCACTGACTATTTGAAGTTGGCTGTGAAGAAGATATGCTTTAATGTTTGACAAACAAGCAGCTGTGACTCTTTGAAGCTGGTCAGAAATTTGGAAGGCTAAAGCAATCTCAGAGCAGGGATTCACAAGTGCAGGTGTGTTGCTCAAAGGTAAATGAAAGATGAAATGTGCTGCAGGGATGTGCAAAGGTTACCTAAATGGTAAGACTGGTCAGAGCAAA
This sequence comes from Vireo altiloquus, assembly GCA_013396875.1. Classification (NCBI taxonomy): domain Eukaryota; kingdom Metazoa; phylum Chordata; class Aves; order Passeriformes; family Vireonidae; genus Vireo; species Vireo altiloquus. The sequence continues at coordinate 633,483 of VZRF01012384.1, forward strand.
ACCAACACCTTCTGGAAAAAAGTGTTCCAAACTTCTTTTCTGATCTAAATCTCAAACTGTTCCAAACAGCTAAAATAAAAAGCAGAGCAGTTAGCATGAGGTCTATTTACCAAAAAATATCTAAGGAAAAATAATTAACTTCTTTCCTAATTTTTTTTTCAATTTTCGAATTTCATCTTAGATTTTGGAAACAAAATTCAAGCAGTTCTATACATGCCATGAAAAGGGTGTATGCGTACATTTTTGTTGCATTACTATGTAAGTTTTCTGTTTTGCTGGACTACTTTTCCCCATTTGTTAATCTGAGCCTCATGTGCAGAGTACAATAGGAGAATACTTTTATATTCAGATTCTATCAACAGATAGAATTATTGATATATTCATGCTCAGGGTTTCCTTGCTGGTTCAGTTTCTTATTCACTAGTTCCCTGCTGTAGCAAGTGTATCTTGTGTTTGAAACCTTGCATGCTGGTGGGAAACATCCTGATCTTTTAGATGCTACTGTAGGAAGACCCAGCTGAAACAACAGTGTGTGTTCAAGCAAGGACTGCTCACGTGAGTAAGGATTTGAGTCATCCAAGCCCAAAGGGACTGGTAAGGAGGAGGAAGCTGTTTCATCAAATGCCTGGTAGCAGGAGATGTAAATATGTAACCCGAGCAAACAGGCTGATTTTGTGGATCATATGCAGAGCAGTTGGGCTAAATTGGGTGGTGTTATTTGGAAAGCACAACAGAAAAGATGCACACAGAAAGCTCTGAATCAAAGAGGCTTCCGTGCAGGGTGTTGGGATGGTTATATGAAATCACAGAGGTGCAAGCAGTGTTTGTTCTCCTTATGAACCCAAAGTGGAATATCTTAGCTTTAAAATTGAGCTTTTTTAGGTGTGCCAGCACTGTGTGTGGGATTTGAGCTGCTGACAGAGTCACTCTTGAGAGAGGGCAGCTACTCTGGGCAGCAGGTTCCTTTGCACATGTCAAAGGCAGGGAGATGCAATAAAGGCTGTTCTCTCTGATGCTCTAATTTTCACCAGCTGCACAGCAAACACAAAGCACTGCAGAGAGCAGCTTGCACCCTGGCTCAAGGGCTGCTCGCCCTGGTGGGGGACTGCCAGGCTGCCGAGCATGTGGCTGGGAGAGCTGTGAATCCCCACCCCAGGGGTATGTAGGATGCTCGCTGCTTCTAGCACACTTCATCTCAATTAAGGCATGATGAAACGGGACCTTGAGCAGCAAACATGCCAAGGGGTAACTTGAGATAAATGTGCAGCTGCACAGATCTCCTGAAAAGGGGTGAGTTGCACATTTTGCAATTAGGGTGAGCTAATTGTATGTGCACAAGCAGTTGCCACAGCTCAGCTGATGGGTGGTAACTTATTAAACCACAGTAATGTGAGCACTTTGAGTCATGAAACCGTACCCAAAGTGTTTGCAGACTCAGGGCCTGAGAACCCATTGCCCTCCCATTCCATTGCACCGTCATCTCGAGGACAAGGAGAGGAATTGAAAACCTATGCTGTATACTCTGATGCAAGATGAAGTTTCCCAAGGGATTCTTGAATTTCTAGCCAGAATTTCATAGAATTTAACAGTGTTTTCTTTTTAAATGACCATGAATCAAAATACTCATTTTAAGTGGGAATGTTTGGGAAAGAAAGAGTTCTGGAAATTTTCAACATAAACTCTAGTTCTTGTAAAAAAACATGAAGAATGACATTCCGAAGGCCTAAATTTCCCCCAAGTCTCTGTGCCTTGTGTTTCTTCAGCTAGGAATCTCTGCAAGCCTTGAGCCATCCAGAGGGGAACCTGTCCAATTTGGTGGAACTGTGGCTGGAGTTGCTAGTTTCTAGGAAGCTTGAGGAGAAAATTACTTGCCAAATACTTTCACTCCTCTGCAGTTTGGTCATTAATTTTCTGTACACATGCATGTGACCTGACAACCAGAGTTCAAATCAGCCAGGGGTTGGTTTGTTTATTTTCAGAATCTTCCCAATGTCAACCATGTTAGCAACACTGATGAGGTGAGCTTTGACCTGGACAGCATAGCTCAGATTCTGGCCCTGGTGATGTCGGCGGGATCTTGTTATTGATCTTCAGACCAGGATTTCAGCACACCAAGCTGCCTACAAGTGAGGAGTATAGAGATTCTTTGGGGAAGCTTTTCTTTTAAATGACTTTTTAATGAAACTGGAGATAAAACCATTTGTGCTTGAGGCCAATGCATTGAGGAGGAACCTGGAACTCCAGCGCTGTAACAGGGTATTTTTGTGTGTGACATCAGATTGAGTGAACTAATAGAAACAACTGTAAAAAGCCTAAATGGTGGGAATTAACAAAACAGCCCCTTGCAACAGGGCAACAGGGGTCTGGGCTCCAGTGGGTGGCTGTCACACCAAGGTGTGAGGAGATGGTGACACCACTTTGTGCTCTGCAAAGCAGGGTAATCTCAGGGCTGCAGCTGCAGCTGCCTTCTCCCAGGTTTCCTCCCCCAGCCTCTCTGCTACCCTTGTGTCACTCCTCTAAGAGGATAACAGAAAAATAGCCAAAAGACTCCTTTCGTAGGACTTCTTCAGCTTTCTGTCCCTTCCCTCTGAAGAGAGGTGCCAACAACAGTAGACGCACACTTACTAGCACCTATGTAGGAATGTGTATAACACCTTTGCCTGCATTCCCTCAATTTATTTGCTGCCTGCTGTTATGCTCAGCATTGCCCTGGAGATCACAACATTTCAGCAAACACCACTGTGTTGTGCTCCCAACAGAGGCCTTTGCCCTCTTCCCTTGAGGGATGCAGCTGCACTTAAAAGAAAAAAGAAAGCAGGTATCTAGTGCTGGCTGGACCTTCATGGCATTTTTTCTTATTTCCAAATAATTCCTAAGCTAAGACATCCCATGCAAAATTTCAGTCCAGGGCAGCTGTCTGCGTTCACACCAAGAACCAATGAGTAAGTTTTTTGAGGTAGCCTTAATTGTAGTTGTGAGAATGACACCAGTGTAACATTTAAAGTGTGAACATAAAATATGGCAAATCAATCAGAGCATGGAACCACATTCGGAAAGTATTCAGCTGATGATGTTCCTGATCACACATGAACAAATTTTAAAAATTAAAAAAAAAAATTTAAAAGTCACATGTGGAAATTTACTCCTCCAGCCAATGAAAAGAGATACTTTTCTATCTCATAGTCTACAAAATTTCTTCACCTACTAACCAAATCACAGTTAAAAGGAGCTTAAATTATCCCTTAAAAAGAAAAAAAGAAAGAAAAAAGATTTTACAAGACGTTATTCCTGCTCAGCAATCACACAGACATTAAATCTTATTGCAAAAAAAGGGGGAGAATGCCTCTTCTCAGCATTACAGCTGCAGCTGTTTGACAGAAGTAAGTGACTTCATAAACCATCCTGATTTGGCAGTAGAAGAGCGAAGTTTTATGCTGTCTGCTGCACAGTCACGGGGCTGAGAAAGCTCTCAAAGCAATCTTCACAAATGTTTCACCTCGGTTTATAAATACCTTCACTTCACCGTGTTAATGCCTCTTTTGCTTTGCTTTCCATTCACCTCCACTGGATCATCTACCAAGACCTTTTATTACTTTAAAGTGATTGATCCCACTGGACCCACATATTTTTCTTCTTCTTTTTTTTTTTTCCTCTCCTCACCAGAAGACACTGCACTTACACCTCTCCGCTGGTTAATTGGCTTATGGTAAAATTCCGTAAAGATCCAGCAGTCTTTATTTGCAATATAATCAGGCTGTATACCGTCTCATGAAAGACTCCATACTTAAGCACTCTATCTTCTCTGTCTCTCTCAAGTGTTCTCTCCATAATAATTACTTGAAAGCACATTTTCTGGAGCTCTGATGAAAACAGAGAGATTTCTGATGGTTGTCATCTCAGCTTCCTTATTTCTGTATCAATTTTGAGACCTTATTATTTAAGAATGAATTCTTGCTCCTCCAGAGCAACTTCTGGAGACATTCCCAGCTCCTAATAATATGATTTTGGTGTGTGATATGAGAAGGCTATTCACTACTTTGCAGGAACACCATTTCCTCTGGGAAATCTTCGCTGATGTAAAGTCAGCAGGAGCTCTCGCTACAGTGAAATCTCCAGGATTCACCTTTCAAGATATCTGTTCTTTTTATAGGACTGTTACAGCTCATAAGCTTTGCTCGTTCCTTGGGCAATCAGCCTGCTCTTTCACCTTGCCAGGGGATTTTGCAGGATTTGTCTCACAGCAGATCGGACCGGAATAGAGGAATCTGAGGGAAAAACTGCCAATGAACAAATGAGTTTCTCAATGATGGTCTTCAAACACTAGTGAGCTTCATGTAAGTCTTTCTTGGATTATTGTCCCTCTCTTTGTAAAGCCATATGACTACAGATGTTCCTAACTCAATGCTATCCTGAAAGAAAAAGAAGAAGTGAGGGAAAAATACTATTCCACAAGCATTCTAGGCATGATTTTCTAAGCAGAATTTTCCTAATTATGAATGTTCTCTGATTTAGTGTGAAAGATCTTCAGGTTTGAGATAAATGTGTGTTACCAGTAAATACCACTGTCTTGGCAAGAAGCCCTAGATAGCAGTTGCTCAGTATTAAAGGGCACCTACTTCCCCAGGCCTCAACAATTAATTTTTAAAAAATGTTATTTCTGCCAGACAGACCTTTTGTATCCATCCTCAAACAATTTAACTCCCTGTACCCTGTCAGGCAGGGGTAGGACCTCAGGGAAATTTTATATCAAGAGGTCTCTGGAGAGCTCCCAATGGCTCCTGAGGGGACTTTATGACAGCAGCCCTTGCTGAAGTATCACTTCCATGCAGTGTGCCTCGTCTGTGCTGTGAATGAGATCACCAATGAGGCAGGTGAACTCGACAGCTCTTCCCCTTTGCACACTGCATGGAATAACAAATTCTGAAGGTTTCCTTGTCCCCCAGAGGTGGCATGGCCTGCAGCACAGAAAGTGCTGCTCCAATAGCTGCCTGTGATGGGGAAACACATGGGACAAACACATTCCTTAATGCAGTCAAACTAACACTGTATGTTGAAGCTCATGGAACCCCTCGTCTGCTCTGTTTAGAAATAAAAGCCAAGTGGAGCCAGTTTTTCCCTAAGGATGTGTTGTGCTGCTGCCTGTAAGACCTTGCCTATGGCAGGGGCAGCACACGTTTGTGAGTACTGTAAGGGGGTGCACAGTTATACAATGACTAAAAGAAAACATTCCCTTTTGCCTCTGTCTGCTCCCATCCCTCCCTAGAAGAGCTCCATTTGACCTAGACAATCCCAGCTTCATAAAGGCAAAAAGGATTTGCAGTTAAGGATTAAAATGCAGGTTAACATCAAAACCAGTGCTGAGTGACTGCCTCAGCCAGCAGATAGAAGACATTTGTTGGGGAAACTCTGGAACTGGCCGTCCAAAACCTTTCTTGGGCCCTTTGGTATTGTATGATGGCGCTTGTAGGTCTGCTGTAGGCAAGGTGAACTCACTACTCTGTATGTCCCTGTGCTGAAAAGCCACGGAGTCCTGAGTCAGGAGCTTAGCTGAAAAGCAGCCTTTTTCACATATATTTCCAAAGTTTCCTTTTTCAGAAAGATTTTGATGTTTCCTTTGAAGGTCACCTTTCAAATCTGTTCTGTAAAGTTGCTTTAGATATAAAATCCTTACTCAAATATATTAAAAGGTCAAATAAATTGCACTAAGTAAACAAGCTGGCTTTGCTAGCTTTTGCAGGTGTCCAGCACATGGGAGTGTTAGGATACATGACAGAGAACAAAAACTTAACTTATTTATCTCCTTTCAGTAAAAGTGGGCAGTAACTAACTGAAGAAAAAGTTTCAGACTAAAAATTCTTTCCATTTTAGCTTCAGGAAATAGGCCCCTTGTGAGCTGAACTGATAGAGAGCAACAGCTCCTGTGGTACTTTGCCATTTAAGAGATGGTAACAGAAATATTTGCAGTAATTTAATTTTAAGTGTTTTCAATTGCAGGACAGGAACAGATCCTCCCTGCAGCTTTCATTTGTCAGGATCCATATGTTTAGACAGATGACTTAATAAAGAACCTCCCCCAGAATAAAAACAACATGGCCTACTAGTTTCAAGGCTAATTTATGACTTAAAATTTTCCACTGTTCTGGGTCTGTTTCATGCAGCTGTCACTCAGTGGTAGGCTGAAGTTTCAGGATGTTTCTGATGGCCCAGCTTTTATTTTTGAACATAACATAAAATTGATATTATCCACCAACTTTCTCTGTGTTTATGAAGAAGCCACTTTTATAAAGGCTTCCTTGGAGAAGATACAAACGGCTTTCTTCCATCTTTTGTTTTACTCAGAGATGCCAACCTGAGCCATCAAACAGATTCCTACATCTGGCTGTTACAGACAGCTGCCTTTTTCTTCTGCGCACTCAGATTTTAGACCCAGGCCTGCTGCCAACCCTCAACATTTTTTCCTAATCTCCATGCATCCTGGTAGACAAAATTTCCACTGAAGGCAGAGTGGCAGTGGTGGTGCCCTGGTCCAGGTGCTGGAGGTGCTCCATGACTGGCGGGCCAAAATCTGGGAGTCATGGATGGAGTGCCAGAGCTCCTAATGTCCATTTCTGGTAATTCAACACTACCACCCCCACTGACCTATATTATATTTTTCCAGTATAAATTCTAAGCATAGCTGAACTTCTGGAGGAATAAAATGGCCACTTTAGAAAGTGATTCCTGTGGCATAATTTGAGTACATGAAACTCTAAGCTGAAACTTTTTCCCAGAGGCTCTGCATGGGGTCAGTGGGGGGCAATAGGAGTGGTTTATCTGACTCAGCTTAGATGGCTGCTATAGGATGAACTGAATCTGGACTGCCTCTTTCTCTCTGATGATCTTAAAGGGAAATGTGGTTGGAGTAGCTCAGTCTTTGGGAAACATCCGTAGGACAGGTAAACCCCACTTCAAGTCTCTTTTTGTCTCTCACTGTCTATTTTCTAAAAAGGTTGCATTTGGAAGGTATCTCCTAAGACATATACCACTGAGAATGGTGGAGTTCTTAATAATTTCTTGTAAAGTCACTGTTCCTGTGGAAAATATAAATCCCCAAGCCCTTCATGTAGTCTGCTCTGCAGATTGTAACTGTAAAGCCTTTTTGTAACACAGCAGGTGCAGATTCATGCAGAGTGCAGCACTATTATATTAATAAAATGGAATTACCTAAGTGTATTTCCTCTGAGCTTCCAGAAAGATCTTGGAAGCATTTCCTCACTTGAAAAAGTTCAAATTGTGCATTTGTCAGTATTCAAAAAAAATAGCCACACAAATGAGTATTGATGCCTAGAGCTTGCAAATAACTTTATGGAGGGTGAGGCAATTTTTTCCAGCATCGCTCTTCATATTAATTATTTTAAAAAATGAACATTCAAAGCTATTAGGTCCAGGAACAACTTCATAATATCAGTGGCTGCAAAATGAAAAACGTGCATGTTGGCACATTTGTTCAATCTGTGGTGGCAAGCAGGGACTATGCTGCTGTTTTATGTGAATTTTAATGAAAGCAATTTATCTTCTTTCTGCCAACCCAAAGCCATTATTTATAAATCAGTCATCAGATCTCCTACATAAGGAAGAAGGAGTTAGTTTGGTACAGAGAACCAATCTCTGATTAGTGGCAGGAAATCAGCAACCAGAAAACAAGCTTATTAACTACCATTAGAAATGTCATCTAGCAACTGCTATGCTTTCCATATTCCTCACCTAAAATGGGCAAATCCCCTGGGTGAAAAGCCCTGGTCTTATGCTATGCTGAACAGCTGGCAGAGCTGCCTGGCTGCACCAGCCCTCGCTGATCTTCTCCTGAGGAGCAGGACATCTCCAGATCTTCAGTTCACCTGTGGCCAAAGCCAGCCACGCCTGATGACCTGCTGTTGTTTGGCCTTCAGTGAGCTTGCAGTTTCTGTGTTGTTCCCTAGGGATGTCTCTCTATATAGCAGGAAAACAAAGCCTGTGCCTGGCACCACCGTGGGCAGACTTAGCAGAGGCAATGCACTGCCCCCCCTGCCTGCCTCACAGCCTGCAAGGAGCCTGGCAGAGCTGTCTCTGCCATCACTTGAGTCTTGGTGGTGTGACTCTCTTCAGTACAAATTAAGTGCCGCTTGGCTGATTTCACAGCAACTACACTGTTTCATCCAGATGGAAGATCCAGGGCAAGGGAACTACAGGTGTATGTGTGAGTCTTCTGATGCTGCTCCTTTTGTCTAGGAGTGCCGAGCCTTCTGCCCTGCCTTCCTCTGTGCTTGGCAGAGCAGAGGCACCATAGCACAGGGGCAGGAGAAACTTGCACAGTCAGAAGATTTTTATTATCCCTCCCTGCCAATCTGGCACCTTTTAAGGACACTATTTTCTTTTCCCCCTTAAAGAAAACACTATGTTTTGCAGTTGGGATGGCTATTTTAACTTAGTGTGATTTATATTCCATTCCCTTCTGGCTGCCGTTGAGATTGGACCAGTCCTATCCACTACACATTTCTGATTTAGTACCACCCTCAAAACCCCTTGGTAACTTCGGCACAAGAGACAGGATGTTATCAAAAAGCTGGAGTAATGTATAGCTGCACCTGAGCACAGCCAGGGCAAGCTGCACGCTGCTATTTTGGGAAGCTTTTATACCTTGTATTTTTCCTTTTCAAAAGCACTCATATTGCTGCTTAAAATACAGAATCTATTTTTAAAGGAGGTTGTTCTGTTCACCTTGGCAGTGTGCAATTACAGGAGAGAGACAGCGTGGACATTAATACAGGGTGCCTTTGTGGAGGCAGAAGGCACGAGGAGTTTGCTTGTGGGTGCAATGCCAGTAATCAGCTGGGTAGGCAGCGGGGTGAAGGGGTTGCCTGAGTCCTGGGATGGGGGAAAGAGGCCCCTTACCCTTCCCCATCTCCCATCTTCCCTTTGGCTAAGCTATCGCTACAGTCATACTGCAAATTCAGTAACAACAAGTTTGCTGTCAATAGCAAAGGCTTTGCTCCAAATTCTTGCAAGGGTGTCACTTTTCATCAGAAATTAGCACCTGCCTTTTAACTGCCAAGGACCTGCACTGTCTAATGTACACCAGAGAGCAGCACAAAGTGTTGTTCCCAGGACCTACAGAGGATCAGCCATTTCAGTGTGCTCTTCCCATTCCTTGATTCTAAATTTTCTTCAAGCCTATGTCTGTCTGTTTTGGGACTACTTTATAGAGTTATTTTTTTGAACCAGTTCAGCTGATAAATCAAAAAATTAAGGGAAAACAAGAAACAACCTCAAAGCAAAGGGATAACAGGAAAATCAGGGGTCCCAAGAAGGAAGTGAAAGAGACGTAACTGTAGCAATAAATGAGAAGTATCAAATACTGACTACTAGGAACAGTACTACTATGAGTAGTACTATGAGCATGAGTGAGTGTCTCTGAGACACTCGGAGCTTTGCTTCAAAAACAGTGAGTGGAGGAACGTTATCGAGGGCTGCCATTTTGAAGGGACTTTGGCCAATTCATCAGCTTAGAGCTTACCCTTAAGGGTTTGCTCATTGGAATTTACAAACAGATTATAACATAAATGGATCCCTTGGAATTCAATTTACCTCAAATTCAAATCTGCAGCAGTGAGACTACTTGCAATTAAAGGTGTTAATTACCTGTGACACAGCGTTTGAGGAAACCTATTGTAGACTGTATGTACCCTCACTGAAGAAGGATTGGGATGGAAAGTCACAGAGCTCAACAGTTCACGATAATGGGTTTTCAGCAAAAGTAGGACCTAACTTAGCTTCAAGTAGAATACGATAATCAGAACCCAAGTAAACTATATTCCCAGTGGTATCTAAACACATACTTTCATACCAGTAGATATTAAAGCTGTTCTGGGAAATAAGAGGAAGAAAATAAAACCTTCATGGAGATGGCTGTATTTCATCAAGCTAGCAAAACCCAAATGTCACTAGCCTTGTTTATTTTAAATTATGAGCAACAAAGAAGTTTTACTGGAAAACTGATATTTCAGAATTCCAATCTGTCACTATTCTCTCATTTTTAAGAATAATGTCTAACTATTTAATTTGATTTTTTAACACACTCTTTTTAGTTTCCAGTATCATCCCTTCCACCTCAGCATGTATTTCTTTCTAGTGGGCTTTTGGATGGATGTTCCTGGAGACTGAAAATATTTAGAACTAAACATTTAAAGGTTGCTCCTTATTTTTGGTGACTGAGCTTATGAGTGAGATGTATCTTGATTTGAGATAGCTTGGATTTAATTTTTAAAAAATTATGAACAATCACAAAGTTGGACACAGTACACATGAAAACAGCATCCTGCAATATGTCAGGTTCATCACCCAGATACTGAGAAAAAGAAGGCAAAACTTCATTCACAAGTATTTATCCACCAGATGTGACTTTAAAGTGGTTATGTCTTTGCTGCTTCAGTTCGCCCCAGTTTCCCACATTGTACTGGTCTGTACTGGGAAGGTTGCTTGCCAGTCTTCGCGTACGAAGATCCGGGGAAGGTCTCTTTTTCCTTTCAGACCTTCCAGCCTGCGCACTGGATTTTTTAGGTGAGACACAGGGCGCGCAGATCTGAGCCCACCCTTTAATCCCGAGGTTCAATCTGCCGGGCCAAAGCGATTCTGGACAGTGGCAGCTGAGGTCCTCCTCAGGACGTAGGCGGATTGCCCCCTTGCAGGGCTAACGAGCAACTGCCTGCCCGGGGAGCATCCGACCGGGAATCGAACCCGGGTCCCGGCAATTACTGTGCCGTGTGCTTAACCACTACACCACCGGGGCTCCCAGGGAAGGTTGGCATAGAAGCAAAAGAGCAGATTCTAGTTTTAGCTCACCTGACCCAGCAATTGGTGTCTTCTACTGATGGTGTTTCTGTGGCACCTTTGGTACTAAAAATTGGATAAGAACTGCCATCTTGTTCTACATGGTATACCCAAGACATAAAAACCTTTTGGACAATGCCAAAGTAAACTGACTGGGGACAAGATACTGGAGAGATATTGGACTTGAATAACTAAACCCATGAATTGCAAGCCCATACCTAGGCTTTTTCTTAGACTTCTTCCCAGGCTAATACGCATAACAGTTGTATTTATTGGAAAATTGAAGATTTTTCCATGTATATGTTCATTTGGCCTCTTATGCTGGATATATAGTGTGTCAGTTTTGAACAACTGTGAGCGCTGCGGTCTGTGAGGTCAGTCATATTCTACTTGCAGGTTACATCTCTGCATCTTGTGTTGCTTTTTGGGTTCTTGAGGACTGGAGAACAACTTCACAGTTTAAGATTTTATGGTCATTTCTAGAAATTTAGACATATGAAACTGGCTTCTGAAAAAGCTCTAAATAATTTTTCCAGGCTACTGAGCATGTCACTAAGCCTTCATTCTGCCAAAAAAGCTTTTTTATCCCCTGAACCCCTGTGATGCAACTGCACTTAACTGTCAAGCAGCTTTCTGTTTTGCAGGCTTTAGACTTAAATGACTTAACTGAAAATTACTGTAATTTAAACTCTTCCAGTTCACATGGTAAGACCCAGTGTGTGCAATTATGGGTGCAGTCCACTGCCATTCTGTCAGAAACCCAAGATTAGTGTACTTCTTGTCTCTCTCTTAGGGTTGGGTGGAGAGGAAGAGAACGCTGCTGTAGGAGAGGCAACAGGAGATGTTCTACATGTAGAAGATGAGAAGTTGCTGGTACTAGTAGGGACATCTTGCTGCACAGAGCCATCTCTTGAAGTGTCTCACCTCTCTCCAGCCTTGGCTGAGCCAGCCCACCTGGCCTGGGCTTACCAGGGCTGAGAGGTAGGTCTCTGCTCTCTTCTCCTTCCTTGGGGCTTTTCCCCAGAGCTTTTCTCTCTCCTCCCAGCCCCTGAGCCCCACCATGCTTGGACACCACCCCCTCCTCTCCTGGTCCGTGCCAAGCTGGGCCAGACCTGCTGGTGCTGGAGGTTTGGGTGTGGGAAGACTGTGGAGGCTGTGGGGAAACTGGGGGGCTGCAGCAGTGCAGAGGATGAGGAGTGCTCCTGCCTGGTGCCTGATGGATGCAAGATGGGCACCTGAACCAGCCATCAGTCTTCCCACCTCTCTTCCTACTCCAGACCTTGGTGAGGCTTTTTTAACCCAGTTAGGCCCTTTCTCTCCTTCTTCCCTCTCATCTCTGGCCCTGTGGTGGGTAGCCACCTGCCCCTCTCCAGCACCCCCTGGCAGGTTGAAATCTGCAGGTCCCTGGGAGGAACAGGCAGGTGAGTCCAGAGCTTGGGGTTGCCAAGCCTCTTGCACAAGGTGGTGTAAATCCTCCCGTGGTCCCTGCTGGGAGTGGGCTTGCCATGGCAGGCCCAGTCAAGGGGGTGAGGTGCATGTGGAGTCAGCCCTCTGAAGCCTGCAATATAAAGTTCGGTGCAGAAGGATTTTACAGCATGTTTCAATGTGTAATTTAAAACAAGAGTAAGGCCAAGGAGCAAACCTCTTTGTTCCAGACCCCTCCCAGTTTTGGGGATGGATCTGGTTGATACTCCTGCATCCCATGCCAGGTGCCTCCCAGTAACACCCACATGGAGAGGCAGAGATCCCTGGAAATGCCCAGATGGGTCTAGCCATCAGGGTTTCCATCAAAAAGGCTGCTGATAAGCCAAAACTTCTCAGACTACCCTCACTTTTATTACTATTATTATTCACAACCCCAAAACGCATCAAATGCATCCAAATCTGTCAAGCTGAGAGTATCCCGTTTGGTGCATGGAAAAAAAAAGTCTCAAGTAGGAAAACAGTGGGTTGGAAACGGGAAGGCTGAATGAGCCCCACCTGAAATAACTCAAAAAAACTTTATTTTTGGCTTTAGCAAGTCAGCCAGAAGGATCCTGTATGTTTTTGTATATAGTTCCCAGAGGACTTAAAACTGTAAGATTTGATGCTAAACCTATTTCTGTGCTGTGAAACCAGGGACAGCTGTACAAATATTTGCTGTTTTTAATTAAACCTAACATTGCTACTTCCTTCATTTAAGTTAGGTCAAAGGACTGGCAATTTTATGCTTTGATAGATGAAGAAAAACAGTTGTGGGTGTTGTGTTTTAGAAATATGTTATAAAATAAGAAGTCTGAGGGAAAAGGCCTCTGAGGCTATAATAGCTCTACCCCTGTGCTTTCTTCTCAGAGATGTTTTCCTGGTCAAATATTTTGCCTTATCCATATAGCAACTGTTTCTGCTGTAATTCTGCTCATTATTTTTCCTTGAATGACTTTTATTTAAGCTTTCCTTATGCTCCCTGCTTAGGTTGTCTTCTTGCAACTTTGTGTTTTTCATAAATGTAGCTAAGTCTGCTTTGTTAGGGGGAAATGAAGAGGGGCATGTCAGGTCCCAATCTCTTCAGACCCCCACACTGCATTTGTTCACTCACTCAGCAGAATTGCTTACAATAATTCCCACTGGAGAAGTGCTGGTCTTTCTCCTGATCTTTAGAGAAGGGCTTTATTGTCACTGTTCCTTCCAAAATCAGGGCTAGATTATAAACAATCAGTTCAAAGACCATTTTTGGTTACACAGCTAATACCAAAGAGCACTGAGATGCAACTAGCAGGGGAAAGTTCTCATTTCAGCTCCATGGTCTGTTGCTTGCCCTGGGACGAGTCCCTCAGTCTTCCACTGTGGCAAATGAGGTAAACGATGTTGATTCCCGTGATGACCTGTGTTAGGACAGTGAAAATGTCAGGTATTAGAGTTCATCAGGCTTTTAGAGGAGGGCAAAAATGACTTAGAATTAAGCAGTTGTCTTTTTGTCAAAAGACAACTTTTTTTTGTCAAAAATTCTGCATTTATGAACGTGCACTGTCTGTTGGAGAACAACCATTTTCTTTTTTTTTTTTTGTTTAAAAATCAGGAAAAATGTATAGAAAGTCAGAACAATGCATTTAAACACCAAGCATATATGGTAAAGTTTTATTTTATTTTAGTGCAAGTTTTTTAGATTACTTTTAAGTCAAGGTATAGACAAAAGACACCAAGGAGGAGTAAGAGGAGTGTTTTTCTTGTGTTGATCCATATTTTGTGTTTTGTATTGCTTTAGATTATAATTTTCAAAAATTTTTGATATTTCAACTTTTTATTCTAGTGAAAAATCTCAGATTTTTGGAGGGGGGGGACAAAAAAGCATCATTTCTTCCCTTCTGCTATATATAATGAAAGGAAATGGAAGATTGTCCTTTCTGCCTAGTTTTTTATTTCTGCTTTAAAATCACATCTGATTGTGCTAAATGAAATCAGTATTACATGATTTAGGTGTCTTCAGTATGTTCTCAGTAAAGCTTGTCATTACTATTATCAATGTTAGCATTATGTTACTACTGCCAGCAGTTTTACTGGTGCTGTTGTTGTGGTGCTGAGCATTAGTGTTTATATTAGAAGAAAATAGTTGTTTTCCTAAAGACGTAAACTTCACCTATCAGCTGATAAACATCTGTCAGTGGATAGATATCTGTTCCTTCCTATTGAGGACTATCAGACTGGTCTGTCATCAGTGCAGGACCCGTGTCAGGCACTCAAATGAAACTGCTAATGTGCTAGATTGTAGAGGATGGGTAGGTGAGTAGAGAGAAAAACATGCAGAGCTGCAGTTTATCAGCTTGATCACTTTCTAAGTGCTAGAAGTATGGTCTTCCTAGGTGGTCTGAAGTTTTGGGCTGGATGAACATTTTTATAATACTTTTTTTAATACAGAAACATTAAAATCTTCAAACCCTCTAACAAACCTGTATCAGGAATTTTCTTAAAGAAGTACTAAACAAGGCCAATTGCAAAAATGAGAAGTGGAAGCGTGTCTTTATTTCCAGCATCTGCCTCCCTATCTGCTCTTTGTTTATGTGTACCATGTGGAGTCCTGCAGATACTGAACCATTGGTCAAAGAGAGAGTAAACCATGAGGAGATGCATCATGACTTCACGCTAAAGAAATCTTATGCTGTGACATTTATTACCACTAGCAACTCTCACATCACAACTAAAACCTTGGTGGAATGGGTTAATTAACTGGTTTTAGCAGGGTTCCAGGGGGTATCCACAAGCCCAGAGGTTCTCTTCCTGGCACTGCTGTTGTCCCATCTGCATTGCCAAGAATGCCTGAAGAGGCAGAAATGGACATAGGAGCTTTGTGCCCCCACTCCAGGACATAAAGGGAAAAGCCAGGTTTGTCCCCTCTGTACGTGTGCTATAACTGAAAGTATTTATATACTCGATGAGTTTTTCTCAATGACTTAACCATCCTTTCAGAAAAATAAGATGAATAGCTGCTTATTTTAATCTGGCAGCACTTTGAGCAAATACAGCATTTTTTCTGTCTCATGTAGCTCAAGGCTGAAAACCCAAAGAGCAAGAAAACTCCTCTTCCCCCCTGCCCTTCCAAAATGAAAGTCAAGATTTTGCGGGATTCAGCACAATCCATGGGATTTATGTTGCACCTGTTGAATTCTCGTAAGAAATATCAATTAAAATACTGTGACTTTGGAAGGAACATAGGAAATCTGCGGGGAGACTCAAACTCCATGTCTTTCCTGCACCTGCAGCCATCTGCCCTCCCTGCTCTGTGCCTCTTGGACAAGGAGGGCCTGCTGGGCTGGTGCCATGTGCCACTCCTTTTCCATTGGCACATGGGCAGGAGCCCATTTCCCCCACCTGCATCGTGCTCACTGCTTCTTGTTTGAGTTGGCACACACTGAAGAGATTGGGACTATGAAGCCTTGCAGACATAACGCTGGAGTGTTGGGTGGCGTGGATTTGGGATGTTCTCCCTGCCCTTGGGTGTCTGGACTGTGAGGGGGGAAGAGGAGCCTGAGATTTTGTAGCTGTTAGCTCCAAAGCCCAGTCCAACCTGATACTAATTTCAAAAAAGCTCAAGTGGCTGGGAGTCAGTAAGCCTTTGTCTCCAGCTAGTGATAGAAGTATTTAGCAGAAGTTTGGGTTCTGCACTGCTGTCAGTTGCTGCTGTTGATCTTTGCACATTACAGTACTGGTGGGGGAGCCCCGGTGGTCTAGTGGTTAAGGATACGGCACAGTAATTGCCGGGGCCCGGGTTCGATTCCCGGTCGGGGATACTCCCCAGGCAGGCAGAGCTCGTTAGCCCTGCAAGGGGGCAATCTGCCTACGTCCTGAGGAGGACCTCAGCTGCCACTGTCCAGACTCGCTTGGCCCAGCAGATGAACCTCAGGATTAAAGGGTGGGCTCAGATCTGCGCGCCCTGTGTCTCACCTAAAAAATCCAGTGCGCAGGCTGGAAGGTCTGAAAGGAAAAAGAGACCTTCCCCGGATCTTCATTCGCGAAGACTGGCCAGCAACAACAACAGTACTGGTTAGGGAGTACTTATGCTCAGGAAAGACTATGTTTCCAGGAAATGCACTACATGTCTTCCCAGAATTCTGCTGTTCTAATTTGAACTTGATTAGGTTGTCCTAATTCTTCCCTTCCCCACCATCATTATACAAAGGAGGGTGGAAACTACCACTGCCCAGCATGGAGGTGCTGGGGATTGCTTTGCTACTGTGCAACTGCCCACGGAGATAAGTCTCTAGGTATTTGTCCAGAGAAGTACCTGCCCAGTGGATATTAACAGAGCTTAGGTATAAGCCAAGTGCTGAAAAATTACAGATGCTCCAGAGAATTTCAGAGACCCGGAAAAATGCTTATGGAAAAACAAGGGGAGGCTTTCAGGAACATGCATTTGAGCACAGACATAATTGCTGCCATTTACTTGTCCATTGCTTTGGCTGGATGTTGACAGCTGTGATGGTTTAGATCTGAGTAACTCAAGCCCACATTCTAATCCCAAGAGTAACGGGATACCCTCATTGTTTTCCCTGAATGAGGCTCATCCCTAGCATTTTGCTTGCACTCATCTTGCAGCTGTCCCCAAAACAGGCAACTCATCTCCCTGAATTGTGGCAATGGTGGACCCCAATTGTGGTCTCCCCCAGGGAAAAAGAAAAACAGCGTCCTCATTGGGATGCTTGCTGATGAATGAGAAGAGGCAAGTAGGCTGTAAAGTGTTTCCACAGTCTCTGACCTTTTTCAACTAGAAGCAATTTTTTGTACCTGTGACAGTTTCTTCTGTTTAGTAACCCATAGTAGATCCCTTTCCAAGTGCTTGTCCGCTGTTCCTTTAAACCTATGCAGACACAATGTCTTTTGGCAACAAAGTCGTGCCCACTGGCTACCTGAGGAATCACTTCCTTATGTTTGTTTTTAACCTGGCTCCCTTATAGCACTTCTGTCTTGTACTAAAAGGGACAAGTCAGTAGTCAATCCTTCTCCTTGGCAGACAGCATTTTGCAGACCTCTTTTTCCTAATGCTCCTTTTCCAGTGTCTTCCCATTCTCCTGCTACAGGTTAGTGTCCCCACAGAGAGCCAGCTGGGATGGTCCCTTCTCCTGAAAGCATGGAGTCAGCCCAGTAGACTCACAAAACCATGAACAACTGAATTAACATGGGCGGCTTAGCACTGGCGTGGTGCAGACAGCCCACGTGTCTGGCTCTGCTGGCTCAGCTCTGGGGTCTGGACTCTGCAGCCAAGGGCCAGGCACAGCAGCTGGGTGCTGAAGCCTCTTCCACCACTGTGGCTCTTCCTGTGGGAAGCACTTGACCAGACTTAGATGTATGTTTCTAGGATACAAACACAAAAATATTTTCAGTCTCATATGTGTCATTCTGGGGAGACATTCTGCCCTCAGAACCGACCTTTTTATATGACACCAACTAAATACACATTGCACCTAAGTGGAGATACTCTGTTAGAAACAAATGTGCTTATAAGCATTTGAAAGTGTAAAGGTGATATTTATAAAGTGACCAGAACACCCACTATGTGCTGCATAAGCCAGTGAAAATAACAGCTGCTGGGTTTTATCAGCTTTAGAGCTCTGCAGGAGCAGCGCACAGAGTGGTTCATCTGTGATGTGTCAGTGCTGAGCACAGCTGACTAATGCACTGCCGTAGCTAAAGACAGTGTAATCATATAGAGACTATAAGTACATGATAAAATGAGTAGTAGTTTTATGGCTTTTCAGATGATTTCTCCTAATATCCACATCTGTACTTTATTTGTGAGGGTAAAAGTAATGAAAATTCCTGCAAGTGAAAATAACTTTATTCTTTAGAGTATACCTAGGGGTGTTGTCTTCCCTCCAGCCCAGTGGTAAACATGTTGATGTTGGAGTAAAGAAAGGGTTGTTATTTTTCCTGGATGAGTGAAGTACAGCTTTATCATTCTGCACTAACTGTTTCATATGCTGTATACACTTTTATTAATGACTAACTGATTGTTCATAAGTCATAGAAACTTTTTTTTTTTAATTTTGAAACCATTAAGACCTCCACATAAAATCTAGGGTGAAAAATCTGACAGGAATTGAAGAAAATGCAATTACCTGAAGTGACTGTTTTGTTCTCAGAACAGTTTCCACCTAGAAGGCTATTATTCCTGTGTCTCTGAAAGAGATGTAATTTTCCTTAGGTGCAACATCCGGTAAACTAGTGCAAGCTGCAATTCAATGGTCACTGAAAGTCAGTATAAAGGGGCATTGATGCTGAAAGGCACAGCCTTATCGTCTCCCAATCTGACCTCACATTCCTGCTTGTGCATCACCTCCTCCGTCGTAGTTGTGCAGAGAACTGGAGTGAGAAGCTGATCTAGGTTTAAACCTACCCAGCAAAAACATTGCAGATGGATTCCCTCCCCAGAAAAGCTAATTTTGCAGATATGGAGGCTGCTGTGCTAGCATAGGGAGGAATGCTGTGAGGCATGAACAACTGAGGGAATATCAGAGATTTCTTTCCTTAGCAATACTTTTGCCAATTTACAGTGTTCATCAGACTGTCACCACAGCTAACCTAAGAGTAGAAATATTAATATTATCCAGTAATAAGTGGGACTAGGTATTTATTTCTTAAAAACCACAAATAAATATAGTTCTGTGTCTTTAGAAGAGGAGCTATGAGAATGGTTCACATTTTTCTGGAAGTCTAAATACACATTATTTGGCATGGAAGGGAGTTGCTACAGGCTCAGTCTCACCTGTGTTAGCCACAGTTCACTTTGCAGATGTGCTGAAGGATGTTTCACATGTTAAGAGCAAGTGACTCATAATTAGACCTTCTGGGAAACATTATGGGTCACCTAAATTCAGCAGAGTCCAGAGGGAGGAAACTGAGCTTAAAAGACCTGAGAGACTTGAGCTTGTGCTGAACACAGGATATCAGGTGGTGGAGGAGGAACTGACTCTGACCAGAGGGGCCTGGAAAGGAGACTGTCTTAGTAGGGACAGACCTGTAAGTCTCCTAGTAAGGATATGAGCAGGGTAAAAAGGTGGGAGGGAGTCTCTGAAAAATTTTGAATTTTGCATTAATGAAGCTGGCTTTCAAAGGGGAAATATTCTTGGGAAAACAGGAAGAGAAAGAGGTTGAAGCAGAGCCAAAAATTAGGCTGGGTGAACAGCAGAAATCATAAATCTGTGCACAGTTTTATACCTACTCTTGAAAAATTCCAGTCATGAAAGAAAACCAAACTTTCATGCTTGAGATCTGCGCAGTAACACGTGAGCAGTTTCTGTGGGTGAATGCTCAGCTGAGCAGCTGAATGAGAGGCTGCCTCTTGGTTAAGAGTGATTGCAAACAGAGTGCTGTTTATGTTCATAGGATGAGAATGGCATACAAATATCCTACTGTTAAAGAAACAAGGTCGGGTCAGGTGAATAAAATGGATAAGACGTTTGTATAACAAAAGGGGTTGAGTCAGGACTTCCGAGTGGGGTGTGGATGAAGTTACATAAACAAAACCATTAATAAATCTGCTGTCAGTATTGTACACTTGCCACTTATGCATGTAGGCTGGGTAAGGGGCTAACTGAGTACACATTCTTCAGTAGATTCCTAATTTTAGCTGGATAAAATTTTCGTGTACCACTCTAAATGGAGTCATGTATATTTTCCCTTTTGTCAATGGAAAAAGAGGCAATCTCACATGGGGACGTATTCTGTTGTCAGAACTCCTTATAAAGGATGTTTATAGATGGGTGGCTCAGAGTAGGTACCTTTTTTCTAGATGGGTGAATTTAAGTAGATGCATCCCAGCCACAGAAAGTACTTTTCTCCCCAGAGTCATTGTGGAGTTTTCAAAATGTAAAACTAATGCCTGAGAAGCTGAATGTAGCTTGCAGTCACTAATATTGATCTGTAAGTACATTTCCATCTCCCCATAATTATTTATTTCTGCATCTACCCATCTTCCACATTTATGATGGCAGCCCTCACTAGATTTGACCAAAGAGGTATTGTTTTGCCATTGATGTTCCCACGATACGTGAGTTCATCCGAGTCTCCTGTTTGAAACAAGCATGCAAGGGGCCAATTCATTGAGCACAATTTATTCCAGATCTTCACAGAAATATACGATGCTCTTGAGCCTGTACAGATGTGTAGCCAATAGGGAGCTGTTTGGCTACACAAGTTTTTTATATATTTTTCAACTAAATCAGAAATCCAAATGCAAAAGTCAGCACTCAGATGTCTACATGGATTTGTGAGTCTCCTGCCTGAGTTCTAAGGTTATAAACCAACTGAGGGATTAAATTCATATGTACATTTTTTTTCTTTATCTGCCAGACCTAAGATGAATAATATTGCTCATTTACAGAATTAGAGAACATTTAAATGGGAAATGGTTTTTTAAGCCATTGAGTTAAAATCATGGATCTTTTGAGAGGGGTTTTAGGCTGGTTTTAATAGCATTCAGTGTCACTATTTTTCACAAGAGGACATCTCTTCTTCTAACTCTGATGGTTTCCCATGTGTATTTTTCAGAGCCTTGTCCACTCCAGCTTAAAAATACTCAGAAATGGGACATATGCTGGCAATCCTGAGGTGTGTACTAACACAAACCAAAGTTATTTAATAAAACTGTAATACAGTTAATTTTATTCGCTCCTTTCAGAAAGCCATATGTGAAAGAAATGGAAGACAGTAGAAAAGCAATGCCATTGGCAATGAGTGCACAAACACTCAGGTTGATTCAACACACAGAAAAGGGTTCAAGGGTTATTATAGCTCAGGATGTACACATCAGGTTCCTGAATCCTGTCACGCCCGTCCCTCTGACCTTAGTGCTGTCCTCATCATCAACCCACCAACAGCTACTCAGGTGCTCAGCCAAGTACGTGAGGGTTGTGTCACACCCACTGCCAAGCCCTCACACCAGAAAAGGGGGGTCTGGACTCACCACAGGCACTCCAGAAGTAAGCCTTGAACTTCTGCCCTTGGGGAATATGGACCGGTGGGACCCTGGTGGATAACTACCCCTAAAACTACAGTTTCAGCTGAGGTAAATGCTGAATTGCTGCGTCCCTGCACCCCTGCTCCTGCTGCTGGAGAACATCTCTGAGCTGGGAGGGCAGCGCAGGGCACTCGGTGGGTAGTATAAACTCTCTTCATGCCTGTGTACAAGCAGCACAACTTAAATCCAGCAGTGATGTGGAACATTTGGCCCAGTGTGACGTATAGGGCAGACTGTCCTTGCCTGCAGATATTAATTGCAGGCAGCAAGCACAGCTATGCAATGCCATTTCCAAGTATTTCTGTGGTGTTAAAGAATGGAGGACCAGAATGAGTTCCAGTACTGGATCCTTTATTTACCTACACTGCTTGCTGGTTTATTTTTTCCCTGGCTTTATTTTGGACCCCAAATAGCTCTGTCCAAGATAGTGCCCGATCACAGGTGTGTTTAGTCGAGCCCATGCCACCTTTGTGCCACCTCTCCCACGGAGAGATGCTTCTCTCCATTTTATACCACTCCTTAATGCTATTCCAGGAGACTTTTCATTGTCAAACTCCCCCATATGCTTTTATGTCACAGTCCAGGGCATGAAACATGGACCTCACAGTCTTGCTGTAAAAACATCACTGGTGGTCTTGAAGGCTTGGCCTGCACTCTTTTGGAGAAGTTCAGCTGAAAAGGTTACACAGATTAGTGCTGACACCTGAGGGCAAGATGCACAACATGAGACCTACAGGAAATCCCGAGCCAAGGTGGCATGGATGCAGTTTGCTTGGGAGAAGGCTTGTCCCATGCAGTGTAGACTAAAGCCAGTTGGTGCCTGCTAAATGGACACTCTTGATCTAGTTAGACCTTTTGCCAGCATCCAGATTAATAGAAACTGGAGATTATATCTGTTCCAACTTTCAGATGATGCCCTGACTTCCCTTTAGCTTAGGGTGCTTTCCCAATGAACCCCAATTTTTCCTGAAGTAGTGGTTGATGTTGCTGCCAGGAAGGTGTCACAGACCCTACAGCTGGGGCCGTGCAAGTAACTACATATAGGGAATGGAGGTCGACCAGCCCATGCTGGTGAAGCTTCAGAAAAGACAGTCCCTAAAGCCCCGTGCCTCTCCGTTGCCTAAATAGAGAAGAGGGAAGGCTGTACCTTTTGCAGAAGGCTGGAAGAATCCATGAGGAAGTGGTGAGGCAAAAATAGGGTCAGTCTGGAAGAGAAATTTTATATGTGCAGTTAGCTTTTCAGTATAGGAAGAAGTGATGACAGCCTGTTCACTTCTATCCAAATCCCTCTATCATCTAGTCTTGGAGAGGACCAGGATCTCTACGTGGGGCACACTATATTTTTAATCCAATTATATTATGGCTCAGTTCCTCTCCTACAGCTCAATCTAAAGCACTTATACAATTAGACAGCAACTGAGTTTAACAGCCATAGCCATGAACTTGATGGTTTGCATAATTTAGTTGGGAGTTTCCTCAGAGATTTGCTTAAAATACTGAACTTCATGTTTTGTTTTTGTTTTTCTCCCAAAGGTAAAAATGGAGAGTATTACAAAGGCTATAAATACAAAACTAAGTTCTCTAGAAAGAGGGGCCTGTGCAGTGCATGTTCTTATTTTGCAAACATTGTCATGAACTGCTATGAAGTTCAGTATGGCTTTGCATCTTAGGTAAGAGCCTGCAGTTTGCAGGATTGGTCTTAGATCCATGGAAGTGCATGCCAGCCCTTCCACAAATATAGCATTACCTGTTTTCACATTGTACTTTTCAGTCAGATGTGTGAAAATCAAATGTGCAATTTCTATAGACAAATTGAAGAAAGTGAATTGAAAAGAAAAAAGAAAAGGGAAAAAAAACCCACCCCAAAACACAACTGTCAAACTGATGGCAGAAGTCAGGGATGGGCTTACACGGGAAGGTGAAGAAGATATGGCTGTCCTGTTAACATCATCACAAGTCAGAGGAGCAGCATGACATGGGAGCATTTGTGTAGCTCCACTGCAGGCTTCCTCCCAGATCAGAGCTGTTATCTGACCCTGAAAGTCCCTCACAATATAGTCCTTGCAATAGGAAAAAACCCTCCTCAATTGCCGACAACTTCCTGGTGTTTGCTGTAGATGATTTGCTTCTTAATGTCATTATAAATTAACATCCCACTACTATAATAAGAAAATTAACCCAGATTTAATTTTATTTTTTCTGCTCTGTTAATTTAATGTAATATGGTTTGGATAGGTAAACATTTAAAAATCATAATTCAATTAAATTGCCACTGCTAAGGTATGTTCCTGACCAAAGAGCACTGACTTCCTTAGAGGGTAAATTTAGACGAAACACAATGTCTCATTTTTATTCTATGATTCTATTAAGGCAATGTGCCTAAATGGAATCAGATTCTATTAGATGTGTTAGCAGGATTGTAAAACATGAATACATGTTTTGGTCCTGTTCATATAGGGAGGATGCTATAATTTTCTTGAATAGTTGGAGGAAGTGGTTAATTTTCCTGTGTAGATCTTCATTCATGCATGTTTGAAATTGTAATGGGCTATTGGAGATTTTACAACTAATCCTCTATATCTTCACTTACCTGAATGCCCCATGGTCATGCTGAAAGTTAATTGGAAGATGTAAAAAGTCCAGGGGTATAATTTTCTATTTTCCATTGCAGGCCTGCAAAAGGAAGGGGAAAAAAGAAAAAAAAAAAAAAAAAAAAGAGAGAGAGACTTTTGGTTCTGGCAGACTTCATTTGAACCATTTCTAATTTTACTTACCTATAGATTCATACCATGTGGTGGGTTATTTAGAGTTTAGAGTTTAAATTATGGATGGTTATCATTACTTAAAGTAAGAATGTTTGTAAGAGAAACATGTGCACTGGATACAAAACATACTCTATCTCTTCCCAAGTAGAAAAAGCTTGCAGAAATCTTCTCCCTCACCCCTCCCTAAGATGTGGGACTCTGTCCAGGTATCTGTCTGCTTTTGCTCTGAATTTTCCACCCAGACCGTGCGAAATAGATGTAAAGCTAATTCTGTAGGTCATACTCGTGGCAGAGCTAGAACCAGTTAAAGAGGGCTCCCTAACCAGACCTAGCAGTTTGCTCAGCAGGTGAGTGGGGAACCAGACAGAGCGGCCAGATGGATGTCAGATTTCTGTGACTTCATCTTTGGCTTCCACAGAACATGCATTGGTGAATGAGTTTCAGTTTTGGGCCTGAAAAAGGGAGGCAAGGAAGAAATGGTCTGGGTCACCTGCAGCCTCTAAGGAGAGTGGGGTGCTGTAAAGGACTCAAAGACATCCCCAAAGGGCTGACAGATGAGACACAGGTCTATGGCAGACCAGCACCTGTCTAGGGCAGCAGCTGGAAAGCAGGAGAGGAACAGCAACACATCTCAGTCACCACTGTATTTACATTTAAGCAACAATGTGCACTCTTTAATGTTTTCTTACAGTGCCTTGTACTTATATATTTTCAAGTGATTTTAAATAACTTTTAACTGGCTAAATAAATAACATTAAATGAAATATTTAATTAGACTTTTCCAAATAAAAACTGTCTTCTTTTTCTTTTTTTTTTCCTTTTTTTAACAAACACAGTGCTTTCCAGTGTAGGTTTTTGCAGAGAGTATTGTTTCTTGTCTAGAAGGTCAGCCCAAGCAGAAAATTCCCAACAAGCTCTATGTTGAACAAGGGGTGGGGTATTTTCAGCCTCTGAGACCTTGAAAAGTACAGTCTGGGGCTACTGTGGCTTTTCACAGCATTTCATACTGGCTTATTTGTCTCACTGTTTATGTAGATAGGGGGCTGCTAAGAAGCCTTTTCTGGACCTTCCCATCTTAGATGTCTGGGACACTTTTTACTCCTTCATTTTGAAATTGGAGTGAAAGGATCTTTTCTCCTCTCTTTTCACTTCTTTTCATCATGCCAAAAGCTGTCTTGAATTATGCAGCTTTTGTAAAACTCCTTGAAATGTGTTTATATAAGAACAAACCGTAAAAATTGAAGTGAAAGGACCAAATCCTGTGCTGCACTTACTCTCCATTGATGAGGTACTCAGGGAAAGCCTGAATGGCAGCATGTGAATAAGGGCAAAAGAGAGATTAAATTATACTCTAGGGGAGTGAGGCACCATGGGCAGGCAGTGCTGATTCCAAACATACTCTCCTATGGATCCCATATGTAATGGTGGATGGTTCATTCAGGACACTGACACAAAATAAAGACTGAGCTTCTTACTCACTTTGCATGGCAAACTCACGAGATAGCTGACAGCTGTTTCTGTAGCAACCATACTTAGGAGATTTATACACTGCCAAAGAAAACACAGCTCGTCTTCTCTTCATAACTGGTTTCCTCTTGGCTGGTGCACTGGCACTGCCCAGTATGGCACGTGTGCTGGGCCATGGCTGGGGAAGGCACTGTGTGAGAGAGTGGGTCTCTGAGCTCTGCGGCCCCCAACACAGGAAGAACGTGGATCTATTGGAGTGGGTGAGAGGAGGGCCACAAAAATGATCAGAGAGTTGTAGCACCTCTCTTAGAAAGGCAGGCTGAGAAAGGTGGGAATGTTCAGCCTGGAGAAATCTTCAGGGAGTACTTATACCTGCCTTCAAGTACCTAAAAGGGGGCTCAGGAGACCTGGAAAAGGACTTTTTACAAGGGCATGTAGTGCTAGGACAAGGGAGAATGACCTTAAACTGAAACAGATTAGATATTAGATATTAGATATTAGATATTAGATATTAGATATTAGGAAGGAAGACTTTACTGTGAGGGTGGTGTGGCCCTGTCACAGGTTGCCAGAGAAGTTGTGGATGCTCCATCCCTGGAAGTGTTCAAGGCCAGGGTGGACTGAGCTGTGAGCAGCCTGGTGTGGTGGTGGAAGGTGGCCTTGCCCACGGCAGGGGAGGTGGAACTAGACGATCATTTCCAACCAAACCATCCTATGACTCTGTGATATGTTATCGTCCTTGGAGAGAGGCTTGCAGGCTTGCAAATGCCCTCCATAACTATGTCTTGAAGGCCACCAGAGTCCCTTCCATTAACACCCTTTGGAACTGGCATTGCCAAACAAATTTTAGTGGTTTTTTAAAACTAAACTGAAATTACTAGAACTGACATATTACAAGCACTGCTTTCTGGCCAGTCACTGAGCCCCTTCCTCTTCTACCAGTGTATGGATACAGAGTTTCTAGGTGTTGAAAACATGTAAACCCCAGCAACTTAGGATCTCTCCAGAGAAGACAGATAGTCTAATTTTTCCAAAATGAAAACTTATACTTTAAATTGCCTGGGGCAGATCCACAATTTATGGAAGCAGAGGTACTTGCATAGGCATCTGGGAGAATTCATGCCAGAGGAGGAACTGGGTTAGAATTTGATCCATTTTAAAGAGATCCTTAACAAAACAGATATCAGTTTATGCTGCTGATCATGAAAAAACATATACATTTAATTTTTAACATTCATTTAATGTATTATCATATCAGAAGTAAGCAGGTAACATTTTGTGGGGGTGGGTTTTTAGTCTCATTCATTGTGTTTATTCCAAAGCAACTGGGAGGTCATCTTTGTAGGAGACCTCTACTGGAAAGCATAAATATGCCACAGCAGAAGTCATGAAGACAAAATAGCCCATCCTCTGATTCTCCCCTATGAAACGACAGCTCAGTCATAGCATTTACAGAACTCCCAGAGTGTCCAGGCATTTTGAAGCAAGACACAGCTCTGTCTCTTACTCGAATTTACTGCATGAAATTAAGTGGCAATAGCCATATCCGCACCTTCCCACTTCACATGGCAGCTGTCCTGTTGGGGAAACCCAAGAACTAGCCGGCTCTAAGAGCCTCCCGTGTAGCAACCACAAAGAGTACCTGGAAGACACAGCACTCCCCAGCCACACCTGACTGGTCTTCATCACTGCCACCCAAAGCCACAGTGTGGGGGAACCTCAGCCTTCTGCTGGGGAAGTGACCAGAGCAGAAAAGGTTTCATTACTTTCTTGCCCTCCCATGGATCTGTTCACCCCACACCATGTCACCACAATACCTCACCAGCACAGGACTGACCCTCTCTGGAACCTCCCCTCTCCTGTGCAGAGCTGCTGTGTGCAGCGATAAGAAGCTTCCCTACTCTTTACTGTCTTATAAACAGAGGATAATGTTTGGCTTTATGAATGTGACTTTGACTGATTTTTGAGATACTGACACAATGCATATTTGCAAAGACTGTTCCTTCCTCTGGCCATCTGAGTATAGTGTTTGAGAGAATATTTACATTTGGATATGTGAGATCAAAGACTTAGGCAAAGAAAGGCTTCAACAGAAAAATAACAAATACAAGACACTTGTAAGACCTGAACACAGTTGAAAGCACAATAAATATGAGGATAAATACAGGTTCCTGTGCAGCTGTATGCTCCAAGGAAGAGATCAGCCATAGACACAACACTCAGGCACAAAGGCAGAGTGCTACAAAGTGTTTACAAAATTATGTTTGCCAGGGAAGTGCCTGAAGTAGGATCTGAACTGGGTACTGGGAAAATCTATGCATAGATGATCTCAGCCAGCACCAGAAAAGGCAATGAACATTCCCACTGAGGTCTGGAAGGACCTAGAACAAGCCCCAGAGACTGTGTTTTCCAATCTGTCAGAGTGCAGAGCTAGCAGCTGTGTTTTGCCAGTTGGCTGGCCAGCACAGCCTTTCCCCTCTGCTACCAGGGGACTGTTACTTTTCAACCTGGTTCTGGCTGACAGGAAAGAGATTTCAAAGGACCACTTTTCTGCAAGACAAAAGGGCACATGGAGTTACTGAGAGATGATGTCAGTGGATTTGCAGCTAATATTTGCATGCTGTCTTTTCCCCATGGTAGCTTACCTCTGTCCCAGCGGAGTCTAGTTGCAAAGCAAAGCTGTAAAACAATTAAATCACTTAGGGGAGAAATCTCCCCCAGACCCCTGCACAGGTTACAGTGGCCCTCAGCTACCTCTCAACATAGAATCTATTGTTTCATTCTTTCTAAAAAAAAATAACCTAGCAGTATGATTGTTACATTTTGTTTCCTGCCAAACATTCCAATTAATTTACCAAGAAAAAAATAAAAACAAACAAAAAACCAACAACAACCAAACAGCAAGAGAAACTTCTTTCCTTCAGCGCTACATAAATATTTTGGAAGTACATGCACCCTAAACCTGTTCTCTGAAATCTCTATTGACATACCTGGTAGGTTCTAGAGGACAGCATAATTTGACAATAAATTAGATAGACATGTAGATAAATGCCTGCCTTCAGACACTTCTAAACTCATAAAGAACAAAGATGGACAATACTACCAGAACTCATGTTGCAAATGGCAGTAACGGTGTCCACAGAGTAAAATGTGGAGATAAAGGGACAAGGCACACACATATGGTGAGAAATGATTGCCAAAACTAATGTTGAACACAGCAAATTAGGCATCTTGAAGTAAGACACACAGAAAAATTAAGATGAGCAGAAAACAGAGGAACTGACATATTTCAGGAATTGTATATTTTTCCAACGCAGGTCACGTACCTAGGAGCTATGTGATTCCTTTACAGGAATCTGTCAGTTTAGTGCCTTGATGCTGATGGTTCTTATCTACACACTGCCCCAATGTCTAGTGGTTCTGGTTTGCAGTTCATAAAAGCAGTTATTCTGACAGAAACATTTTATTTGTGACCTATTGTGTTTCCATTTTCCCACTGAAAACCCCTAAATACATTATGTCATTTTTTGAGGGTGAAACTTTAATAGCTCATTCTTTTTATGCATGTTCACTATCTTTTCTTATTGTTTCTCTCAGGGATCTTCTGTTAAATGAAAAATAACATAATACAATCGAACAGATACTATTAAATACTTATTACTAAATATTCACATTTCTAAAGTTACAATGATTATACAGTTAAGTGTCAGTTAGACAGCATAGAAATCCTGTAGATATGTAAGAGAAGCAAGGCTAGCTTAGTGCATACACTTACACAGCATGGCCTCCTCAATATTTGGAACATAAGGGACATGGGATCTGTACCTCCACAATAAAGATAGCTGATGAACATATTGTTCTTCAAGACAGGGTTCAAAACTCTTCTTCCAGAAACCTCCTACTTTGCCACTCCAGGTAGGATCTGGATCCTACAGGTGTCTATATGCAGGTATTTATCTGGGAGCATGTTGTGTAAGCTCCCATTGCAGTCAGCTGGAATCTACTTACTACTGTCAATAGAGTTCCTAAATATAGGTGTCTAGTTGAGATTCCCTGGTTCCATAAAGAGGCATCTCAGATGTGACAGAGAGTTAGGATAGGACTTACAGCAAACCAGAACCCTGCTGCAGCAGCAGTAGGAAGCTGCAAAGACACCCTTTTCTATCTGACTCTTGACTGTTTCAACAACTTAGTGAAGCCCAGTGACTTCCAATTTTGGCTTTATTGTGATCATAATAATTGCACTTTTTAACATATCATGCCTTTATTGAGTGACCTGGGCCTGATCCTGACATGCAGGATAATTCTGAAGAAGCTGTACATGACACTTTCAAAGGGCAATGATATGCTATGATGCACAGCAATGAAAAAAAAAACCATCACAACGTTCTTTCAAACTAAGGGCTGCTCTAGCACTGGTGGCAATCCTGCTTTCAGGGGGAGGTTACATTGGATAACCAGGAAATCTCTAGGCTTCTCCTCCAACTGACATTTCTATGATGCTACAGGCCTGGCTTAGTCCTATACAATAGAGCACCTTAATAATCTCTCCATGAGATCTGTTCCACTCTTGTGTGGAACCTGAAGTCAGTATTTACATATTTCATTACTGTTTTTTGAGTCTGAGTTGGTTGAACGATTCCCCTGGCCATGGGCTGTTTCTCTACATTTGTAAAGGGACCAGCACACCCTCTGTGCCACACAAATAACTGTGTCTCGAGAGACTGCAACTGTTCTTCAACTGGATCTAATTATGCGGAGGCCTTACATCAAGAAATATCTCACCAAATTTGGGAAAAGCTAAGTATGAACTTAAAGCTGATCACATATTTAAGTGGTTTTCAGAACACAGGTAATCAAGAAAATAGCAAGTATTGATTTTAACCAGACCAAGACTGTTGTTCCATGAGCAGCAGATTCTTCCTGATTGTGACAATTCATTGTATTTATAAAATCTTCTGACAAGTTTGAGCTGTTAGGAAGTATGAAGGTGTTCTGCTACAAATGGAAGGAGATAAGGCTGAGCTTGAGCATGAGGTCCAGTTGTCCTCACTTCTTCAGTATTAGCTCCTTTTCTGCCTTAGCTCCAAATAGTCCTCCCCAAAGCAAACGTAAGGGAGAGAGGAGCTGTAAGCAAGGTAAATGGGGGCACTGATGGTTTCTAACTCTCTTTTATTTTGTAGTAGAAACAGCACTGGTGAGACAAGCCTAGAGCAGCTTGGGCTTAGAGATTTCACAGATTTACCCAGAAACTGCAGGCAGCAGTGGAAAGGGGGAAGGAAGGGTGGGTAACAGCGGTGCAGTAGGTGTGTTAGTTAGAAAGCACCTCAGGGCTGTCCAGCTTTGGGGGGCTCTATTGCACAGTTTTATGGTGAGTACTTGTACAATCGGAACAGCTGCATCAGCAGTAATGCAACAAAAAGGCCCAGAATAGGACATTTATATGTCATTTATCCTTTTCACCTAAGAAATTAATTTCAGGACAGAATTAAATAACTGGATGTAATTGAACAGACATCCAACTTAACACTTGTGTTTGTAACATTTGATAACTTTTTTTTTTTTTGAGAAAAAAAAACCTTTTTTTTTTTGGTGTTGGATTCTCAGTTGACTCATTCATTATGCAAGTATCTGCTAGATTTCCAACCACTGAAATTTATTTCTTTTCATTAAAAGTCCACATTATTATTTATATGGTCAAGAACATAAGTAATGTTGGAAAAAATAAGTATTAAAGTCTAAGAAAAGATATTCAAATCAATAATAACTGAAGAAAAGAAAAATATGTAGTACATATTAAAAATGAAAACAATTGTTATAAATATAATGGCCTTAACTGTTTGCTTTTATGTGACAGATGTTTTTAACAAAATGTCTATGTTGGCAGTTTGAGCACACTTATGATTTTAATTTGTGTAATATTCCCTTTTAGTATTGATGTCTATTTACAACATCTGTGAAGGGTCTGTAACCTGAATGTGACAGGGAAAAACTAACAGACTGCTATTGGAATCTTTCCACTGGGTCCATGTAACAGACTATTAACAAAAATCTTAAATAGCTATTCTAATCATCAACAGCAAGCTTACACAAATTATATCAGACCCCAAGGACCCGATTAACTTTAAAATGCCTTACAGACCTGAAACATAAATTTTGCTCCTCCTACCTTCCTCTGTAGAGTCAAAATCAGATCATATCACAGGCACTGGTTTTAGCTAGGCACACACAAAAGCAGTATGCAAGGCAGGCTGCAGACACACAAGCAGGGTCCCACTTACATGACAAGGAAAACACATTTCTGGGTATTTAAATTAAATGTAATCCTCCTTTTTTTTTTTTTCCTGTTGCTGTTCTATAAATCTCCATTTTGTAACAACTCTTTCAAACAGCTGGAACTTGGACAACATCCTGGCATGGGGAGGCATTAATATCTTACTGAAGTGATACCCCTGATAGAGGCAGATACAGGATTTCTGCTGGAGGAAAGCCAAGTCTTACCAAGATGGTTTCACATAATAGGAAAGTGTAAATGAGAGAACATGAGTTGGGGTTTCTTCCTATTAATTTCTTAATATTTGCACCAAAATTTGAAATGCTAACTGTTATTGTTATGTCCCAGAGGCCTTTTCCACAGAGTTCTTGCTTGTTCACGCCTTCTAAGTCAGGAGCCAAGATTCCCCCACCTTTTGCCACTTAGGCCCTCTCTTTCCCTCTCCTCCCACACATACCCTTTGTTTGACCCCATCTATACTACAATAACTATTTAATTAACAACAGTTGTTAAATTTGTTTATGGCCTGACCTTGTAACATAGTTTGGCTGGCCAGTTAAGATGGAGCCAAACTGTTTTATATCTCGGTTACAAAAAAAGCCTAGGTAGAGACCTAAGCTAAAGAGCTTTTTTAAATAAAAACTGAAAACTAAAATGCAACAAAAGAAGGTCATTCCATTTGAATCCCCTGTTGGCCTTATCCACCGTGGCTGTCCAAGCTGCATTATAACCAAGTCCTTGACAACAGAGCCCAGCAGCCATTGATTACTAAAGTTTTCTATTTTTTATGCAGTAGAGGAGAAGGGGGGCAGTCCTTTGAAAGTTTTTAAGGCAAAGATTTTCATTTAAGGTAAAAAGCTTTCTTCATCTCTAACCCTGTTTTGCTTGGCATTTGGAAGTGGGTTTAGTTTCTGTGAAGACAGCCCCAGGGTCTCTGACAAATCTGGGTCTCTGCTGGGCACAGCTGCTTCTGTCTGAGCTGGGGATATGGTCCCATGAGTAGGAAACTTCAAGTGTTCCCTACAGTTACTCCTTCTTTCTCTCTCTCTAGACATATTTCACTTCTCTGTTTCTTTCTCTATCTTTTTATCCTCCCTTGCCAAAATCCTCCTTATTTCTTGTGGGTTTATTCCCAATTGCTCTTTCCTTTTTCTGCTTTTTGTCCCTCAGAATTTCCACATTAAACCACTTAAGACTTGAGCATAGAAGTCTTAGTTTAACAAAAAAAAAAAAAAAAAAAAGGTGTTAGCTTTGGTTTACCACTCTACTACTAATTAAATGTGGAAATCCTGCAAGGCAGAACTAAGATATCCTCCCCGAGGACTGATACTGTCCTAGATGTGTTTTATGTAATTCACAGATTATATATTGCACAAATAAACCAAATGAGTTTTTCCATATTTCTTAGGCTTTCTTCTTTTCCAGAAATATTTAGATAATAGTTTCAGTACTTCAGTTTTTTTAATACCTCAGTGGAAATACCTCTCCCTGCGTCCAGGATGGTTCCCCAAGCATTCTGCTGCTTAAGCAAAACTGACTTGTAAAATTTTATTTCAACTCTGTGAAGAAAAATGTGACTGCAGTTGGGTCTAGAGCCAAACCATAGAAGGCTTAGACAGTATTTGCATGGTGGAGAAGAGAAGAAGCAAAGCCTCGCTGCAAGTGAAGGAGCTCACCCGCTTGCCCTCTGAAGACAGGTTGGTTGTTGGTGGCAAGGATTGCTGCTCCTCCCTGTGCAAATGTCACTGCCCATGGAAGAGGACACAGCACCCTGTGGGCACTGTCTGTGAAACAAAGCCAGCTCAGGTGATCAGAGATTTATTAGCACTTTTCATGAATGCACACCTTTGCCAAACCAGCACTTCATTTTTAAAAAAAAAGTGAGCATGGGTGGACAAATAGACAGGCATTCCATACTGCGAATGTCAAGGTCTTATAGCAAAGTCTTCAGATATTTACTGAAGAAAACTAGGTATTCTTACTCCTAAAAGCTCACTTCTTTGTGAAATTGAAGCTTCCTGTGAGACCTCATCTACTTCCCAGTCACATTTGTGGTTGAGCTATAACAGTGGAACTGCCATCAGAGTATCTCCCCACTCCAGCTCCACCTCAAGAGGATGAGAAGGCACAAACCTTCATTTTATAGTGTGTTCTTTGTTATCCAAATCTGCCAAAGATTTCAGCTTGAAATCAGTCAGATTTTTTGACTATAGGCTCAGCTGGTTTCTTCTTTTATTCAAACTGACTTATTTCAAGTTCTATTACTATCCCTTTGAACCAGCAGTTCTCCAGTTCTTTTTGCATAATGAACTTTACATATTCCAAAAGAGTTGAAGATAATTAAATCATAAAACAGTAGATCTCTGATCCACCTGAGTGTCAAGGAAAAATTAAAAACATATTTTGGAGAAAGATTAAGGAATCACATCAGCCACTGGTCTGGGTACTTTTAGAAGACATAGGTATACTAGAAAAGCTGAGTTCAACTGGTGCATGGCTTTTCTACATTAGTTTGTGTTCATGAAATTTTGGTCTTCTGTTCAACTCACTAACAATGTAGAGGAATCAGTTCCCTTTCCTGAAATGAAATCTTGGATTGTACTCGTCTACATTTTTGAATTAAATTGTTTCAGATAGACACAAGATTTGGACTTGTATTCAACTATTCAAAAAAAAGTTTTAATGAAACTAAGTGGAAATTTATTCTGTTTTTGCAGTATTTTTCTACATTATCCAGAGCAATATTAAAGCAGATAAACCATTACATTAAATACACATGCCTCCTAATTGCTATTACTTTTAGCACAGTTTCCCTTAATTTCCACAATGGGGCAATCTGTCTGTCCTCCTCTCCTGACCTCCATGGCCAGTTTCAATCAAATTAGAAAGAATAAGGCTCAAACTGGAGTCTTACTTAGGTTTTTAACTTGACCAAATATTTCAGTAAACTGAAGAATAAGCTCTCCTAAAGCAAAGTTTCCCTCTACAGTCAGTGTAGACAGGTAAATGCCTTTGGATTTCTTTGAAGGCAGACCTTGTCTGCAAAAATTAGATGCCTAGTCTCAGACAGGAATTGATGATCTACTGTTGCTTTTGATAGGGCAGATACACTGAAATAAGGCTGGCTCTCTGGCTTTCTTGAATTTAAGCTCAAGTTAGGTCCCTCAGGCAGGCTTGAACCCCTCTCAGGCATCTACAAAACAATGAAATTTTTCTAGAGGATAGAGGTCCTCAGACAACTTGCCCTCACTGAGACAGAGATGCAGTGAGCTCAGCTATGGCAGTGCCAGGGGGCCAACATCACACCCCAGCTCTGAGTAAGAGCATGTGATGAGTCTCAGCTGGCTCAAAAAGTGCAGAGGACCTGGGCAGAGGAGCTGGGGTTATGATGAGGGAGGCTGAAGAACAAAGACAGAATTCCATAAGGAACAATTTGTTCCTTTTAGAATTTGTTTGCATTCATTAGTTCTGCTGCTGACAAAATAACTTATTCAAGTATGTCAATTGCTTTTGTTTACTCTCGTAAATGCCGAATGCATTCCAAATTCAACTGCTGGAGCAATGGGTAAGCCTGTCCTTACCCTACCAATTGCTTTTCCAGGACATCAAATGAAAATCCTCTGTTGTAGGAATATATCTTTTGTGGGCGGATTTGCTGATATTGCAATCCAAATGCCTAACTCTTACAGGAACAACCAATGCACTGACTCTTGCTTATATTTTTAATCTTTCTTTGGCCCCTGGCCATATTCTAAATAAATGAAACATGCCTGTATTGTTCCATCCAGCGGACAGATGATAAAAGGTCTGTTTCAGACTATGGGCAAGCCAGTCTTCAGCCAGTCACTTCTAAAGATATGGAACAAGTACAGCAGTCTTTAAGTTTAATACAACCCTTTCACATTTTAAATCAATTTACAATCTTTCTTTGTAATCAGTTTGGTTACTTCCCAAATCCAGTACAGGGGATGTTTTATTGCCAATTCTTCATTTCTGGTATGATGTTCTTGATAAAGATTATGTCAAAGACAACAATTCTTGATCTGTGCATCTGTGCATTTGAAACAGCATCTCACACAGGTCCTTTGTTTCAATAAAGCCATGGATGGTACATAAACCTTAACCAGTTATTCTTCTAATTATCTGCCTTGAAGGTCACAAAATACTGTTAATGATGTTCCAACTAACAAGAACTCTTTGCCTCCTAGAATTCCCCTTGAGAACATACTTGGCTGAAATCAAATTTTATGTATATTAACAATATAATCTTTTTGCAGTGCTCACAAAATAAGACTTACATGCAGTAGTGAAGACACAACACTTCATGAGCCAATACATAATTCAACTGAGAATACTGATTTTCAGTCTGAATTAAAAGTAACCTCAGAGTATAGCTAGTTTCAATATGACTAACACATGCAGCAAGCTAAGAATTCACCAAATACCTAATTACCAGTAAGATTCATTTTGCACATGAATTCAGGAGACTTTTAAAACATAAATGAAAAACCGTTCTGAAGTGAAAATTTTTTATCATATAGGAACTGAAACCATTAACTCAGAAACAACTGAAAATCTTAAATTCTTAGGTATGTCTTTATATTTCCACAGAAAAGAGCCCTTTTTCTTCCTCAAAATTTCTACTGTCAGAAAAAGAAGAACATGGTCAAGGATTTCTGCATGTCTGGCTGTCCATTTGGAGCCATGGCAATCACTTTGCCTGGGCTGGCAGTTCTGGGCAAATGGACACAGTGCATGCACCAGTACCTGCAGCTGTTACACAGCCTATTTCACAGATTACAGAGGCAGATGTACAGTAAGTTTCCTTGATGTGCAGTAAGTCTTACGCCTCCAGAAATGCCAAGCTCACAGTGCATTAACTGGCCATGTCTATGAAATCTTCACCCACAAACCTTACGAACAGGTGAGCCTTGCAAGATTTATTTGACTACTGACCTGTCAGGCCTGTTTGCAGTAGTCATATTTGGCAAAAATTCTCACTGGGCACATTATGAGCCATACTGAAGCATAGCTGTGTCTAAGCTAGCAAATAAATCAACCCAGAGTGCCTTCCATGGACTCAAGTGAAGAAGCATGATGCTGATGCTGTACTCTTTCCGCAAAACAGGGTGGCCCTGTGTGGTGGGTTGACCCTAGCTGGGTGTCAGCTGTCCACCAATGCCACTTTGTCACTCCCCTCATCAGCTGGGCAGGGGAAAGAAAACAGAAGGAAAGGCTTGTGGATAGAGATAAGGGCAGGGAAAGATCACTCTACAATGACCATTGTGGGCAAAACAGACTCAGCTTGGGGAAATTAATTTATTGCAAATCAAAACAGAGCAGGGTAAGGAGAAATAAACCCAAATCTTAAAACACCCTCCCCTCACCCTCCCTTCTTCCAGGCAGGGCTCAGCTTTACTCACAATTTCTCTACCTCTTCCCTGCCAGTGGCACAGGGGGATGGTGAATGGGGGCTGCGGTCAGTTCATCACACAGTCATCACACATCCTCAGCAGGATGACTCACTCTTTCCCTGCTCCAGTGTAGGGTCCCTCCCACAGGAAACAGTCCTTCACAAACATCTCCAACATGAATCCTTCCCAAAGGCTGCAGTTCTTTATGAGTTGCACCCTTTTCATGGGGTGCAGTCCTTCAGGAACAGGCTGCTCCGGTGTGAGTCCCTACAGAGCCACAGGTCCTGCCAGGCGCCTGCTCCACCACAGGCATCCCGTGGGATGACAGCCCCCTTTGGCCACATCCACTGCCCTGGGTGGGGTCCTTCACAGGCTGCAGGTGGGTCTCTGCTCCCCCATGGACCCCCATGGGCTGTAGGGGCACAGCTGCCTCACCATGGGCTGCACCAGGGGCTGCAGGGGAATCTCTGCTCCTGTGCCAGGAGCACCTCCTGCCCCTCCTTCTACACTGACCTTGGTGTCTGCAGAACTGCTGCTCTCACATAGTCTCACTCCTCTTTCTGTCTGCAGTGGTGCAGGTTTTTTCCCCATTCTTAACTCTGTTATCCCAGAGGCTGTGCACTGTCACTGGACTCAGCCTTGACCAACGGAGGGTCTATCCTGGAGCCAGCTGGCATCGGATCTCTTGGATATGGGGGAAGCTTCTGGCAGATTCTCACAAAAGCCACCCCTGTAGCTACCAAAACCTTGCCATGCAAACCCAACTCACATTGCTCTTATTTACTTATTGGGGCAAAGTCTTGCTGTTCCTGACATTGTGCTGGTGCAGTGTCTGCGAAGTTTACTAGTTAACACAGGACTAAGCCCAGAGCTGCTACCAATTAGATAATACAGATGGTTTCTGGACAGTGTTTGAGGCCACGCTCTAACCCTGTTTATTTTACTTCCGATATCACTCACAGTTACAGTAAGAAGTCACAACCAGGAATAATGGAGGAGGCAGGCAAAGCCATCTGTATTCTGTGGGACTCCAACAGTGGAAGAACCAACAACTTGCTTTAAGTATGTTTCTTCATCTGGGAGGGCAGTGTTTGTATTCTGCTTTAAATGAGGCTTCTTGGACTTAAAATTCAAGTGTCTCCAACTGCTATAGACCTTCCTGTTCTTTCTAAACCCACTCATGCCTGTGCCTTCTGCTTTCAGCTCACCCTGCTTTCACTTGTAGGCAAAGTTCGGCTCTCACACAACCACTACACAGCCCACACTTCTGGCCCCATGGAGGGATTTCTATGCATAACCACAGATGGGCATAGGCAGATAACCCCTGTTAATATATTCGGGTTTTAGAATAACAACAAAAGATTAGTTCGAAATTCACCAGTGAAGACCATTTTCTAATGAATTTGAGTTCTGTAGCTGATTGAATTTTCCTTTGAACTATGGCACAAGCCCAAGTTCTTGTTAGACATCACATAATCCATGCACATGTTAGCCATTTTACAAATGCTATTATTCAAAGCTGGGAAGCCTTCAGGAATATTCGCACCTACATGTGTTGTGGTTTAACCCCAACGGGCAGCTGAGCACCATTGCAGCTGCTCACTCACTCCCACCCTCCCTGGTCAGGAGGAGAATCAGAAAATCTTCAGCCTCATTGGGTTGACATAGGAACAGTTTAACAATTCAAACAAAATAAAATATATTCATAATATTAATTATAA
The DNA here is from genome assembly GCA_013396875.1 of Vireo altiloquus. NCBI lineage: Eukaryota > Metazoa > Chordata > Aves > Passeriformes > Vireonidae > Vireo > Vireo altiloquus. Next base: position 672,455 of record VZRF01012384.1, read on the forward strand.
TAATAACAATATTAGTAATGAAAAAAATAGAGGAAGCTAAATAAACCCCCCCAAAAAAAGCAATGCTCAATACTTTTGTTCACCACACACTGACTGATGCCCAGCCAGTCCCCAAGCAGTGATCGGCCTCTTCTAGCCACCTGCCCACAATTTAAATACTGGCCATGATGTTCTGCTGTATGGAATATCCCTTTGGCCATCTTGGGTCAGCTGTTCCGACCATGCTTCCTCCCAGGTTCTTGTGCACCTGCTGGCTGGCAGAGCATGGGAAACTGAAAAGTCCCTGATTCAGAGTAAGCACTGCTTAGCAACAACTAAAACATCAGTGTGTTATCAACATTAAGATCTAGTCTCATACCAACCTCAAAACACATCACTGTACCAGTTATTCAGAAGAAAATTAACTCTATCCCAGCTGAAGACATGACAACAAGAAAGAATAATTAAAAGAGAGAAATCTTGGCTATGATGTTGATATTCCACTGCCTTATGGCATTTGAACATCAAAAAACTCATGACTAAGGCATTTAGAATTTGTGTTTCTTTATCTCACAACCCTCTTCTTCCCTAGAAAGGTCACTAATGTCATCTAAGATACCTGAAAGTATCTAACACATGCACATGCAACTAGAGATTATGACCTATGGGAGGCAGTGCCCTACTGGACCAGAAGTGGGTGGCCAGGTGTTCCCACTCTGCAATCAAATTGAGCCTGAAGTCGAAAAATGCCGTGAATTTTAGAAAGGCAATGGGCTGTCCAGAGATGNTGGGATGACAGCCCCCTTTGGCCACATCCACTGCCCTGGGTGGGGTCCTTCACAGGCTGCAGGTGGGTCTCTGCTCCCCCATGGACCCCCATGGGCTGTAGGGGCACAGCTGCCTCACCATGGGCTGCACCAGGGGCTGCAGGGGAATCTCTGCTCCTGTGCCAGGAGCACCTCCTGCCCCTCCTTCTACACTGACCTTGGTGTCTGCAGAACTGCTGCTCTCACATAGTCTCACTCCTCTTTCTGTCTGCAGTGGTGCAGGTTTTTTCCCCATTCTTAACTCTGTTATCCCAGAGGCTGTGCACTGTCACTGGACTCAGCCTTGACCAACGGAGGGTCTATCCTGGAGCCAGCTGGCATCGGATCTCTTGGATATGGGGGAAGCTTCTGGCAGATTCTCACAAAAGCCACCCCTGTAGCTACCAAAACCTTGCCATGCAAACCCAACTCACATTGCTCTTATTTACTTATTGGGGCAAAGTCTTGCTGTTCCTGACATTGTGCTGGTGCAGTGTCTGCGAAGTTTACTAGTTAACACAGGACTAAGCCCAGAGCTGCTACCAATTAGATAATACAGATGGTTTCTGGACAGTGTTTGAGGCCACGCTCTAACCCTGTTTATTTTACTTCCGATATCACTCACAGTTACAGTAAGAAGTCACAACCAGGAATAATGGAGGAGGCAGGCAAAGCCATCTGTATTCTGTGGGACTCCAACAGTGGAAGAACCAACAACTTGCTTTAAGTATGTTTCTTCATCTGGGAGGGCAGTGTTTGTATTCTGCTTTAAATGAGGCTTCTTGGACTTAAAATTCAAGTGTCTCCAACTGCTATAGACCTTCCTGTTCTTTCTAAACCCACTCATGCCTGTGCCTTCTGCTTTCAGCTCACCCTGCTTTCACTTGTAGGCAAAGTTCGGCTCTCACACAACCACTACACAGCCCACACTTCTGGCCCCATGGAGGGATTTCTATGCATAACCACAGATGGGCATAGGCAGATAACCCCTGTTAATATATTCGGGTTTTAGAATAACAACAAAAGATTAGTTCGAAATTCACCAGTGAAGACCATTTTCTAATGAATTTGAGTTCTGTAGCTGATTGAATTTTCCTTTGAACTATGGCACAAGCCCAAGTTCTTGTTAGACATCACATAATCCATGCACATGTTAGCCATTTTACAAATGCTATTATTCAAAGCTGGGAAGCCTTCAGGAATATTCGCACCTACATGTGTTGTGGTTTAACCCCAACGGGCAGCTGAGCACCATTGCAGCTGCTCACTCACTCCCACCCTCCCTGGTCAGGAGGAGAATCAGAAAATCTTCAGCCTCATTGGGTTGACATAGGAACAGTTTAACAATTCAAACAAAATAAAATATATTCATAATATTAATTATAATAATAACAATATTAGTAATGAAAAAAATAGAGGAAGCTAAATAAACCCCCCCAAAAAAAGCAATGCTCAATACTTTTGTTCACCACACACTGACTGATGCCCAGCCAGTCCCCAAGCAGTGATCGGCCTCTTCTAGCCACCTGCCCACAATTTAAATACTGGCCATGATGTTCTGCTGTATGGAATATCCCTTTGGCCATCTTGGGTCAGCTGTTCCGACCATGCTTCCTCCCAGGTTCTTGTGCACCTGCTGGCTGGCAGAGCATGGGAAACTGAAAAGTCCCTGATTCAGAGTAAGCACTGCTTAGCAACAACTAAAACATCAGTGTGTTATCAACATTAAGATCTAGTCTCATACCAACCTCAAAACACATCACTGTACCAGTTATTCAGAAGAAAATTAACTCTATCCCAGCTGAAGACATGACAACAAGAAAGAATAATTAAAAGAGAGAAATCTTGGCTATGATGTTGATATTCCACTGCCTTATGGCATTTGAACATCAAAAAACTCATGACTAAGGCATTTAGAATTTGTGTTTCTTTATCTCACAACCCTCTTCTTCCCTAGAAAGGTCACTAATGTCATCTAAGATACCTGAAAGTATCTAACACATGCACATGCAACTAGAGATTATGACCTATGGGAGGCAGTGCCCTACTGGACCAGAAGTGGGTGGCCAGGTGTTCCCACTCTGCAATCAAATTGAGCCTGAAGTCGAAAAATGCCGTGAATTTTAGAAAGGCAATGGGCTGTCCAGAGATGGGTATCTGTTTCAGGGGGACCTGAATGTCACCTGAAGGATCTTTCTTTCCTCAGCCTAGGTGTGTGCTGTGATTAAATGTGAACCTGCATCAAAGGTGTCTGAAGTCAGTGACCGCTTACTGGCAGAGGACTCAGACATGCATACAAATACACAGCATGCTCCCCTAAGCCCTACTTCCTTAGGAGACTGGGCTATAACCCAGAGTTTCCATAATTATTTTACCATTGCTGTTGGTTCCCTGTCCCACTCTATTGATGGCAGAACACAGAGACCTTTTATGGCAACCCAACTGATAGAAATTCAGTGGGTCTGCTGCAAGACTAAGTCTGAGTTTGAAGTGCACAAATGACCATCATTGGAGACAGTTGTGCCTCCCAGTTTGGCACACAGTATTTGCTAGGAAAGAAACTAAGTCTGCATGGAATTATCTCTCTGAAGACAGCACTATACACAGTTCTGTTCTTTGAGATTCCACCTGGTGGGTGTGTTGGTTTAGACTTGTATGCCTAAAATCAGAAGTTAACGATTTAAGTTTCTTAATTAACCATAAGGGACCTCTGTAATGCTGTCTTAGTTGTTGCTGGATAAAATGTGCTGCTTTAATAATAGAATTGCTGTTAGTATACAGCAGGCAGGGAAAAAATGACAGAAATAAAACCATTAATCACAAAGTGGTTGTTCAAAGAGAATTCCTCAGAGAGAAGAAATAGGAACACCAAAGAAATTATAGATGTTTAAAGATGTTTGAGGAGAAGAATAAGTGGCATTTTCTGAACTATATGGGTAGTATGCTAGGATAAACAGTATTTTAGGATACACTAAGATGCTCTAGGATAAATAGTATTCTAACAAATGTCTGAAAAATTTAGACTTCTATTCCTCAATATCAAAGGGATGAAGCCTCAGTAGAACAACACACAGACATATGCATGTACATATTTTATATGGAAGATATTTATATATGTATATTTAAATGGTTCTGTCAGTATACACAGATGCATGTACAGTGTATGTATCCATGTATATAAACTGTGGTAGAAAGGTATTGTTAACAGGTTTTTTACCTTACAGATATTACATTTCTAACCATTGATACTCTGGAGGAAAAATTGCAGCATCAAGACTGTCATAGTACTTTTGGCTAATAATAACAACAACAATGATAATACCAGCAAATATAATAATTTTAAAAAATAATATAATAATAAATATAATAATTTTAATTTATAATAATTTTAAATAATAATATAATAATTTTAAATTATTATATTAAATTAATAATAATTTTTATAATAATATAATAATTTTAAAAAATAATACCATCACACAGCACTTACAAGGTGCACTGTAACATTCATTCTCAAGCGTTGCTTTCTTTCATACCAACCTGGACAGTTTGTTTCATAGCTTTTTTTCATGCTCTGCTGTTCAAGTGAACATTTGCTTTCTGAGAGTATCCTAATGGGGCTGAGAAATCTGTTGAAATACACAGTAAAGGAAGGCAGGGTTAATATGGCTGCTATAATGCATTTTGATGCAACAACTTTTAACATGAAAATATTAGAAAAGTCTCATATGTTTGGAAGGGTTTTTTTTAATATTTCAGGGGTTTTGTAGGAGGTTTTTTCTTTGTTTGGGTTTTGGGATTTTTTTCAGTGTGTGGTTTTTTTGTTGTTGGTTGGTTGCTTGGTTGGTTTTCGGGGGGGTGTTGTTTTTGGCTTGGGATTTTTTGTGTGTGTGTTTTTGGGGTTTTTTCCTACCAATGTCATCATAATGAGGATATTTTGCAGTAATTTACTGCTGTGGATAAAGGTATCAAGCACATTAAACAAGTGTTGCTACTGTTCATTTCAAGCCAGCTCATAATCTGTATATTCATTCAACTTTTTTCTCTAAACAGTATACATCATTCCGAGCAGCTTCTATAAACAGACCAAGGTCTGCTTGCTATAGCAACACACCTCCAATAAGTGAATTTTCTGGTGATTAAACAGAAGAACAATAACATTTCTTAGATCCAGCACACTTGTATCAATAAATATCTGCTGGTGCTAATCCCACAATAAGGTCCTCATCCATTCTCACTGTGTGATGGTTGCACAAAAAACAGGGAGAAAGGGAGAATGATAACAATGATAATGACTGCAAGTAAACTGGGGCCTTTCCCAGTATAGACAAAAAAAAAAAAAGGTACTGGGGAAAAGTTCTTGCCATTCATCTGATGTATCTGCAATTTGGATATCTGCCTCTAGATAGGTGGGCTAACTCTGGCATAAACTTAGGAAGTAGGCCAGACGAATGCTACTCTGTTTCTCCCCATTAAGTATAAAAAGATACTAAATAATCATATTGAAACTACACACTTGCACTATAAAAATATGCAATATGAACTGCATGGCTTCTGTGGGTGTGCCTATATTTTCCCATCTAATTTTGCTTTCTTTCCTTCTCTCTCTCTTACTGCTATTTGACCTGACATACCAGCAAACTTTGGGACTCAGTAGGTTATTTCTATTAAGGCTAAAAATTATAATTGTTACCTATAGGTGCACAAGGTGATGCAACCTTGTTTAGTGCAAAGGACAAAGTGATTTCTGCTCAGAGCTTGTTAGAATATTTTTCACCGTTGCTTGAGTGCTTTTAAATGAATACTGTTATTTTCCTTAAAATGCACTCTTTTCAATAAGGGAAGTACTTGCTTAGACAAATGCTGTCTATTTAACTATTTAAAGTAACTATTTTTCAGCTTGACAGATTGACTTGAAATTTCAGTTAGAATTCAAATGATGTTTTATTGGTTTGCAATGCCAGTATGAATTCTTTCAGGTCAATGCCATCTCTGTGTTTGGCCTCCATATTTTCAATTTGTTTCAATGCCACACATGCTTTGTTTTTAATCAAGCAAAACAAAGCAATAATTTGGCCCATGATGAACTTAGAACAGTATTTTAAACTAGATAACTTAAAATTAATCATAATTATCTTGGTACATCAGCTAAAGTTACATGTATCACTAGGCCTTTTACTGGGATTAAATGTAACCCTTGCATCCATACATACAGGTGACCCTGAAATGTGCAGAGCAATGGATTTAAAGCTATGCATGTAAATGCTTGAACCACTGAAGCATAAAATAGATAAACCTGGTCCATATTTGTTGAAACAGTGTAAAATGAAACATAATCATGTTGAAATATTTTTGTCTTTTAAATGACAACCTTGACTGAACAATGAATCACACTTCTTTCTATACATTCTTTTGTTTCTAGCTCCAAGCGAAGTTTAAAAGTGCCTACACTTAGTGTAGGGGAGGAGGAAGAGGTAAATTCTGCAGCTGAAGGTGGACAGAAGTAACATTTCTTTGGCAGCAAAAGTAATTTTTGTTTGGCAAAAAGGGATGCTTGCATTTGCACAGATATTTGGATTATAAGAAGCAGCCCTAGCAGAAATGAATGAACAGACAGCACGCAGGTGAAGTCTGAATGTGAATCAAATGGCTCTGAAATGTGGAAAACAATTGTCCTCAGACTGGATGCAGTCCCATACTGGATGCATTTAACTTTCTGGACTTAATGAGTCATATGGATCCAAATGAGAATACCCATGTGCATGAAATTAAGATCTGAGTATTTAAAATGATATCACCACAGCAGTTCAGATCAGTCTAGTGTTTTAAACTTCAGCATTTTCTTTCAGGAAGAAACCACTACAGTTTAAAAGTGTTGGCAAGCCTGAAGGTAAGGTATTTAATTCTTAAGCAAATAAGATTTTAGTATCATCAGCTCCTGACAGAAATCCGTAATTAGTTTATCTTTTGCTTATAATGATATAGTATATCCTCTGTTTATAAAGGGGAACAGTACATATCAAGTGTGCAGGAGTAACAACAGAAAGTTTTAAATATTTAATATGCATAAATTTTTGCATTATTTTTATTCCAAAACTGATGTCATTCTAGAGCCTTGTCCAGGCCTATTTGAGAATTTCTGTTTGGGGCATTTCAAAGTATCTGAGAAAAACATTTCATCTGAAAGTTCCTGGAAAAGAACATTATAAATCCCAGAGCCAATATACATCTAGAGATTCTGGGAGATGCTCATAAATCAAAAGAAATGAACAGCTGAAATGTCCATTCAGCTCAATGTGCTGAGGAGTACTCAGCACCTCTGAAAATTAGCTTGCTTACCAGGTGCCTAAATAAGGATGGATTGGTGATTGAAAAATGTGAGCTTAATACTTCAGTTTTGTAAACATTCAGAAATGTTTGCTACAACATTTCCATCACCCACTACAGTCAGGGAGCTCTTGAACAACTGCAGCTTATGCGTCTAGACTTGATCCTGACACACACTACGTCTGGAGGCTTTCAGACTTGGATTCCTGTCTCTTCCAGAGCTTTGTTAAGCTCAGAGGTGTACAACATCCTAAACTTCTTGTTGTTTTCAGGACTAGAAGCCAAATTTTAGGGAGAAACCTTTTTTCTACATGGAAGGCTTTCCTTCTAGGAAGGTTTCAAACACAGCAATCAGTTCTGTGCTGCTCTTCCAGTGGTATTGTACAGATTACAGTGGAACCGGTGAGCATCTTTCTCTCTTTCTAATGCAAGCAGTGACTAGAGTTTTACAGGACCCATCAGTGAGTGTTGCAATCCAGGCATACGCCAGGGCAAACTGCAATCACTTCAAGAGCAAGTGATTTCTCTGATGACTTCAAAACACATGGTGCAATGCAGTCTTTGGCACTTAAATCTTGCCTTATTTCAATCAGTGAAAAAAAAAAGTCAAAGAAATTAAAATAAAACAAATTTAGATTAATGTAATCTCAGCGATGAAGGTATATGCTCAAACTTCAGGAAATTATTTTTTTCAGCCTTACATCAGCTCAGCTGTTTTGCATATGCTGGCCTTGGTTAGTTCTGCTCTGTTTTGGGGAATAGATGTTAGTATGTTTTTAATATTTGTTTCATATCGCTGAGATTTACAATTGATATGTATATTTTAATACTTTTGATAACATAGTATTTATTCCTAAATGTCTGGGAAGGTGGCCATCCCTCCAGTCTTGTGTGCGTAAAGCCAAGTTTATGTACATATCTATACACGTGCATGAAAATACACATTTTGTGTTGTGGCTATGGCTCCTTGGTGTGATCTGGAGGTAAAGAGCTTATTTACCAGGATCATGTTGTTCACTGGGTAGGATGACTGCTATGAGAGAACTGTGCCTCTGCCCACGGCCAGGCTTGTAGGACTGAGGTTCCACTGAATGGCCTCGGCTGGCAAGCACCTCTGGAGAGGGTCTAGTCCAGCCCCTGCTCACAGCTACTGCTACAGCGGCTGTTCGGAGCAACACCCAGTCTGGTTTTTAATACCTCCGCTGATAGAGATGCCATGGCCGTTCAGGACAGCCTGCTCCACTGAAAACACTTTTTCTTACATTTAAATGTAATTTCCTTCGTTTCAGTTTGTGCCCTTTGTGTGAAGCCCTGTCACACTGTGAGAAAGAACTACTACAGTACTGACAAGTCGTGAGAAAGAACAAGGTGCGGCTGGAGAAGGGGGCCATGCGCAGGTAGGGCAGCACTTTTCCTGGACAAACACCCTTGTTCTAGTTCCTAAAGATGAGCGCAACAGAGTACAGCACAAGCACGGGAATGATGAAGCCAGGAAGAGGGCATGGACTGCAGAGGGGGATCAAGACCACCCAAGCCCCCCAAAGCCCTCCGACCCACTTCAAGAAAGGTCTGAAAAATCGAACTGCGTTTGGTAACTAACTTACATGGGAAATGAGAAACCTGTCTTCAGGGTGGAGAAAACCTGTCCATAAAAAGGTACCCCTCCCAAGCCTGGGCAGCGGCCCACAGGGCTATGAGCGGCATCGATGCTGGAATCAGGACTGATCATCTCTTTTCCCCTCTTTTTCTCTCTGTCCCTCTTTAACTCATCTCTTCCTTTCTCTCCTCTCTTTCACCCTACCCCTATATCCAAAACCCACTAAGCCGTGTGCTTACATAATACGTCAGGCACTAACAACAATTTCCGCGCCAAGCGAGCCATTCACTAAAGGAACTTTCCGACTGCTCGCGAACATCGTGACTTCTATCTCTCCTTTGGACCACGAGCCCTTACGGACCTCGAGCACGGCCTTCGCCTTTCGGGCGGGACATCACGGAAGGGGCGGGGGAGAGGTGAGGCTTTGCCGCCGCCGGTACCGCCCTCCACGGCCGTACCACCCGCTCTGGAAGCGGGTCGGGAAGAGGAAGAGGCGGAGCGGTGGCGCAGCCTGAGCCATCCCCCTCGCCCCGTTGCCGCCCGGCCCCTTCCCGTGGCGGCCCGCCCCCCCC
>VZRF01012385.1:1885-12281 GCA_013396875.1 Vireo altiloquus
CTGATCCTCTCAAAAACTGATCCTCTCAAAAACTGATCCTCTCAAAAACTGATCACCTCACAACCTGATCACCTCACAACCTGATGTACCCTTAATAAATTAAACCCTTGATGTGAGCATTGCCCTTTACAAAATTCCTACTTCACTCAAGTCTAACCTACATTTTCCTTTGATGTCACCCTGGCTCCTCTCTTCTATCCTCTCCTCCACAATCCTATGAAAGCAAACATCCACAAACAAATCAGGGGCAAGATACAGAACAACACATTCTTGTCAGCAAATGTGCAGAGCTACTGGATTCCACAACAAAGATTTTACAGCAAATCTCAAAATCATCCATTTCCACTGATAAGAGTGAAATAAGGAATTTAAGTAACACTGAGTTGGAGCTGGGAGAGGAATCCACATCTCCAAGATGGTTTAGAGGTGAAATCTTTGATGGCTGCAGGGATTTAAGGCCAGCAGTGCCACAGAAGCCTGGCATGCAGTGCTCTTACCATCCAGCACCTGGTAGAGATGTAATCCTGCTGGCAAAGGCTTGGCCACGCTCAGAACCATGTCCCCTTCCCAAGATTCCAACATCTAGGTGGGAAAAGCAAGCAGAGAGATTCTATCAGAAAAGCTCAGAGCATTCATCATAATTGCAATGTGCTGAAAGATGTCACAGCTTCCCCACCAAGCTCACTCGGTGACACTGAACTGGAGACTCCTTGGAGAGATAAATCTGCCACAAAATGAAATATTGAAAAGCCTGGAGGCTCCCTGAAAAGACAAATCTTCCACAAAATGAAATATTGATAAGCCTGGAGACTCCTTGAAAAGACAAATCTGCCACAAAATGAAAGGAGGAGGAGGAAGGAGGAGGAGAAGCTGACACCCTGAATTCCCCATGTTGTCCCCATATTAATATATAGAGCAAAACCTAAACCTACAAACCCATTTTCAACATCTCTTCATTTCTTTGGTGCTCTCAGCTCACCCAGAAGTGGGAGCAGTTTTTCCTCATAAGCTAAGCCTTCTTGGGGAGCTTTAGGGATGAAATTCATCCCTAAAAGATCAGGGAAAGTTTTTTGGCTTCCCTGGGTTCCAACACATAAATATATTTGTGAATGTTGCCATGGCTCAGGTGAAGATGAAGGCTGAGATGATGTGACAGTGTGAGGTACCTGGAGCACTGCCTGCCGAAGGTCTCCCAGGGTTTTCCTCCTGTCAATTGTCAAATCCACCACACTCTCTTTCCAGGAAAGTGAAGGGTGCAAAGCCCCATTGTGGAACTGATAGCAGGAGCTCAGGTGGAGATGCAAATCGATGCCGTTGTTTGCTGAGTCACATTCAGCTCTTTGGGAGAAGAACACAACAAAGTGGTGAATTTAACACCAAACAGATGTTTCTGTGGAGCTCAATTCCCAGCTGAATTCCCTCCAAGTTCTTGTCTCTTGTTCTACCAGCTCAGTGTAGCAGCAAAGATTTTTATGATCACCTCAGAAAGTGATCACCTCCAAACCTGATCACCTCCAAAACTGATCACCTCACAAACTGATCACCTCACAAACTGATCACCTCACAAACTGATCACCTCAAAAACTGATCACCTCCAAAACTGATCACTTCAAAAACTGATCACTTCAAAAACTGATCACCTCACAAACTGATCACCTCCAAAACTGATTTTAAAATAAAGGAGTGCAATTCACTCAGAGACAGAATCCCAGGATGGTTTGGGGTGGAAGAGCCTTAAAGCTCATCCCTTCCCTGCAGTGATTTGCACCAAAAAAAAGGCACAATTTCAATCTGGAACTCTGTTTCCCTCAAAATTCTGTAGGATGCCTGCTAAGGGAAGGCTGGGAAGCAGCAGAATGAGGATACAGAAATGATAATTCTCCATGACATTGAACCATCTCAGTCCTGACTCTGCTCAAGGAGTTTCTTTCCTTTTGAATCCCTTGGGAGTCAAAAGCTGCTCCAGATGGGTACAGTGCCAACCAAAATACCTCTTTTTTTGCAGCTCTGTGTTAGCAGCATTCATTTCATTCAGCAGGTGCTCAGGAATTTGGTACCTTGGGTTTCCTCGTGCTGCAACAACAAAAATAAATCCAGGCTCAAAATGTGGTTTGGCAAATGAGAAAAGTGATCAAAATGAGACATTATAGTACAATAATCACTGGAAACTCAGAGAAAATATGTTCATGATAGAGAAAAACTCAACTGTGAGGTGATAGAAAGAACAAACAAATGTTTTTACTCCTTCCAGTCAAGCTGTAATAAAGGGAAATTCACACATAAAAACCATTAGCAACAGCTTGTATTTGCTTCAGCCAATGCTCTGCTGATTACAGGTGATTAATTTAGTTTAGTGTGCTCCACAAATAATAATTTGTGGAGCACACTAAACTAAATTAATCACCTATAGCCAATTAACAGGTCACCACCACCTTGTATCTTCATTTAACTCTTTTTTCAAATGATCACTACAAGGAAAAATGGAGTGGACGGGGGAGGAAAAAAGCTTGGAAAGGACCCAAAAGCCTCCCCAAAATCTGCAGGGGAGCTTTGTGTACCTTCAGGAGGCCTTTTCAGCTGAGCTTTCCTGTAGAAGAGCATGTAGGCACTCTCTTTACCCTGGAATTGCTTCTCAATATCCTTCTCCTTGATGGGCTGCACTCTGGAATCGTTGAGATCAAACCAGTGGCAGCCAGCAGAGGTGGCCCTGGGCCTTGGGGAGGTTTTCTCACAGTTCCAGTGGCCACCATCCTGCTGGGGAGGGCTCTGGAGGTCTTGGCCATGAGGATTCAGCTTCAATAGGAGCTTGTGGCTTTCCTTCAGGCCAACCTTGTTCCCACCAGGACTCAGCTGGAATATCTGAGGATGATTCTGCAAGTACTGGAAGCAAATAAAGGAGCAAGGTTTTAAAAGCTGCATTAAGCTGCTTCAGCTGATTCTCCTCAAAGTAATACAAATCCCATTACAAAAACCCTGGTTTTTGATGTTTCCTCATGCATTTTCTCAGTTTGCCTCTGCAAAAACCCCAAACCCACACTTATTTCACAGCTATTCTTGTGGCAACTGCAGGTGTCCCTTCAAGAAACAGGCAAACATCAATTTTCCACCTACCTACAACACAAATGCTGAAGTATTTCCCTTAAAACATCCTAAAATACAACAAGGTTTTCCTGGAGTATTCATTTCATGGACATGCTCTAACCAACTAAAAAGTGGAATACATTTTCAAACACTGAGTAAGTAAAGTTAATTTTTTATAGTCCAACCACAGAGATGGGGAAAAAAATAAATACACAAATTTTCAGGCAGAGAACTCCTTGGCAATCTCCTGTTCCCCAGGCTGCTAATTCACATTTCAAACCTCACATTCACATTACATTTGTAATTCACATTACAAACCTCTCCTTGCATGTGCTAATCCAAGGCTCCACACTCCCAATTAGCATCCTGGGAGTGATAATTCTGCCTGCTCAGCAGGAATAGAAATGATTGGAGGAGTTCTCTAAAAGCAAACAAACCTGGCTTTACCTTTCTTAATGCTCCATATTGTTTCCTGTATTTCTTATTCCAGGACACTCCTTTCTTCTCCAGTAATTTCTGCCCTAATTGATCCACAGGGATTTGTTTAGCTTCTTCCTACAGAGGAATGAAAAACTCAGGTAACAAAGGCTACAGAAGTCAAGGGATCAACACAAAGAAGCCAATTTTGAAGTGTTTTAATCATTCCTGGGTTTTAATAAGCTGTTGTAGCATCATCTGGAGCTGTGTCAGGGCAGGGCTAGGTTGGGTTTTAGGGAAAGGTTCTTCCCCCAGAGGGTGCTGGGCACTGCCCAGGCTCCCCAGGGAATGGGCACAGCCCCACAGAGCTCCAGGAATTCCAGGGCAGCACTGCCAGGGATGCCCAGGGTGAGGTTTTGGGGTGTCTGTGCAGGGCCAGGCTTGGATCAATAATCCTGGTGGGTCTCTTCCTGCTCAGGATATTCTGATTCCTTTTTTTTGGTGAGCAACTTTAGAAATACCCCAAAAGGAGCTTTTTTTCTCTATGAAGAGCCACTATTAACATTAAAGTCAAGTTCTAAATGCTTCACAGCAAGCTCAGAAGAGCTCTGGACACTTAAACCTGCCCAGTGTCACCAACACCAACCCCTGGCACATTCCAGTAACACAGCCAAAGCAAGGAGCTCCTCACAGACCACACCTCTGATAAAATCCCCTTGAAGACTGCCAATGGATTTTCTGTTTCTTTGGCATTCTCGGTGTCTCTCAAAGCCTTGTCTTCACTCAGCCCATCCTCTTCTTCCTGGGGAGGAAAGACACTCAAATATTGCTGTTTGAAAGACAAACAAATATTGCAGTTCCACACACAGCCAGAGGGTTGGATTATTCTGTGCTGACATCATCCTGCACAACTCAGAAATGTGAAGAGCATTCTCCTAAACTGCCCTCCTCAAGGAGGCCAGACACACAAAGCCTCATTAAAATATTAATTAAGTCTGGATGCACATTCACCCACACAAGCTCTTAAGGCTTTTCAGCAAAATACAACCTCTAAAGCAAGGGAGAAAATCCCTTTAGGACTTACTTGGAGTTGCCAGTTTCCTAATTGATCCACATCTCTGATATAAACATGATAGTGTCCTCCATAGCAGCCACCTTTGTGTATAATAACAGAGAAGAGCTCATACATGTACTCTGAATCATCCATTTCAGTCTTTAAAAAGAAAAACAATAATTGTCACAAGAACAGAGCTTATTGTCACAAGAACAGCTTCACACCTTCAGCATGGCTTCAGACATTTCTCAGTGTGCATGTGCAGGGATTGGAGTGGCTTTTCAGGGCTGAGGACATGAGGAAGGGCTGAAAAATCATAAAATCATGGCATGGTTTGGATTGGGAGGGATCTCAAAATTCATCTGGTGCCCTGCCACTGTCCCAGGCTGCTCCAAGCCCTGTCCAAGCTGGCATTGGGCACTGCCAGGGATCCAGGGGCAGCCACAGCCACCCTGTGTTATTAAACAGGATGCTGAACAATACTGGAAACCCAAAATATTTTCAATTTCACTGTTTGTTCACAACCAGGTTGATTTTGTTTAAAAGAGGAGAGCAAAAGCTTAGAAACACTAAAACACAGAGGGGAGAAAAAAAACCTCCTCAAATGCAAACACTGAGAAATTTCCAAGCTTGCATTGCAACACTTCAAGAAGGAAAATGTCTGTTCCATAACAGTGCCTCTATTATGTTGTTTAAGGATTAAAAATTGTCATCAAGCAATTGCATAGCTCAGTTTATAACCAGAATCATATTTATGAATGCAAATTCCTAAGAAAAATGGAATGACTACAGGCACGTAAAGCACAATTTATACATGATGTTACCAGAGAGTAACAGCACAAAAATCAATCCCAATTTCCATTTCCAGACAATAATCTTCCTGTCAAGGAAAGACTAGATAACTTTTGGGTAATTATTACATCCTTCCCCTTGCAGCTACAAGTGATTTTCCACTCTGTTCAAAAGCAGAGGAGACACCACCAAGTTACTGAAACACCTTGCCTTGACAAAAAGCAAAATAAAGGATAATATCTCCTTGAGATGTGGGCTCTGAGCAGAGCATAGAGCAACTTTTAAGGAACCTGAAGAGTTGCTTACCTGCTCACAGAAAGGCCTCAGGTTGATCTGGATGGGGAAGGTGTAGCAGCTCGTTTCCTTGTACCTCTCACACTTCTCAAAGTCAAAGTTGAACCTCAGCAGGGAAATGGTGAGGAAGGGAGGCAGCTTGCATAGCTTAGCAGACTGGGAAGGGATTTAAAAGACATTTGAAGCACAGAGTTAGGAAAAAATTGTGCTTCCACCCTGCTGTGGGCAAATCCTTTTCCAAAAAGCTTTGTTACCACCAGGCAGACAAGAGCAGTAATGAAGTCATTTTTAAAATGTCTTCATTATTTTAACTTCCCTTTCAAGTACACCAAAAAGCAACTCAGATCTTTCCCCCTGTTGAGCCTCACATCCTCCTTGCTTGGTGATCCTCACACTTGACCCAGCAGACAAAGGACACTGCTGGAATTGCAGTCAGTGATGACATTTCACAGCCCACATTTCCACACAGGCAGGAACACAACAGGCAGGAGCTAAACTCTCCCTCACCCATTCATGGGAGCACATTCCAGGCAGGAAAATCAGAATAATCCATTTTAATGATGGATATCCACCCAACATCCAACCACTGCACGTGTGAGAAGTAAAAGCAACCATCCTGCACCTCCTCTGACTGCAGCTGGGGATTCCACAGCCACATTTCTGAGCCTTCCTGAGTCTCCATCCTCCTCCTCCTCCTCCTCTCCACCTGCAGAGCCTTAACAGGGAGGCTCCAGGAACCAACACAGAGTGTTGGAACCCTGCAAGGTGAGAATTTTAAATTCTCTGTGCTGAAAGGCACTGATCTACAAGAAAACATCTGCATTTGANCACTATTCTTCCTTTTCTCCATAGGTTTAGATGGTGTTGTGTAATTGAATAAGAAAATCCACACTGCTGAACTTAGGGGTTTGAGTGTTGGGTTAAAAATAAAAATAATTTAGGTATAAATTAATAATTTATATATATAATTCATTATTGGACAAATTGTCCTTGAAAAAAATCTTTGCAGAGCTGGAGAAAAGCCATGCTAGCCTTGTTCCACCTTGTTAGCAGAGCTCACAGCTCCTGAGGCTGTAACAGAGATAAGAACTGATAAACAACTGAGTCTGAACAAGAAAAAACTGCATCTCCTGTGTTCCATCCCAGCTCATGGGGAGTGAGGGTGAGGGGCTGGAAAAGAAGCCCAAACCCTGACAACTTTAAGAGACCTCCTGAATTAAGAATTCCATTTGCATCCAACTCCCAGCTATGTGACTTCCTACCAAAATCCAGAGTTCCCACTCTCCTCCTGCAGGGAAGAGCACCTTTGAGGCAGACAACTTCCCCTGAACTGCCTTGAACTCGGTAAAGTCAACCCCCAAGAGGACATGTGAGGCCCTGCTGAGTGTTCCTGAGCTCCTGAGTCACTCATTAACCTGGCCTGGCCTTGGCTTCCCTTTGGATTACTCCACATCCACAGGGCTGCAGGGTTTGAACTTCACTCACCCTGCACGAGGCCAAGGAGCTCTGCTGCTGTGGCAGAGTGCACCAACAGCCTCAGCCTGCTTCCCTCCACAGCAACACAGCAACAGCTGCTTTTGTCTCTCCTTTGGCTTCTCCAGAAGTCAGCTCCCATCATTTCTCTCTCACTGCATGGATCTCTTTATTTTTATTTTATGCTCTAACTTATCTTCAAGCCAATCCTCCACAATGCCCAGAGCCAGGTTGCAGCAGACATAAAAAACTGCAGCAGTAGTTGGGAAATGAGCCACAGGAGCTTTTCCTGACAGCCCTGCTGAGGTTTCACAGAATCCCAGAATGGTTTGGGGGGTGGGAGAGACCTTAAAGCTCATCCCAGGTTGCTCCAAGCCGTATCCAGCCTGGCCTTGGGCACTGCCAGGGATCCAGGGGCAGCCCCAGCTTCTCTGGGCACCCTGTGCCAGGGCCTGCCCACCCTCCCAGGGAACAATTCCTTCCCAAAATCCCACCTAACCCTACATGATCACACCCTAAGGTGTTACCTTTGAAGCTTCAACAAGTTTATCACAGGCTCCACATCGATACAAGTTGTCATTCTCAAAGTATTCCTCTTCCACATACATGTTCCACAGGGCCTCCTCCAGGCCAGCCACACCTTTCACTGCCACTGTGAGGTCCAAGAAATCCTCCTGTGCAGAAAGGACAACAAGAAGTCAAGTTCTGAGGGGTGTAAGATTGGAAAGATCCTCACCCTATTCACCAGATGGGGAAAAGCTCCTTATATGTTCACTGAAGAGAAATTGATTTTTAAAAAGTGATTTTTTTTAATTACAAACAGCATAAATGACTGTCAAGATATGTTCTGCTGTTGTTATTTCGGCTCTCTGCTAACTACAACCACCAAAGGCAGTGCTTGTGAGCTCAGAAGATGCAAAACATTTGGTTTTTTACCCCCGATGGAGATGATTTAGAAAACACAGCCAAGCCTTAAAGTCCAACACTCCCTGCCTGGATCCAAGGCACTCAACAAAGGTGACATCATTTTTGCACTTTAAAAACAAGCACAATTCCAGCCCACAGGCTGGAGAGCAGGCAGCAGAGGGAGATCCCTGGCTTTACCTGTCTCTCACTGACATTCTTGCACTCCTTGCACACAATCTGGTTGACAACAGTGCCATGGTACAGGCGCTGGATGAGGTCGTGGCCTGAAGTCCCCACCAGGGAAGTCTCCAAAGCACTGAACAGGATCCTGTTCAACTCCTGCACGTCGTGCTGCCTCATCTCCTGCAGGAGGAAAGGCCAACAGGCAGCAATCAAACACTGCTCTGCTTGGCTTGTTGCTCAAAAACATCTCTGAAGTGTCAGGGAATCTCAATAGTTGCTCATACATTTACTCAGTGAGTAGTGAAGCACTACCTTCACTGTGGTTATTTTTAATTTGGTTATTTTTAATGCTATAAAACCCACCTAAAACACTTTCACTTGGGAAGAATCATAGAATTCCAGAGTAGCTGGGCTGGAAAGGACCTTAAAGCTCATTTTATTTCATCCCTGCCATGGCAGGGACACCTTCCAGTATCCCAGGTTGCTCCAAGCTCTGTCCAACCTGGCCTTGGGCACTGCCAGGGATCCAGGGGCAGCCACAGCTGCTCTGGGCACCCTGTGCCAGGGCCTGCCCACCCTCCCAGGGAACAATTCCTTCCCAATATTCCATTTAAACCTACTCTCTGTCAGTTTGAAGCTATTCCCTAGATTGAGATTAATCTCTGACTGACACAGTTCAACTTGGGTAAGAATCTAAGTATCTGAGGACAAGGAGCCTGTTGGAAAAACACTCCTGGAAAAACAAAGGAAAAGCAACTGCAATTGTATCTAAGAGAACAATCATCTTCTGTTCCTTCCTGGGAACAACTCCACGTGGAGATCCAACAGGACACAGCAAGAGCTGACCCAATCCAACCTCACCCCCACAGCTTGAAGGATTTTAAGGTATTCCCTGAATGTCAGACTTCCCAAAGCCATGTCCACACAGGGAGAGGATCTAAGAGGTCCTCCAAACTGCTCTAATAAAGCCATAAGATGCCCAAACTCCTCTAGAAAATCCATGAAAGGAGATCTCTTAATCCCCTTAATAAATTGATAACAGGAGAGCCCCAAAACCCTCTAACCAACCCATGGCAGGAGATCCCAAACCTCCAAACTGCAAAAATAAACCCATGCTAAGAGATCCTCCAAACTGCTCTAATAAAGCCATAAGATTCCCAAACTCCTCTAGAAAATCCAGGAAAGGAGATCCCTTAAGAAATCCATGACAAGAGACCCCAAACCCCTCTAACAAATCAAAGGTAGGAGATCTCCAAACCCCACTAATAAATCCATGACAGAAGATCCCAAAATCCCTTTAAGATAGCAATGACAAGAGCTCCCAAACTGCTATAAATCCACAGCAGAGGATCCCAAACCACCCTAAGAAATCCATGACAGAATATCTCAAAAACCCTTTAAGATAGCAATGAAAAGATGTCCCAAACTGCTATAATAAACCCACAGCAGGGGATGCCAAACCCCCTAACAAATCCATGACAGAAGATCCCAAAATCCCTTTAAGATAGCAATGACAAGAGTTCCCAAACTGCTATAAACCCACAGCAGGGGATGCCAAACCCCCCAATAAATCCATGCCAGGAGTGGTGGGATGCAGCTGGCACCTCATGGCTGCTCCAGCCGAAGCTCTCGGTGAGGTCAGAGGTGGAAGCAGCCTGCTGGTCCAGGAGCAGGAGCTGAGCAAACAAACGCTGCAGCTGCAGAGGGATTATCCGAACCTGCCAACAGCAACAAGAGGACACAGCCAGCACATCACACAGAGCCCTCAAACCAGGCATTTCAACAAAAACTGAAGTAATTCCCTGCAAAGTTTGGGATGAACTACCCCTGTCCATCACTTTCACAACACAGGTTACTCAATTCACACCAAGCAGTCAGACTTTGTTCCCAAAACTCTGCAGTGCCTCGCCTTACACAGCCAAAGAGAATCTTGGGATGGTTTGGGGTGGGAGAGACCTTAAAGCTCATCCCATTCCACTCCAGCCATGGGCAGGGACACCTCCCACTGTGCCAGGCTGCTCCAATGTCCAGCCTGGCCTTGGGCACTGCCAGGGATCCAGGGGCAGCCACAGCTGCTCTGGGCACCCTGTGCCAGGGAACAATTCCTGCCCAATATCCTGTTGGAGTCTAGGAAAAGCTTGGGAACTTTTCCTGCTCCTCTGGCTGTTTGTTTTACCCTCAGAGCTCCTCAAAAAA
>VZRF01012385.1:24001-37082 GCA_013396875.1 Vireo altiloquus
CTGTTCATGAGCACCACACCCTTCAGAGCTGAGAAGGGCTTCCAGGTGCCCTTTGCCACTCATAATGAAAAGCAAACACATACAAACTTATCTGTTGCTTTGAAAAACGAGCCTGGCCGTTAATTTCCTCAGTAATAATTACCCAGCTTAGATCTAACCTCAGCTGATCCTGAGCTAATATAAGAACTTCATCCTTTCTTTGTCTGTCATCCCTTTATCTCTAATTTCTCTTACCCTTCCTGTTGCTGCCTCGTTTTTCCCACAGTTTTTGCTCTGATGGTCTGGTACAAAATGTGTGGAGTCCATAAGAAAGTGTGGCCATCCTATCACGAGACCTTTTCTGTTCTAGCCAAGGGCAATTAACTTGTATTTTGCTACTGAAAATCAGACCTAGTCCAGAGTGAAAACACAGCAAGCAGCAATTTCCAAGTGAATTTGGTCAGCTCTAGTCACAGCAGTTGCAATCAACCCTTTGCATCCAGATTTCCTGCATTTACTGGGAATTTTTTTGTACATCTGTTCAGTCTCCTGCTTTCGTTCTGTGCCCTCTCCCACCTCTCCCGTGTTGGTGATGCCTTAAATAGCTCCCTAGAAATAGAGACCAGGCAGGAATAAAGGAATAAAGGAGGAATTGATTTGAAAGGCCTTCAGAGGTCACACTCTGGGCTCCAGAGGCTCCTGCCTCAGTGCATCCCAACATGGACAATGCCAGCTCCCGAGTTCTTCCCACTTTGATATCAGCATCAATTCACCAATTAAAACTTTAGCTAAGGATGGAATTTGCCCAAGCTTGCCCCCCTCTCCCCAAGATGAAGGTTTGCAGTTGTTGGGCCCAGGAGGGTCTGGGTGTCCTTGGAGAGCGAGCTGGAGAGGCTTTGTTATGTCAGTGTGAGCATGAGAGAACAGCACTGAATGAGCTCCAGGGAGCTGCAGAGTTACACTGGGCAGGGCAGGGCTGGGAACAGAGAAAAGTTAAAACCTGAGGCATCACTGGCCCTCTCCTGAAACTGGTTTTCCATGTCCAGTGTGACAGAGTGGAGCTGCTCAGGGCAGTTCCAGCACCCTTTGGGTGTCCTGAGACAAACCCCTTTACCTAAGGCTGTGAGGACTTGTTTCTCCAGACTGAGGATGCTGGGAATCGCACCACCACTTATAAAAAGACCAGGAAAAACTCTGTGCTGATGACAGTTTTTCATCACAAGGGCTTCTTCCTTAGCACCACCCAAAGACTTTGCTCTGGCATTGCTTTTGCTTGCACAAAGACAAAACATTCCTGCAGCAAAGCCCTGAGGGCCTCGGGGTTCCAGAGAACTTCAAGGTTCCAGAGAATGGCAGCAAACAAGGGATCACACCACCCTAATCAAACCCAATCAGGACTGTTACCACCTCATTTTATTCATAACACCTCAGCAAACACTTCCTCCCTCAGGAAATGTGAATTTAGGGACTGTTTGTGCCTCCTTGCAGTGGACTCAAACCCACAGGTCCAACGGAATTCCTGGCCAGTTTAATCTCAAAAGGATCTCTCCTCATCAAAGTTGGGCTGCTCAGAAGAGAATGTGGGAGAGGGAATGGGTGAAGAGGTCCAGGAGACACCTGGATGTGGTTGTTTGCTTTACCTGTGTCTGTGAGAGGAGGAGAGCTCAGCAGCCTGGTTTGCTTGTGGGGGTTTTCCATCAGTGGGGTTACCGAAAGGTATCACACCTTCTCCTAGATTTTGTCTGGCTCACAATACATAAAATTGTTTTCAAGACAGCAACCAAAGACCAAGACTCCTTCTTTGTGTCCCTCTGCCGGCCTCCTTTCCCTTTGTTTGCCCTGAATCCAGCAATTAGTTCATTTTTTTGGTGTTGTTCTCCTCAGATTTGGGATTGTGTGGTACATCCTGGTACCACAGCCAGGTTTGGCTGCTCCCAGTGGGTGGGAATTTAACAGCAGCCTCATATCCTCCAAAATGGAGTTGCATCCGTTCTGCTGGATGTATTTTTACTATTTTTTTGCCAGGCCAGTGGTTTTAACCACAATTATTGCTACAACATGACACCCCTGCTCTTAGTGTCATGTACTGACAGACTTCCGAGCTTAAACATTAACAGAAAGCACAAATGTTTTCCTAAGGACACAACTTTCTTCCCTTCCACAAACTTGCACTATCACAGGCTAACCATGACCGTGTTGAGAAGTTAAAGAGTAATTTCTGTAGCCAATAAATCTCCTGTTTAGTTGCCTGGACTGTCATACAAAGGTCTGTGTGTATCCCTCCGGAGCAGAGCTCTCTGGTTTGCTGCCACCAAAATGCCTCCTTTTTACCGAGCTCCGTGGCTGTTTCTCCTCCTGACATCGTCTTTAATCCTGGCTGAAGGTGGGAAGATCCTGGTGGTACCTCAGGATGGAAGTCACTGGCTCAGCATGCGCCCAGTAGTGGAGAAACTGCAGCAAAAGGGGCACGAGGTTGTGGTGGTTGTGCCCTCAACCAGCCTGTACATGAAGTCAAAGGAGCCCCAGAACTACACGGTGAAAGCCTATCCAATACCTTACACAGACGAATACTTGGATGGAATGCTCAAGGCCTTTGTCAACGCTCATTTTATTAAACAATCTGTTCTGAATGTCGTTCTTACCTCGTATCGAAGCACGATCGAAATCTCCTCGGTCTTTTTCATCAACTGCAAGAGCCTTCTGCAGAACGAGGAGCTGATGCAGTACTTGAATGAGAGCAAATTCGACGTGGTTTTCACGGATCCCATCCTGATGTGTGGGCCCCTGGTGGCTGAGTACCTTTCCGTTCCTTCTGTCTTCTTCCTGCGGGGCTTTCCCTGTGGAATGGATTCTGCT
The DNA here is from genome assembly GCA_013396875.1 of Vireo altiloquus. NCBI lineage: Eukaryota > Metazoa > Chordata > Aves > Passeriformes > Vireonidae > Vireo > Vireo altiloquus. The sequence goes on from VZRF01012385.1 coordinate 26,837, forward strand.
GCTACCCAGTGTCCAAGTCCTCCTTCCTACGTCCCCAGATTATTCTTGGATAATTCAGACAGCATGACGTTTTCCCAACGGGTGAAGAACATGCTGGTGGATCTGCTGGAGCTCTTTTACTGTAAGCCTCTCTATGATAACTTTGAAGAACTTGCATATGAGATTTTCAAAAAGAAAGTGACAGCGACAGAACTCCTGAGCCGTGGATCTTTCTGGCTGATGAGATATGATTTTGTGTTTGAGTTCCCCAGACCAGTGATGCCAAACATGGCCTTTATCGGAGGGATTAACTGTGCTCAGAAGAAAAAACTGTCTCAGGTACACAATTTTATTTGGTTTTTATATTGAAAAGGCAAAAATATAAATGTATCATAGAATGGCAGAAGGGTTTGGGTCGGAAGGGATCTTAAAGGTGATCTCATTCCAACTCCCTGCCAACCTGGGCAAGGGATGTCACTCACATCCTTACACCAAATCCTGACTGACAACAGCTTGCTGTTTAAAGAGACAAATCCTGCATGATGCAGAAATGTTATTTCCTAATGTCCAGCATTCAGATTATATCACATCCTGGCAAACCTAAAGCCTTATCAGGCTTAATTAGGACAATTTAAGTGACATGTAGCTTGTATGAAATTGTAAGATCTTCTGTTGAATTTTGGTGCCCTCCTTTCCCAGCTGTCTCAAGGACTGTCTGTCCATGCCTCCATATATCCCTTCTCCTTCCATCCACAGTGAAGGTTATAGGACTGAAGATTTTACCTATTTCCTATCAAAGCCATCAACCAGATCAGTTGCTTTCTGCCTTTCTTTTTTGTCAAGGTGTCAATATTTAACCCCAAAAGAAGTCTTCTTTAAATTCCATCCTCCCCTTCTTTTGTAGGTTATTGAGTTAGGTTATATGCTTTTTCTGGGTATGGATATCTTCCCAAAGTTTTCCACTGGGCTTTTGTGTACCAATTTTCCAGTGTTCCTTGGCAGCCTTGTCTGAGGTTGTAGCCTGTTTTCTGTGCATCTCCTTCCTCTGAGCTGTTGGAAAATTCCCACTAAGATAATCCATGTTGTAAACTACCAATATGGGATCAGCGTGGGTGATGGAGCTGCTGCTCCTCCCACTAAAATCCAAGATTTCCCATCAGGCTTGGGAAGGAACACGCAGAAACTGCATGGGAAAGAAAGCTCCAAGCAAGGATGCAGAGCCCGGAATGCCCTGGAGAAGGAAATTGCTTCCCATATTCACCTGCTTGTAAAGTTCCATGGGAGGTTATCACCAGCATTAAACCCCTAGCAATTTATAACCAAGAAAGATCTGGACACACAGGGTTGAGGTTATGAACTGACCCTAACACAGTTCATGAACTGATCCTAACACTGATTGTGAGCTGACCCTAACACAGGTCATGAACTGACCCCAACACTGATTGTGAGCTGACCCTAACACAGGTCATGAACTGACCCCAACACTGATTGTGAACTGACCCCCCATTGGCCATGAACGACTCATGGCTTTGTGGAAGGCGTTGTTGGTTTTTGTTATCTGGGGTGCAAGGGTGAACTGCTCTTTTGCACAACTCCATTTTATACCTGATAGGGTAAGGGGTTAGATGCAAGTCATATGGAGAGATAAGGAAAGGTTTGCTGTTGGCTGCTTATCTTCGAAAAAATGCAAGTTTGCATTAAGGAAAATTAATTTTTCTCAGGGGTGCCAACTGGCAAAGCAAAACTCCAAATCCAGGTATTGCAACACTGATTTTTCATATTTATCTTTATGTTTCACTGTACGTCTCGCATCAGTTTCATTAGCAAAGAAAATGCTTTGAAAAAATGCTAAATTACCTCAGTCTGTGACAACTCTGTCAGCCTTGATGGAAAAGGCTCCTTTGCACAGTGCCACCATGTGGGGTCAGCAGTGTTTCTGCCCACCCACTCCATGGGTTTTTTTCCATGGATTCTCCCAGCATTTCGTCATCAGACCTTGGGGGGCTGGTGGCAAGATGTGCCACGGAGCTGGGCTCCTGCCAAGGGGGGAAGAAGGTGGCATGGAGCCAATAACCTGAGCTTGGCGTGCGTGAAGGTGGCACACCTTTCCTGGCTCACGTAGAGCCACCTTTGAAGTCCGAACCTTTCACAATCATTTTTCGCCTCCCTTGACCTCGTTGCGTGCAAAGGTGCGAGGACCCGAGGTGGGAGGTGAGTCAAAAGGGCAGGGGTGGAGCATGGCTACAAAAGCTGGGGAAGCAGCCCAGCCTCTCTCGTGCTGGGGTTCCTCTCTGCACAGCCCCACACCATGCTGGTGGCACTGCTTCTCCCCTTGCTGGGCCTCCTGAGCCCGGCTGCCGGCGGGAAGCTGCTGGTGGTCCCCATGGAGGGCAGCCACTGGCTCAGCATGAGGAAAGTGCTGCTGGAGCTGAGCAAGAGAGGGCACGAAATCGTGGTTGTCGCGCCGGAAAGCACACTCCTGATCCGTTCCTCGGATTCCTATGAGTTGAAGACCTACCCCACGTCCTTCAAGAAGGAGGATTTGGATGAACACATACACACTGCTGCTGCAAAAGCTTTCAGCAAAGAGCCTTTCGTGGTGAGATTCTGGAAGCTTTTACAAGAGTACCGGAAGAGCGGGGCCATGTTTCACGCTGCCTGCAAGTCCTTGCTGTACAACCAGGAGCTGATGAAGTACATTGGAGACAGCCACTTCGACGTGGTGTTCACGGATCCCGTGTCACCCTGCGGGCAGATCATTGCCCTGCACTTCTCCATTCCCAGCGTTTTCTTCCTGCGGATGGTTCCGTGCTCCATAGACGTTCACGCGGCTCAGGGCCCCGACCCGCCCTCCTACGTCCCACGCATGTTCTCGGTCAACGCCGACCGCATGACCTTCTCCGAGAGGGTGAAGAACTTCCTGATCGCCCTTTCCGAGTCTTTCAGCTGCAACATCGCCTACGGTCCCTTCGAGGAGCTGGCCTCGGAGTTCCTCCAAAAGCCCATGACAATGACGGAGCTCTTAAGTCACGGATCCGTCTGGCTGAAGAGAATCGACTTTGTCTTTGAGTATCCCATGCCTGTCATGCCCAACATGGTTTTCATTGGAGGCATCCACTGTGGAGAGAAGAAGCCCTTGTCTCAGGTCAGTGGCTGGCTGGGGGAGGTTGTGGCAGTCACACACCTGCGTGATCCAAGTGAGGAATTTGATAGGGATGTGTCTCATCTCTCTCTTGGAGAGAGACTGTTTACGAGAGCCTGGAGTGATGGGACAAGGGGAATAGTCTACCACTGCCAGAGGGCAGGACTGGATGGGATATTGGGAAGAAATCCTTCCCTGTGAGGGTGGGCAGGCCCTGGCACAGGGTGCCCAGAGCAGCTGTGGCTGCCCCTGAATCCCTGGCAGTGCCCAAGGCCAGGCTGGACATTGGGGCTGGGAGCAGCCTGGGACAGTGGGAGGTGTCCCTGCCCATGGCAGGGGTGGGATGGGATGGGCTTTAAGGTCCCTTCCCACGCAAACAATTCTGAGATTCTGCCTAAGGATATAATTTACCTTAAGACTTTCTGTACAGCCAATCCACGTGAAAACCAGGCCAGGAGCACAAGATGTGATTCCACCTCCTTTCTTTGGGTCTGCCCAACACGGGGATCTTGTTTGGTGAGGGCATCATGTGCTATGCTGTGTTTAATTCCAGCTGAAATCAGGCACACAATTCCTCAGGCAGGAATTAATGCCAAAAAGGGCTGGTGAATTACAACAGCTCTTCCAACAATTCTTTGCCTCACCTGAAATAGGAGAATATTTCTTATCTTCCCTTAGCCACTTATCTAGTCAGAAAAATAACTCACTGGGTCATGTGCAAGGGCATCATGTTCTCTTTTATGCACCAGCAGGTTTTGAGACAAAGGCTCATATTTTGTGGTGAAGGTTTTGGTCTAACAGCTTCCACGACAAACAGCTGAAGCCTTGGCTGCTGTTTTAGGACACATCCAGTTTGGATGGGGAACTGTCGATGGGTGGTTGCTGGGGAATCTGTGGTCTAAAAAGCCCCTGATTAGCTCGGTGCTGCTCAGGATGTACATTGGCTGCTTGCTGCTGCATGTGATGTGAATTCTTGCTTGCTGGTGCTGTCAGTGGAACATTCTCATGTGAAGCCAGGGATTGAGAGAAAGAGGAGATAAAGGAGCAGGGAACTCTCCTCAGCCATGATGGATCTGTAGTTAGTGCCATCCGGCTGTCTCGGCAATAAATCACTCTGTTTCCTAAAAAGGATAAAGTTTTATCTTTGTGAACATTACTTAAAAATCAACAGACTCTCCTCTCTTCTTCTCTCGAACTTTGTTCACTTGCCAACCTTCCCAAAGCCCTTAGAACGGATTCTTCCTACCTGGCACCACTCTCCCCTCAAATTCACAGGCTTTTGTGAACATGAATGAGTGAAGCTTCAAAAGAAAAGAGATTTGCTTTTTACACCTTCCCCAGAGCCAACCTTCCCTACCCTCGGGCTTTGCTTTACTCCCGCACTTCCCTCATGCCGGCACTGAGTTGTTTTAATTTGTTGCTCTGCTTTTTCACAAAAAATCTCTTTCAAATTCTTCTCGAGCCGCTTTTGGCAGGGCGGTGCTTTTTCCAATCCGTTCTGTCCATCAGAGCTGCTGAACAGCTCCTAAGGTACAAAGCCGGGCAGATCCCCTGGGAGAGCTGCAGGACATCCTGCCTGTAGGCAAAGCCATGGAGCAGCTCCAGCTTGGCATCCAACTCTTCTCTGAACGCAAGGCTCCATCTCTTTTTATTTTTTTACCCCCCAGTGGGTAAAGATCGTAGTCCAGCAGCAATATTCATTGTGGAAATACTGATTATCCACTCCTGATTTCTTCCTGCTGCTCCTGGAAGAAGGAAATGATGGGGAGAGATAGATGAGGATGAGAACGAGGAGTGGTGTGCGTGAAGCATCATCTCAGTGGTTTTCCTTTCACTGATGCAAACCCGTCTGCTGCTCCAGTGGATTCAGTTCGTACCTGGTGGTGTTCCTGGCTCCAGTGCTGAGCCGTGTGTAAATCCCAGAGCCTCCTCCTGAGCATGTGAATTGTGCTGTATAGGGGCATCATTTTATAATTTTAAACATAAACTCGCCGAACATTTCAGAACAGCTGTAAAATGCTTCTCAAAAAGAAGGAAAGCTACGAAGCATTTTAATACCTGCTCTCTGCAAGCCTGGTTACTTACAAGTGCCAGCACTACTCTCAGGGTTTTATTTTGCCGATTTTATTTTCCATCTAACATCAATCAGCACAGATTGAAGCGGAAGGGAGCCTCCCATACCCAGCCCGGTTCTGCCCAACCCAAATTCATTTATCACTTAACTGCTTCATCAGTGCCTTGAATGGTTCTGCTGGAAAAGCCAGGTCGCTAAGGGGGAATGTTTTTACTGAAAGTATAAACTGCGAAAAGAAAAAGCCATTATCTCAGGTCAGTGCTTGCCGTGGTAAAATAGATGAATGTTTAATGACGTTTGCAAATGCTCCGTGTGCCTATAATTGTGTCCATGAATTGGTTTTACCGTCACAATTGATTTTTAAAAACAGGGAATCTTTTTGGTTAATAGACCTGCCCTTTCCTAATTCAGAAACGAAGCATCAAAATGCACCAAGTGGTAGATAATGCTCTGGTTGCTCTGGCAGCAGCTGCCTCTGCAAGAGCTTTATGCTGCCTTCCCAAATGTTTTCCTACACAGGGTGTGCCTAAAGCTGCAGTAGTTTGATAAATGTCCTTAAAAATATTCTGGTGCAGGCTATCGACCTCCATACTAAATGATTCAATTGTCAAAATTACTTCTGTGCGATAATTGTCATGATTAGGGCTTGTCTGAAAATCCTGTCTGTGCATTAATCTTGTTTGCTTTTATGGCCCAGGGGCAAATTCTTCCCAGACTGATCTAAAATGATGTTTCTGAGTTGCTAATTCAGTTTTAACTGCTGCTGGCCTAAACCATGCCCGTGTCCTTCCTCCTTCCAGCCCCTCCTTCATCCTTCCAAAAAAGAGACCTTGCAGGGAAATGAACTTTGATAGCTGATATTTCATTTTCCTCGCAGTGTAATGATATAAAACTGACGAAGAATCCAAACCATTCCCCACGTGAAAGCTTTAATATTTTTTCTAATCTTTTGCAAACAGAAAACGATATTGACTGGCAGGAGGGGAGGAAGTAAATCCTTGTTTGGAAAACAAATGATCTGTTAATTAGCACTTTTGAGCAGACCACTTGTTGAAAGATCCCTCATTTCCTTAAATCACAGAATGTCTTCTAGGAGGGTCTGTTCCATGATCTTCCCAGGCACAAAGCTGAGGCCAACAGGTTGGTAGTTCCCAGAGGATTGCTTTCTGTCCTTTTCATAGGTGGCTGCAATGTTTCCTTTTCCCCATCACTGTGACTTCACCTGACTGCCAGAACTTTTCAAATACCATGGAGAGGCCTTGGCAACTCCATCAACCTTTTCCCTCAGGACTCTGGGATGCCTCTCATGGGGTTCCACGTGTTTGGGTCATCAGGTGCTCTGATGTTTGGGTTCCTCAGGTAGTCATCAATGTGATTTTCTCCTACAGTGGGGGGAATTTTGCTCCCCCAGCCCCATCGTGCTGTCTGTCCACTAGAGAGGTATGGGAAGAGAGGTTGCCAGTGAAAATCGAGGCAGGAAAGTTCTTCAGTCCCTCTGCCTTCACCTTGCCCATTGTTACCAGTGTCTTGCTTATCAGGAGGGATACAGTCCTTTGGACCTTGCTGTTCTGTAGCAGCCCTTTTAGTTGTTATTTTCACCCCTTGCCACATCCAGCTCCAGCTGCACCTTGGATTTCCTGACCTCCTGCCCACATAACCAGGCAGCATTCCGCTTAACCCAGTGTTCCTCCAGTACAAACAGGGGGAGTTTCCTGCCCTGATTTGTGTCTGAACTTTAACCAACTTTCTGCCATCTTTGCCATGTCCGTGTTTATACATTAACCCAACGCAACTCAGTCTAAAGATCATCCATAAAAACCAGAGACCAGATCGCTTAAAATCACTAAGCTGGGGATCTTCTGTAGCAGCACTCAGCTGATCCCTGCAGGAATGGCCCCAGGGCTCAGTGCTTCTCCACCAGCTCTGCTTCTGCTCCTGTCCCTGCTGGGTCTGGCAGCTGCTGGGAAGCTCCTGGTGGTGCCAGCAGATGGGAGCCACTGGCTCAGCATGAAGGAAGTGGTGGATGTCCTTGGGCAGAAGGGACACGAGGTGGTTGTGGTGGCACCCGAGGTCACTATGCGCATCAAGCCATCAAAGAACTTTGTGATGAAAAGATACCCGGTCCCCTACACGGAGGAAGACATGAAGAAAGAGTTCCAGGCATTTTTTCATTTTTCATTTGAACAAGGATCATTTCTGGAAAGATTTGTTAAAGCGTACAAAGGTATTCAAAGAATCACTAACATTGGGGTCGCCGGCTGTGGACATCTCCTGCAAAACAAGGACCTCATGAAGTACCTTGAGGAGAGCAAGTTTGATGCCATCCTTACAGACCCTGTAGTGCTCTGTGGGGCGATCCTGGCAAAGCATCTTTCACTTCCTGCCGTGTATTTCCTACGAGGAATGCCATGTGGTTTGGATTTTGATGCCACTCAGTGTCCCAAGCCACCTTCCTATGTCCCCAGGGGATTTACTCAATTTACAGACCACATGACCTTTCTCCAGCGGGTGAAGAATCTGCTCCATGACATCCCAGATCTTTTTATCTGTGATTTTGCCTTTGAGCCATTCTCCAAACTGGCTTCAGAGTTCCTCCAGCAGGATGTGACTGTTCAGGATCTCTTGCGCCAGGCTTCAGTTTGGCTCCAGAGGTCAGAATTTGTTTTGGAATACCCAAGGCCTTTGATGCCCAACATCATTCCAATTGGAGGAGTAAACTGTGCTCACAAGGAGCTGCCTCAGGTGGGTCTGGTTTTAATTCGTGCCTTGATAGGTTTCTGTGTTCGGGAGGCTGAAACTTTTTTATGAGATAGGAATCAAGTTCCCTTTTTTGCTGAGGGAAACGAACTGTTTTTCTCTCATTTTCTTCTTGATTTTCCCCTTCCTGTGTAGGCAGCTGTTCCTTCTGGCTTTTAAAGGGTGCTCCCTTGAAGGGAATCACCAGGGTTGTCTGCTGAAGGTCTGTGGTAGGACGTTGATCCCACCAGCAATGGGAGCAGGTCTGATTTGAGACACACAGCACTGGCACTGAGGGTTTGGGTGCAGCCTTGGTGATGATGCCAAGCGTTGGGTCCCTCCCCTGCTGGCAGGACCCCTGTGCAGTGTTCCTCCCTTAGAGCCTCCTCTGCTGCTCTGCGTGTGAGCCTGGAAAGCTTGGAGAGTTCTTTTGTTGCCCTGGTTTTCACTTCAGTCCTGTTCCTTAGGGTTGGTGTGGTGTGGGCTGGGATTATGAAGCTCAGTATGTGGCAATTCCACCAATCCCCGAGTGCTGAGACAGCTGTGATCTCTGAGAGACATCCCCAGGCACCCTGGCATTGGCCACCTGAGCATTCCCACAACTCCACCACTGCTGGACACCCTTGGTGCTTTGTCAGTGACCAAAACAAAGCCAGAATTAGGCCCTGAATTGTTCTGTGGGAAGTTCCCCTCAAAGAGTGCTCAGAAATCTGCTCAGAAACCTCCCAGCTCACAAAGCCAACCCTTGCATGCCCTGAGGCGGCTCTGGGGCACTGGAAGTGCAGCTTGGTGTTGGTGATGTGTCCTGCAGAGACCTGGCATCATCCTTCCATCTCTTCTGCCTAGAAGAACTAGAAACTGTTTCAGAGAGCTGTTCCACAGCTGCTGTGGGGTCTGAGTCACACAGAGATGAATTTTGCAAGAGACAGGGAGAGGGGACAAGCCTCAGGGAAAGGAGAAACCTCTGCTGGTCTAAAGGTTGATGTGCCTGTGACACATCTCCTCCATGTGACACAGCTCCTGAACATGCACAAGTGCAGCCAGAGGGAAAGGAATCCGAAGGGCAGTCCCAGAGCCACCTCTTGCCTCGTTCCCGGGGCACTCTGATAGAGGTAGATGGGAGTTATCTGGTGATTCTATGGACTTGGCAGCAGTTCCCTGCTTGTTCTGCAGCCTTTTATCATATTGGGGATTACACATTTACCTCCCAGCACATAAAACAGGGAGCCAGCTGGGCTGTGGCACAGATTGTTTGGTACCACAGAGTAGCTGCTGGTGCTCTGGTGCTGCCGTGGGTTTCCTTCCTTGGAGGCACTCTCCTGATCCCTGCAGGAATGGCCCCAGGGCTCAGTGCTTCTCCACCAGCTCTGCTTCTGCTCCTGTCCCTGCTGGGTCTGGCAGCTGCTGGGAGGCTCCTGGTGGTGCCAGCAGATGGGAGCCACTGGCTCAGCATGAAGGAAGTGGTGGATGTCCTGAGTCAGAAGGGACACGAGGTGGTTGTGGTGGCACCTGAAGTCTCTTTGCACATCAAGCCATCGAAGAACTTTGTGATGAAAATGTACTCGGTCCCCTACACAGAGGAAGAGATGGAGAGAGATTTCCAGGCATTTTTTCATGTATCATTTGAAGAAGGATCATTTCTCGAAAGATTTGCTAAAGTGCATGAAGGTATTAAAAGAATCAGGGACTTGGAGGTCACCAGCTGTCAGCAGCTGCTGCAAAACAAGGAGCTCATCAGGTACCTTGAGGAGAGCAAGTTCGATGCCATCTTTACAGACCCTTTCATACCCTGTGGGGCGATCCTGGCTGAGCATCTTTCACTGCCTGCCGTGTATTTCCTACGAGGAATCCCCTGTGGTTTAGATTTTCATGCCACTCAGTGTCCCAAGCCACCATCCTATGTCCCCAGGATATTGACACACCTTACAGACCGCATGACCTTTCTCCAGAGGGTGAAGAATCTGCTCTTTGGCATCCCAGATTTTCTCCTCTGTGATTTTGTCTTTGGACCCTACTCCAAACTGGCTTCAGAGTTCCTGCAGAGGGAGGTGACTGTGCTGGATCTCTTACGCAAGGGCTCAGTTTGGCTCCAGAGGTTAGAATTTGTGTTAGACTACCCAAGGCCCTTGATGCCCAACATCATTCCAATTGGAGGAGTAAACTGTGCTCACAAGGAGCTGCCTCAGGTGGGTCTGTTTTTTAATTTGTGCTGTGATGGATTGCTGTTTTCAGGAGGGGGGAATTCTGTGTTACCATAGAATCAGGTGAGTGAGGTGAATCCTGGTGAAAGGAACTGTTTTTTCTCTCACTTTCTT
>VZRF01012388.1:0-73049 GCA_013396875.1 Vireo altiloquus
TGATTCTATGATTCTATGATAACCACAGAATGTCGTGTTCAGTAAATACACAGGAGGGAGTTAGCTGGGAGGTGCTGATCACAACTTGGGGACAGGCTGGGCATTGGTCAGCAGGTGGTGAGAAACTTTAATGTGCATCACTTGTTTCTCTTCAGTTTTATTTCTCCCTCTCTTCCCTTTCATTACAAGTATTAGAGTCCTTAGTATTGCTGTTATTATTATCATTAGTGTTATTAGTTTTATTTTGTTTAAACCATTAAACTGTTCTTGTTCCAACCCATGAGGTTTTCTCTTTATTCCTTTGATTCTTCTCTGTCACCAGGGATGGAAGGGGATAATGAGTGAGCAGCTTTGTGGTACTTGGCTGCTGACTGGGGTCAAACCATGACAACATACAGCTCAGTTTCCTTTTTTTTTAGGTTTCTTATGTGGTTTGTGGTTTTGGTGGGTTTTTTGGCTTTTTTTTGGCATTAATTCAACTCAGAACTGGCATAAGCACCTGACCTGATGTGAAATAAAGCTGAAAAGTATTAATGCAAGACCCTGAACCTGTCTACCACAGAGTGCCATCCCAGACGTGATGCGCAGACAGCACATATGATGTAATGGCAGAGCTGTGCAGCTGACAGGGAAGTGCAGCATGACCTCAAGCTCTGTTTGGTCTTCTAGCAAAGTTGACAGAATTTCAGGAAACAAAGTGCCTCGCTGTTAGAATAAGCACTCATTCACCTTGACACACTGTTCTGCAATTTCCTCAGAAACCTAGGGATATGAGACAGAGAAGCCAAGGACAATCCAGCTCATCTCTCCAGCCAAGGGCAACTGCTCCCCTTCTATACCAAATCCCTTAGACTTCCAAATAGACTTCTCTCTTACCCAAGGTGAATGGTCCGTATGTGTTTTTGAATCCCTGCAGCTGTACTCAGTACCTTCCCACAGTTCTTCCACAGGCATTTGAACATCACTTTCATGGAGTTCTGAAAATTATGAGTAAAGCAACATTAGTTGTATGGAAGTTGTGTGGATATTAGGAAAAATTTCTTCCCTGAACAAGTTGACAAGCACAGGGACAGGTTGCCAGGGAAATGGCTGTGTCACCAACCCTGGAGGTATTTAAAAGTTGTGTAGATGTGGTGCTTGGGGACATGGTTTAGTGCTGGACTTGGCAGTGCTGGGTTAATGGTTGGACTCTTACAGGTCTTTTCAACTTAAACATTTCTGTGATTCTGTAATTCTATGAAGGTAGAAAAAACTTCAAACTACCCAAAATAGATAAACAGTTACGAAACACTGTGAAGGTTCAGAGCCTTTGACTCCAAATTTGTAATTATCTAATATTAGTCTCTCGTTAAGTGTGTCATCCGACTGAATTCAAGAGAATCCCAGTGAAAAGCTGCAGGAGCAGCGTGTGACAAAACTTTATCTCTCTCTGTTCATTGGCAATACTTTTCCAATTTCAACTTTCAGTTTCTTCACTAAGGGAGGTAGATGATATAAAAACTTCCTACACTTCTTTCAAAAAAACCCTGATGACAACTTCTTACTTAATCCAAAGCACCTTCTTAAATTAAGGTCTTTCCAAAGCAAGCACTTATGAATGTTTCTGCTCACGGTATTTGCAGCACAAAAAAATATTGTGCCAGAAAAACATAGCTTCTGTTATGTCAATATTCACCATGAGCTGGCACAATCTGCTTTTGTTTCACTCAGAAGTTGCTGCAGACCTTACTCAGACAAGAGAATGAGAACTTATCGGTCTGTGTTCAAGATAAAAAAAATATGGGTATAATCTCATTTAAATATTCTTTTTATATTCTTTAATATAACTTCATTGATCCCCACTGAGTTATCACTGATTTAGAGCACAGCCAACAAGGCTATAACTAGGCCAATCTTCAATATTTTGAAGACTCTGGAGAAAAGTAGTCTTAAAACAACACAGATTTTACAAACTCTAGAGATATGTAAAAGCTAATTTTATCCCAAAATGAAACTGATTTTGTGCAGTTTAAATAAAAAAAGAATTCTTAATAGCTTGTACGTCTCAAAAATCATTTTCTCTATTATTACAGAAAACATTATTTACACAAGGAAGAGCATCAAAATACTGTATTATTATTCTATAAATTTAGTTACATATAAGATTAAATTAATATATTCATATAAAACTCAATTGAAAAAAAGGAAGGGGGGGAACAAGCACATCCTATGAGTTAAGTACATTTCACTGTGCCTTGAACAAAAGCTGACTTAGTGTTTTCTTCAATTTGGACCCTTTGGAACTGTATGCCAGAAGATGGTTTCAGCATTTGCTAGAAAGATGATGATTAAAATATAACTAAAAAAATAAAAATCTCAGCTGATAGGCTTTTTAAAATATAAGCTGATTGTAGTAGCATGTTCTCATAGCTACCCTGCAGTCTACCATCTCCTGTTTTAAAGTATGAATGCTCAGGGCTTTGAGATTTGAGGTACCTGATAATACTTTTTGTATGAAAAACTGCTTTGGAATAAATTGCACATAAATTGCCTCTCTCTTTTTTATTTGATAACACAACTATCAGTCAAATAGATACAGAACTCTTTCTCTTTTCTCAAATGAAAGATAATCCATCTAGCAATTCTGATTGATACTTTTCTTACTTCTGTAATATAATACTAAATACTATTATCAACTCAAAAACACACAACCAATCACCAGCTGTGGCAACAAGGTGAAGGCCATGTTTATAACTGACATCCTAGGAATTCCAGTATGACATCATGAACACCACATGCATCTTTATGAATACAGAATGGTTTAACACCCATCCCTAGCTTGATGGTAAAATCAGTCTCCTAGCTCCACTGTGGTTTTGGATTTATTGGCAGTGGTAGGAGTTCGCAAAAACCGATGCTTAACATAATCAAGTGAAAGCTCACTCAGTAGAAATAAAGAATATGCTTGTATTTCTTCCATTTCCTTTCCAAAAGTTACCTATTCAGGCTTAATGTTTTATTTAAGAAAATAATGGAACATAAATGGTTTGGTGACGAATAACTACTTTAGAAGAAACTTCTAAGCAAATAGAAAGATTACCAATCACTCTATTTCCAAGTTTACTCCTTCTGACTTTCATAGCCCAGAAGAAGAAATAACCTCAACATTTTTGTTTCAGCTTCTAAAAGTGCTAACTTGTACTCAGATCAAGAACCATGCTGGAGCCAGAATAAAGAAAAAAACCTACAGGAAAGCAAGTTAATTTATAAAACCAAGTTTGGCATGGAATGTTACTGTTTATCTAAATAAAACATTTGCCATACAAAGCAAAATCCCTGTGAACCTGAACAGATAGTGTAATAGACCTATGGTGGGTACATAAATAGAAATATTTGAAAGCAACTTAGAAAACAACAAAGATGGCAGCTGCAAACCCATGTGCCTCATCACAGCTGAGAAGTAAGAGTGATGCTAATAAGATGAAGGTTAACTGAGAAGTAAAAGGCAAACCAGGACACTTTTGCACTCCTACTCCTCCTGTCCCACATGCCCCCAAATTGTATCTCTGTTTAGTGTACCGCTCAGCTCCAACTTCTAATTTATTATAACAAAGGTGTCCTCCAAAATACTTTTTTCCTTCTTAGCAAGATGCACAAACACTTTACACTCCTTTCCCACCAACATGGGAATAACCACATGGGTCAGCAAATAAGCAGCTTCTGAAGCAAGAGGATAAATGTGAACAGGTTTAAACAATCATTAAAATTTCTTCCTGCTGGTGATGAAGCAATGAACTGTCTCAGACTGAGCCAGAAACAAACTCACTAAGGGAATAAATTCTCGGTTTTTTCCCCTTACAAAAAGCCCTTTTACATCTTGCTATGTAAAATCTATCCTGTTGTGTTGGGAGGGAAGGAAACTTGGACTAGTGCCATCTCATTGTTTTCTTTTTCTTCCAGAGAAGCTTGCTGGCTAGCAACGGTGCTTTTTTGGGGTTAGTTTTGGACCTTTTTTTTTATGTCGTGTTTTATTTAGCCTGCTTTTGCACTCCAGCTGAGGATAAATTTGGCTAATGCTAATACTATATCAAAAGCCATTGGATTTGATCTCACTCTCTCCTTTTTTCACTCCATATGTTTGTGCAGAGAAAGCTTCACAGTATTAAGGTATCTGACATGCTGTCAGACAAACAGCACTTTCAGGGAACAAGGAGTATTAAGGCCATAGTCAGTTTTTGTGATGACATGTAAAGGCTGCCTGTTGCATCCTGCACACAGAGAATTTGTCAAAGTAAGACAGAAATCCCTTGAATGGCCAGAGGCAGCACCTTCTGGAAATCACTCTAGTGTTTTCTGAGCAGGAGGCTCTGTAGCACCTCACCATCTGGCACAAAATATGTGGTGCTGATGGCAGCATGTGTGTGCAGGAGGTGACCACATTCAGTGAGACACAGTGACTAGGAGAAGTCCCTACGTTAACTGGATGCCAAGGAAGGATACACAAGCAGAGCTATTTGGGTGATCTGTTCCTTTCTCACAACAAAATAAGCCTACCAACACCCTACGTGCCCATGGGTATGGAATTTAATATGAGGCTAACCTTTCTCTTCCTAGGAATAGGTTCATCGAAGAGAAGGTTGCTTGTTTCACCTTCATCAATACCATCATCTGGCTGGGAAAGTGTCCGAAAAGCTTTGAAGCTATCAGCTGACAGAGGTGGAGATGGGGTGGATGGGTTGGATTGGTCACTGGGAGCATTCCAGCTCCAGTATCCACTGCTGCTGGTACTAGAAGGCACAAATCCTCCTTCTTTCCAAGATCCATTCAGGGACTCTGTCAAGAACAACAACAGCCATTATTACAACAGTATCATTGTGATAGGGCTAAGGAGCTCTTTTTTCTAAGGTTTAGATGCCATGGTAATTAACTGTACATTCAGTAAAGGAAAGTGAAAGCATTGGATGTATAGAGGACAGCCATATCTAACCCACTGCACACAAGTTACATATTCCATACTTGCTATTTATTTTATTTAAAACAAACAAACAAACAAACAAAAGCAGCAAAGTATTTTTCTAAAAAGAAATGTTGCATTTAAAATATAACCTGTTCTGGATCATAAACACCAAAAACAGTCATATATTGCATGTGTGATTTAAGGAAAACATTCAAATTGACCTTAAAGGTCCCTGCAAACCCAAACTATTCTATGATTCTAAATACATCCTCAACTGTCAACAGGAACACATGACTATGGTGCAGCACCAAAACAAGTTCCAAGCCACCTTACGGCCAACAGGAGACCCCCTGGGAAGGGGACATATACTCTGAGCCCTAGAACACTAAGCAGATCCACAAAAACATGATCATCTTCCCAGTATTAAAACAACAAAGAAAGCATACAAAGTGTACCACAGTTGCACTCTGTGTTCATATAATCTCTCAGTACACATGGTTGTGCCTAATCTGAATGTCTACATGAGGTGATATGTATCCCTTGGGATATAGAGGTGGTACAGGCATCTGGTTTCAGAAGTGGAACACACAGACACTGGAGGTCCAGACACCTCCACACTTACTCACTGGAGGAACTGCCTCCTCAGCGCAGCAGCTCCCCTGACATTACGTGGTAAGGAGACACTCTAACTAACAGCTGACACTCTGCAACATCATGGGTGGGAATAACAGCACTGCCTGTGCAGTCTGAGGCACAGCTTGAGCCATGCTTCACATGCAGAGCTCCTCAGGTGTTAGACGCCAGCATGTCACTCTTGCCAGTCCCTAAAGGGCTTCTGGCAGCAGAGGAGTATGTAGGTCATCAGCTGAGCGAAGGCACGGCCCCAGCACGTCCAGGGTGCAGCCACAGGCAGCTCTGCCAGAACCCTCAGTTTCTCACAGGGCTTGGGCAAATGTGCAGGGATGGTTTAGGTGCAGCTTCTCCCTGTTGGAAGGGAGATTGGCATTGGAAGCTTTTCCCAATGATACTGTAGGTGCCTGAGTATTATGCAATACCTGACTGGCAAGCAAATAGCATCTTATCTGTTCATTAAACAATATTTAAATGTGAGACAAGTCTTTTCAAGCCAGTGACTGTCTTTAAAAGATCTGCAGAAGTCACTCCTTTATTCCTTCTCAATTTCTTACAGAAAAATTTAACTAATGATGGTAAGAAAGTGAGCTATCAAAAGCTCACCCCCAAACCTATCAATTTTTGAGTTTCTTCTAATTCAGTTGGTTTTGGACAAAATCTTTAATGATTAACATCAGCTGCTAAAAAAAGCCAGAATGCAGTGCCCCCTTGAGTAGGCAGCAGTACTGATTTACTGATCAGGGCTACATAGCATTAATGGAATTGATCCTCCCCTTCCACACCTCCCAGTTCCTCTCTGGAAAAGGACATACACGTTTCTGGTAGGTCCTAAGTTAACATATGAAAATGTCATGGTTTGTCTCATGATTACAACCTTCATGTGACTGTAATGAAGATGGGTTCTGTTTCTTTTAAATATTTGGTACTTCAGTCTTGTGCCAAAGCCAAAAAATACATCTGGTATCAACTTGTGACCTTAGCAAAGCTTAAAATTTCCATGTCTTCAGAAAAACAAAGGAACACTCTTTCAACTACTACTTGCTGACACAGTTATGGTGGTACTTTCTATTTTCAGTGTTTACAGCTTCTCCTCACCTTGCTGAGAAAGAGATGCAAATCAAAAACATTTTTAAAGTGGTATGCAAAAGACTGATTGAGGCTGACAACAGGAAAAAAACCAAACACTGGTTCTCATTCATATTAACAAATCTGTCAATGTAAAGAAGTTTAATATATAAATAAATGCAACTTACTCTTACTTTGGGGCTCTTTTCACATTGCTGGAGTTGCGTGAAAGAGAACCAGACCAAATATTATTCAGCTGCAGAGAAACAAGGGCCAAACTCTGATCCATTTTACATGGGTGATCATCTCCAGGAATTCCAGCACGGATCTGACTTTAATATTAACGCTAACGTTATTTTTTTTTTACTTCTAGGCGAAATTCCATTTGTTTTAACAAATGTTCCTTTAATTATACTGCTATTTATTGCCCTTTTCCGGTAAAGCATGTAGAAAAAACTAATCACTAATAAATTTGTTGCTTGTATTACTAGGATCAGAGCCTAGCCTTGCAACATCAAATACGCTTTAAATTATCAAGTCTTTACACTTCTATTTAAGTCCTTAGTAAGCCTTGACTCAGGCAAAACTAAGAAATTCAGGGAGAAGGTTCCCAAAACTAGCTTCAAAATCTTGTCTGTGACTACTGAAAACATGGGAATGACTTTTTCAGGCTAGTCTTCCCAGATTTTGGGAAACAAGCAGACAAGCTATATGAAGAAATATCAAAGAGCACTCAGACTATGCTAAGAAATATCAAAGGCAGTTGAAGAGCCACCATTTACCTACTAGCAATTTAAAAGGGCTTGTTTCCAAAAAGGGAAAAGGATCTTTCCGACTGACAGCTGCAGCCAATGTGCACTGCTGCTCCTGACAAGTGTCACCTGCTCAGACTGTCTGAGGTGGCAGATACTGCTTTTCCCACAGCAGAGCAACTCCTCTGGACAGGGATGCAGTGAGGGAGATGTGTGTGCCTTGGCCACACCAAATCCCTGCCTGGCACATCAGCATAGATCCATTTTCAGCTGTCTGTGAGCAGCTGGAGAGCACTTGTGCTTTCACCCTTCTGCTGGCCTTTCCGAGGGGCTGGCAACATCCTGTCCCGAGGAGTGACAGTCACCAGGGATGTCACCGCCTGAGGTTTCCCAGGGCTCCTCAGAGCAGTGATATTGATATTCCATAAACGCTTCTGGCTTTCAACGCTGGAAAGCACACCAACAAGGGCCATGGGTGCTCATGGCCAGAGTTCCAAGTAAATGGATAAAACCTACATTTTCTGAAAATAAATGGAAAAACCACAGCATTTGTTCAAAAATGTTTAAAGATTGGACATTTGCTATGAATTCCTTTAAGAACATCATTCAGAGGATCATGCCTGTTCCCATGAAGAAAAGCAAGTATTCCTCAATCTTCAAATTACTGACAGTAGGAGAGCATCTAGTGGTTTTTTTTGCAGTTACAGGCAAGTAAGAAACGCCAGAGTAGTACGAACAATGCTGAGATACCCTAACAAGGATGTCCTAATTTAAATCATTCCTTAAAATAAAACACTCTTAAAAATTTATTTTAACTCCAGTCAATCTTGCATAGATCAATTATATTTCATTACCAATCTCTTTATTACCTGAAACTTTTTACATTTCTTTTTATTTGCGTGTCTTCTGCTACACTATGAATGAAGTAGTCTTTAAAGGGATTATGGATTTGATGGAAGACCATCAGAGAGTTACAAACAGAACAGGAACTGGAGGTCTAATCCTGCATCAGCAGAAGCAGACCTCTTGCTGTACAGATTGTACTGCATGGCCTCTCAGCCAAGGGCTGTGATCTGGAAGTGCTCTGCCTTATTGTGGCTTTGGGTAAAATCTGATTTCCATGGAGTGGAGGACAAGAACAACTACTATCATGTTTCCTGGATATGGCACTCAGGACATGGTTTAGAGGTGAACATGGTGGTAGTGCCAGGTTGATGGTTGGACTTGGTGATCTCATAGGTCTTTCCCAATCCTAACCATTCTACAATTCTAGGACTGTATATGTGCAAATGCAAACAAGCTCTTTGAAAAATCAGGTGTTTCAGTGAGGTCAGGAGACTTTCTGAAGTGCTCATATCCCATTTATGGAATGAGCATCTCCCATTTCATAAACTGGAGCTGCTCTACAGTTAATGTTTCTTTTCATTTCTGGCAGTGCTACACTACAGACTTTGACTAGGTTGGAGCAAAGCTCAGTATGATCCCCAACATACCGGAAGACAGCCTCTCACCATTTGTTCTCCACCATGGCCACAACTCCTGGAAACAATCCCCCTGGTAAAGGGCCCTGGCACCCCTTCCCGCAGCCCCTGGCTCCAAAAGCTTACCGTTGGGTCGGACAGGAGGGCTGCGGACCAAAGGGCTGGTGGATAAACTGGTGAGTACCATGGCTGCTGTTACTTTATCCATGTCCAGTTCTTCTGAAGATTTCCTGAAACACAGTGAGTGGGAGGCAGGAAACACATCAGCAAATATTTAATATGTTTTTTTTTTTAGTTTTTTGTTGTTTTGTTTTTTTTAATACCAGCCCAAATCCTAGGCCAGAACAGCACAGTAACGAAAACAAGCTGCTGTGCAGAGTTCTCCAAGTATTGGCCTTCTGGCAACCAGAGCATATCAAGAGGCTTCTACAAGCAAACTAACTCAGTGTAAATAGGAAAAGAAGTAGGAAAAGAGAATACATCTTTGTATAAAATTTTCAGGATTACTGCGACTCTGTATAACTCTTTGTTCCCTTTTTATTTTTCAGAATTTCAGCTATTCATATTCTTAGAGCTAAGTGTGTTCTTCAGGTGATTTTCTTTTTCTTGGATGAAGACAAAGAGATGCAAAATTGGGTGAGACTACTAGCAACATTAATAACATCCATTACTCTCTATAGGGTAAAGAAAACCCATGAACTGGAACTAAAGGATGTGAGTTCATTGCTTCTGCTTAACACTATTTATCTTTCCATAGTCTCTCCAAAAGACTGATCCTGCATTTTTCTTGGTCAGATTAAAACCCAAATATTTTAAGTAATTAGGAAGTTGGCATAAAAATGGTGCAGGAGGGGTAGGTGGGGGAGAGAGAGGGAGAGAGAGGGAGAGAGAGGGAGAGAGAGGGAGAGAGAGGGATGCAGGTGTGATGGGTGTCTGAGCCAGCACAATGGCACAGGGGCCCATTGCTGCCTCAGCCTGGTCTTGTTGGGAACCTGTGTAAGTCAGAGGAGAGGACATGGAGAAAGGGTAATAATGGAAAGGAGAGCAGCCAGCTTTGCAGGGAAAGGAAGAGAAGATTTGGACAACATTGAATGCCACCAGGAACCAGGATTCAGTGATCCATTACTCAAGGAGTCATGGGGTTTTTTTAGGCAATGAAGGATTTTTTTTTTTGTCTGTAAAAATTATATACTGTCTTTTTTACCCAAGAGTAACTCTCTCACAATGTAAAATTTCTGAGGAGTCAATGCACTAAAATAAAACTACCAAACCCATTACATTTAGCAGACTTTTGCTTTCCATCTTTTTAAGTTGGAAATCCTTGTGGGATTCCCACCTTGTGGGTGAAATCAAAGCAGACAATTTTTTGAAAACGTTTGCTTTCAAATATGACTGATCACTCAAAATCATCTTCTCAATTCCTAGAGATCAAGTTAATTTTGTTCTTACAAAAGGACACTCCCCCCCCCCCCCCTATTCTCCTTTGTGGGTCTCTGGAGATGTCTCTGTGCCTTGCCAGGAGCTCTATTAAACAGATCATGTTGAGTCTAACTTAAAGCCCAAGATAAGAAATGGTCAGCTACCTGCTGTTTCCCATCAACTGTTGGTCAGTAAGTCACTAAGAGGAACAGGATGTGTTGGGTGCACTCCCTTTTCTGGAATCCTGTCTCACCCATCAGGTGGAAGGTTCATTAACTGAAAACTATACTACAGTCCAAGGCTCTTGATATTTTAGTGAGCAAACCTTGAACTTGCCCATGAAGCAGTTCACAGCTGCTTTCTGGCTGATGCAAGGACCCACAGAGATGCTGATGAACACTCTCCCAACACCACACAACAGCTAAACTATCACAACTGTCTCTTGCAACACATCAGTTATGTTGGAACCAAAACACTGATGATGGTTCCTGCTGTGTTCTGATTATATCTGTAGAAACAAATTCTTTCCTCCAGCTAAGGCTTTTGCAAAGAACACAGCAGCCATATGGTCATCATCAGGTACTGGAAAGGTCTCAGATATCTGCTATAATCAGCTGAATCCTGAATCTGTCACCCATCAGCTCCTCATGGCTGCAGAGGAGTGTTTCACTCAGAATGCCAAATTCCTCTGGGCTCAGAAGACCTTTCCTCAGGGTTGACAATGGAGATGCTATGCTTTCTCAAGACCAACACTGCCAGATGATTTTCCAATTACCTAATATCCCAGTATGAAAATCTAGTTTCTGAGAAGGGTTCAGCTGCACTGTAGCCCACTCCAGCCAAACTTCACCAACTGTTCCTGTGACTTTATCCAGTTGTGAATGAACCATTAATACCTGCATTTCTGCAACAAACAAGGACAAAATGAGCACAAGTTTCTGATATGATGGAGAAGCTGATCCCTTGTGTTTGCAATCAGCCTTCCAACAAGGTATTTCTGTGTGTGTGGCAACAGGACTAACATGTTCCCATCCAGGCCTCTGCAGAATTGCAAAATCACACTACAGCAGTTGTTGCAAGTGTTTGCCAAGTTGGTGTCAAGATGTCAGAGCCTAGACCCGGAGCTAATCCCAAAGTTTCCCCAAGTAGTTTATAACTAACTTCTAGCTCTTCTGAATTTTTCCCCCCTCTACAATGACAAGCACTGCTATTCTGAAAATCTAACCCTTGCTCCAAATTATTTTACAATGTCCCAAAATTGTCAGCATTGGCATCTGTGCCTAAGGTGAAAGTTTTCACAAGAAGACAAGGAACAGGAATAGTAATGAGAATCCTTGCTGTTTCTAGCTATGCTAAACCACACTCTTGCAATTACTGGAATCCCTTTTTCTTCTGGATCCAATTTAACAGGTTAACAGCCCAAATAAAACAAACTTTGGACTTTTTCTCTGCCCATTTTGAATGACAGTCATTTTTACTATTTACCGCTCCTCAACTGCATCCAGCAAACAAGAACACTTTGCTCATGCTTCCCAGCCACAAGAATTTCAGCAGCTACAAGTGCTGGCTTATGTGACTGTGCTCCATTTTTACAGTTTGGCTCATAAATGTAAACACACATACTTCATATATCACTCAGCCAGTACTGCAGCAGGAGCAGCAGCAGCCTTTGAGAGACAGGCAAGGCATAAAACTGAAGAGAGGAACCACTTAAGCCATCTGCATTTAGTCAGCATCACGTCTGAGTTGATGCCTTACGACTTCCCCAGTACTTCCCAGCTTTTTCTGCTAGAAAGCTCAACCTGCGTACAGCTGTTCAACAGTATTTGCACTCAAGAGGGGAGAATAACTTGTTTGTTACGCATCAATTGTTGCCAAAACATTTATCCCACCATTGCTAAGGCGATTTTCTGTGGACTGAAATCAAAAGCCCTAATGTTACTGTTATTAGGTGTAATGAAATTTAAATCAGTTGTAAGATCATCTATTACATCAACTATGAAGACTTCTTTTCTCTGATCCCACATCCCAGCCTCCAAATGACACCTCCCAACTTCTGGATGGATGTACTCGTGTCAGCCCAGTCTGCAGTTGAGAACCAAGCAGTTTTGGATCCTTTCTTTCCGAGTGTTTGTAAATCCAAACTCATGAAATAGCCAAATTACAATGAATCAGCTAAGATACTAGCAGCAGAAGTTACAGGTCCTTGGGGACAGACTTTTTACAATCACCCCAGGTGTCTCAGTTTTATGTCTCCCTGCTTCCTCAGCAGGGAGAGTGGTTTCACTGGTTTCACTGCAACACACTAATCTAGCCATTAAAGGCCATTAAAAGTGTCCCTTTTTTAAAGAGTCAAGGCCAAATCAGATTTAGTTACTACACTTACTCTTGATCAATCCTTTCCTTGATTTTGCGCGTGAATTTATTGGTTTTTGATAATAATTTATTAATGTTAAGCAACCATCACATTTTCCCCAGTCAAAGCTCTCTACAAGGAAAGGCTGGGTATAAGCTCCAGAAGATGAGAAAAAGAGGGTCCAGGACAAGTCCAAGGCTATGCAAATGTTCCAAACCAATGCAACATTCAATCTCCTACTGTCTCATTTCCTCTGCCAACTCCTGGCCACTGCTACCTTTAAACTCCCTACTAAGTATTATTGCCATCAGGATACACCCATATCACACTTCTATGTTTTAAGACTTGTTCTCAAATAAATCTTTAAAAGTACAAATTTTATTCTAGTTTTTAGGTCTTTAGACTACTCTTTATTACTTGCCTGGCTTAGATCAAAAAGCCTGCAGTCCTTCCTCTTGGGAAGACTGCATTTTAAGTCAGTACTTTACCCAAGCAAATTTTAAGGATACTGGAGAATATTCTTAGAGCAGAGAAACTCATAGTGGGAGCAGGTGCTTTTAAAATTGATAAAACTGACCCTATATAAAAGCACAACCAAGTTCACTTGAAGCAAAGAAAAAAAAATTCATTTTTCCTGCCCATAATTCCAAAGCTTCCAGTCAATTCCTTGATCAGAAACCTCTGACTCCAGTGCAGCAATGCTCCAAGCAATGAGGCACCAGTTCACTGTGCTGGAAGGGCTCTCCTGCACTCCAGGGCTGCCTCGGCACAGTCTGAGTGTGGGCCAGGCAGGGTTTCCTCCCACCAGGCCTCCACTCCCACCAAACAACGAGAGGGACAGCAGCATCCTACAGCCAGCACAACCAGGCTGCAAGGGGGTAGAAAGTGCAGCATCAGGAGGAGAGCCCTGGGGCAGGCAAAGGGAATAATATTTGCAATTACTTCAAGTGGATGTTGGCTACAAAAGCTGATGGTCAAAGAACCAACCTTCTTCTCTAGAATCACATACCCCTGTTTTCCAGCATTGCTGAGCCTGCCTTTCCTTATCCTTATACTTTTTAAACAATAAACACCTGAAACCCATAGGCCCTGAACATTCAGATTTACTAAAAGGCTTATATTTTCCTATGTTTTAGCAGTCATGTGCTTATGTATTTCTTACTGCTATCCTCACCAGAGGGACATGATAAAAAATTTTAAAATTAACTAGGATTGATAAGAACAGTAAAGCACAAAAATGCTATTATTCCATATAAACTGTCTACTGTCCTCCACCCAAAATTCAGCTTATGACAGTGGCTCACAAAACACCTGGACGTTTTGTTAAGGAAGTACCATATAAATATGTGTGCATTAATAAGCCATAACGGGACAAAATAACACTATATTTAAATTGCTCTTTCCCTCCCTCACATATGCTAAATTCTCATAAATAGACCTCTGAAATCTGACTCTGATCACTTGACTATAGCCACATCACACTGATAATGTCATACTGAGCACTGCATCAATACTAATAAGCACATTGTTAGAAGCTTTTGACACCCAAAATACAATTCATCATAAAATGAATCATTGTAATCAGTGCACTAGTAATAACAGAAGCACTTCTGAAAGAAATAAAAATCTTAAATTACATTTTACAAGTAAAATAGAAATATTTTCATTTTCTTCAATTCATTATTCATGGCAAAAAACAACATCCTAACAAAGAACCAGCAAGAAAATCTATGTACATGGCTGACTCCATGTATCTAAAGTAACTACAACCATTCTTCTATGAGTAAAGATCTACATCACGCTACAAAATATTCGTAGTCCATACAATACTTGGTTACCATCTAACAACTCAAAATACTGACAGTAAGATAAATAAATGATCTTCTTGCTCTTGCGTTTGGTTGGTTAGGGAGATTAAAAATTACCCACTTGCCAAAGACAAAACCAAAAATTAGAGAGAGAATGATCCATATAAATAGTTCAAGGTCGTCAGCATTCTTTAGTAAAAGCCATCATTTTTCACAATAAAGCAAAAAGCAAAGGGAAATATTTCCAAATATTATATTAAATTAGCATAGCACTATAATGATACATCCCAAAACATTGAGAACATTACTATTCACACATTTAAAAAGAAAACTGTTGTTTGATATCTGAAGGAAAGATACAATAATAATGCACTAATTATAAGTTAATGATTTCTGCTTTTGCTCATTGTGGTCAAACATAAAATTGGCATTTTCCACACTAACTTTATATTTTCATAAAAATTTGTAAGACTAATTCGTATGAAGAATGAAGGGCTTTTCTTTGTTTATGCTGTCCTTGTTATACACATGCAAATTTTTTATAGTGACAGCTACTATAACTAATTAAGATGAAAATCATTTATTGTACAACTATAGGAACTTTCCTTCTAAAAAAATATATATACCTGAACTTCTCAAGGAAAAAAAGAAAAATGCATCAAAGGTCACCTCAAAGTTCCCCACCTCCTCCTGGCCAAGCTAATAGATTTTGCTATTCAGTTATTCAAAGGGCCTTTGGAAGTCTGGCTGATGTGTTAGAGCCTGAGAGCACTTGAGAGTCTCTCAGTAACTGAGACACTGACTTTCTATTTGGACTGTTATAGCTTAAAGACAATAAAACATCTCTGCATATTAGTCCTAACAGATGGGAGACATTCACAGAGTGGTTCACAGCATCCTGGAGTAGGAAATGTGCTCAAGAGAACTGAAGAGAAAGTGGTGTGTAACACAGACACGTTTCTCAGTCTTTCATCTGAACTTCCATCCAGCATTGCACCACAAAGAATGGGCCTGTTTTTACAAACATATATTTCTCTATTGTCTCCATTGTCACTAAAACCACTAAAACCTGAAAGAAGAGAATCCATTCATTTTTATAACCGTTTTGTAGATACAGTTATCCAAGAAACTGTGGTATTTGGTTCCAAAGGTTGGCTGATGTACTCTCCCACACACAGGGCTCTCCCTTATCTCTCCCTCTGCTGGTCCTGCCACCTCCTCAAGCTAGATGGCTTCCCAAGGCAGGTGTGTCCCCAGGAGCACCTGAAGCACCCTTTCCCAGTGCCCTCTCCTCCCTGCAGATCGGGGCACAATCCAGCAATGCTACCCTGGCTGCTATGGAGGCTACCACCACACCAGGCCTCTCCAGGGAGTGCTGGCAGAGCAGCACCAGCAACAAAAAGGATGTTAAATTACTGTGATTTCTGTTGTCAGGTGTAAACACATCCCACGGACATGCTCTGCTGCTGCTGCCCCTTCTGCAGTCCAGTGGAAGGAATAGCTGCTTTGCCCTCTAAGCCTCCCCAGAAAAGTTTAAGTTTTGCAAAACAGATGGAAAATGCCTTTTTCATAGAAACCTTTTTATCACTGCTTTTTGAGCAACTTGTCTGACTTCCTTAAAAATAACTGAAATTTCAAACCTATCCATATGGAAACAGGACTAAACTCAAGATCTTGCTATCTGATTTACAAAATATGGGATACAGTGTGCTGGGAGTGGGGAGGGAGAGGATGGGTAGTAAAACATTGCTCTCATTATTGGCTGGTGATAAGATCTACAGTTTTAAATACTCTGCATAAACGGGAACAGTGAGGCAAGCCAAATTCCACACTGGAGATAAGCTGCAGTTTACTGGAACAATTTATTCCATATATTGAAAAAATTGATCCAATGAATAATTTTTACTTTTCAAACAGCTGCAACCTATCAGGAAAACTTATCTGGCAAAGAGCCCTTGGGGCAATGACTGAAGCTGAAGTAGGAGTATGTCACAAAAATTGTCTGCTTCAAAACAGAGCAATCAAATAAAAGGTAATCTCTTGACAGATTATGAGTGCAAAGCAAAAATTAAATTCAGAAAGGAATAATAGAACCCTGCAGAGAACGGTTATCCCTTATGGTTATCCACCAATCTTAAGGATTTTTGGGGAAGATTTTCTGTTCCATTTTCTCTACTTTAAAGGCCACTTGCTGATGTAACAAATAACTCTGTCTGCAAAACAAGTCTCAATAGTGCCCTGAAGCAACAGACCAATTACTCCAAATCTTATCCAAAATATTCATGTTCCACCCCTTTCCTGCCTGTGCCTTATGCTACTGTTCTAGTTGGCTCACGGCTACATCCCCACTCATAAATGAGATCACTTTGATGGGGTACTGTTTAGAGAAAGAAAACTTCACACTTCTGATGCTTTCCTCAGGGAAAGGGGCTGGACAACTTCCTCAATGCAATACAAATTACCACACTGAACATGAAAAAAGACGGAAAAGTAACAAAACAAAAAGTCCATAAATCTTCCTTAATTTTTAAGAATGATTAGCTGCAGATATCCTTATAGCAGATGCTACAGGAACTTTATCTTTCCCAAAGTAAGAGAAAATGCAAGGTCAGAAATGTTTTGCTCTTCCTTTTTCCCCTCTTATCTATTGCAAACAGCATGATTCCTGCACTGTATGAACGTCTCATATTCCCAAAATACGTTTCGCAATATTATTGCATATATACAGTCCTAATGCACATACACTGATAATTTGTTTAGCACAATTTTTCTCCAAAGGGTTGCTGTAAGTCAAGTTTAAAATAATATTTGACTTTTTTCCACCACACATTAAAGTATAATTTTTTTCTAATAAAACATACATTGATGAAACTCTTGAAAAAACCTGCAAGTCCTCATCTCACCAAATCAAAGAGCCACAGACATGTTGTTCTGTTGCTACATATATCTACTAATGCGAACATGATGGCAAGCACTTTGCTGAAATCAGGACAGTCTCAAAAATGACCCAAGGGTCAGTTTCTGTTTATTGTTAATATTTACATGTCATTCTTTCTGAACTCTCCAATTCCTTATTCTTTCAAGCAAGAAGCAAAGAGAATTGGAAATAAAAAGCTACTGACTCTGGACAATGCTGTCCAGAGCAGCCAGTACTGCTGAAAGAGATCTGGAGACTCCACGAAAGAAACACCTCTGAGATGATCCTCTGATCCCTGCCAAAGTGAAACTATATTTCCTGAAGAGTGGAACCATCAAGCCATTGTTTCTATGGCATACACGAGCCAAAAGGTCACAGCACTGTAAACTATCTTCCAAGGGTTTCTTTGTTATTGCAGCCACTCAGGAGACACACGCTATGGTTCACCTCACAATTGGTTGGACTTCTGTCCTTCTCCATCCATTAGAAATCTGCTTCAGAACATGGAAGACACAGAGTTAGCTCGTCTTGCTCTCTCCAGTCCTGATTTCCGTTCATCTCCTGTCCTTGGACCAGTTCTGCAGGGCTACACAGACTACAGTACCTGTGATAGCTAATTCCAAACTATTTTGTCAATGCACAAATCCATGGAAAGCATCCAGGTACACCTCTCAGATGGGTTCTGTTTCCATTTCCCTGATCATCCTACAAGTCTGGGTTCATCTCGTTAATAAGAGTACATCCACCATGAGTAAAGCTACTCCAAGTGTTGCTAATATGGTCTTGTCCACATCTTCTACAAGGACACTATTTCCCTCTTCCTGTTGAAATTTTTATGATCTGACTCACAAGGATAGCTCAGTCACCTGTAAGAAACAGTAGAACCTCACTGCTGTTCTCTTCATCGCTTGTTTACAGCTAATGAAGTTGCAATTATTTGGTGCTAATGAACTCTTTTGTTTCGAACAGGTGATGAAAACGCTTCCTTCTAAATATAGCAACACACACAACTGACAATTATCTTCACATTCAGCCTAATTACAGGCCAGGTTTTAATGCTTTTCGGTTTTCATTTTCTCAGGAAAGATCGTTGTTGAGATAGCAGCACCTCCAGATACTTTTCAGGTAGAGGAGTAGGGTGTACAGTACAAATATCAACAACATAAGTACTCATACTTTCTATGTGGGATGCTACAGACCACTCAATCCAGTACTCTGCAGCCAGCACTGATGGTTTCAAAGGAAGATGCAATAGGGACATTCCCACAATTAATGGATCGTCCTATCCCCATGAACTACAAATTTTCCTTACACTCTATGACTAGATTTAAAAAGTACTAACAGAACATTGTATATATTCCAATACATCTTCTATCAGCAATGCCTCTGGATATTCTTATTTTCCTCATTTTCTCCCTCCTCTTGTCCTCATGTCTGGGCTTCAGACACGTTCCAGGGCAGGGAGCAGAGAAATCTAGTTACATTATTCAGGAGACAAATACTACCTTGTAGCAGGTTTGATTTAGTTACTTATGCAACTACTCTGTTGCTTTCAAGCTACCAGACATGGAGAGCAGAAGCTCCAAGCTCATTTTTTGCTTTATTTGCTATGACATTGCCTCCTATCAATTGCCTTTTTGATGTGAACACACCCAGGAACTTCACAATTTCTTTACATCAAGCTCCTTCCATGTTTATTAAGCCACAGTTCAGGATACACCCCATTTCTGAGACATGAAGGAGTTTCAGAATGAAATACCTCAGTCAGCCAGAGATCTGACTGATGTACTTTATAGCAACCCACAGTTCCTCCAAATTACACACGAGAGATACAAAGCAAAGCCCCTGAGGCTATTCCAGTGTCAAGAAACTGCCTTCGCCAATTTTATGCCATGATGACTCAAAGAGACAAGCTGATGTTCTGACAACACACTGGCAATGTGTTGAAGAGCTAAAGAAGACCTGAGTCCTTCTGTTTTAGGAAGAGAGTGCTAGATTACAGACTGAAATAGATACCACCATATTAGAAATACATTGTGCAGTAAGAATCACCATCTTGCACACGCTCTACACCGTATAAGCTTGTTTTGGGTGACACACAGTTTACCACTAGGTCTTTCAGATTTTTCAGGCAGGTTGCTTTTTTTGTAAACCTCACAATTACAGATGAGAGGTTTCTGCTGTTTGCTTAGCACCTGAAATTTCAACTGGACATTATTTCCCTGTGAAGTACCACCACCAGATTATCTAACCAACAGTGTCTTTAACAAGGGCATCTGACCTTGAAACAATTAGGGCACAAGGCCACCTCTTCATTGAACCATCTCTTATAAAGAAGAAATATATTTAAGTCAAGCATCCTGCTTTCTTCTTGCTTTTAAAACAACTCTTAAAACCTTTCAAAGGTCCAAATCAACTTAATTTCTTCCAAAGGAGCCAAATACAATCTTGTAGTAGCCATCTTCTCATCCCATGATAAACCGTGGCTGCCTACATAAGAACTAAAGATATTTTTAAAATGATGGCTATAAAAACAGACACTACAAAATAACGAGATTGGAGAAGATGAATGGACACTAAGGAAATGCCACTGAAGCTTCTGGGTGGAGTAGGACCTACCAGGCATGAGGTGCCTGACACTACACATCCATGTTAAAGCATCACTAGGATTGCCAGCTTTCCGTGGCTGAGCAAGCCATCTGGACACCTGGCGTGTGGAAGTTGGGGTTTTTAAAGAGCACTGTCCCCTGCATGTACACTGTACAGCACGTGCATTTGACTGTCAAAGAAATCCCAGGCAGGAGTAACTGCACCAGAATTTATGTATTAATGTACAGCAGAGTAATATCAACAAGAAAATGAGAACACATGGACCATGTAGACTACCTGTTCTGGACAGCAGCCAGTGTTCACTGATAGCAGATATTAGACTCCATGACCATATATATTTCTTCACCACTGAACACTAACTACTGCACTGAAGACTCTCTTAACAGTACGAGTTTAAAATAATTTCCTGTAAAAGGCCTCTCCTTAGTCTGTAAACAATTAAAATTGTTTCTGTATTTTACAGCTCAGGATGTTCTCCTAGGGTACAATTTTCTAACTGATAGATGTTTGCAAGGAGCAGTGGTGGCAGGTTAGTCATCGTTTTTCTTCACTGATGTAGGATTGTTAACGTGCCCAGCATCCCAAATAATGAGAGTTAAAAACCACAACACTAGACCTAGAGTTTTGCTTTTAAAGTACACCACGGATATGGGCCCCAATGTAAAAAGGGATATTTCACACAGAAATCTGGTGATGTTGCAGCTGGCAATGATCATTCTTGCTGCAACAGCATGAACTGAAAATGTGTGTTATGGTAGGAAAAACAGTACCTTGCACCACTACTTTGCATTACACTGCACTAAGGCCGTCAAGCAAGACGCCTCAGTTCACTGGTACTATGTGACATTATAGTATCTATATCAGACCTTCAGATCTACTTTAAATTAAATAAGCATTTCACCTTTT
This sequence comes from Vireo altiloquus, assembly GCA_013396875.1. Taxonomy (NCBI): domain Eukaryota; kingdom Metazoa; phylum Chordata; class Aves; order Passeriformes; family Vireonidae; genus Vireo; species Vireo altiloquus. The sequence continues at coordinate 20,884 of VZRF01012388.1, forward strand.
ACCCCATCACCACCACTTAAAATAGATTTATTCACTTATAAACAGTTCTAGCATCCAAAAACCAGTAGTGTTAGTGATGATTTGTGACAATTACGGCTATGCTCTATGTAATTCTCTTTAAAGCTACTGGGAAGTCATTTAATCCCTCACGAAATTTCTGAGCTCTGGTTTCTCATCTTTGATTCTCTTCTTTGAGGGAAGTGAAAGCATTGCCCTTTTACGGAGAGACGTTAATAAAAAGCAAAAAAAACCAAAATATAGTTTATCATAGAATGGCCTGGGTTGGAAGGGACCCTAAAGATCATTTAGTTCCAGCACCCCTGCTTTGGGCAGGGACATCTTTCACTAGACCAGGTTGCTCAGAGCCATGATGGTTATGTTTATAAAACACATGCAATAATAGTCCTGGTAGAACAAATTGGACCTGAAGTTAGAATCTGACCCTGTAACTGAGACAACTGCAATATAACAACCCCAACATTAAAAAATAAAGGTTGCACAGTCAAGCACAGGGTGGATGACACACAATTTGAGAGCAGAGGAAGGCTGATATTCAGTAACCTGCAATACACAAAACACCTTACAAAGTGGTAGAGGATGCAGAAAAAGCTGGAGGCAGTAATTACCACATATGGTATTGCTGGGATAGTAGGAGATTTGGGCACAACTGGTCTGCAAATGACTGCCTTCCCTGCCATTTTTTTCCAAGAAGTTTGCATATGATCTATAACACCATTATAGGAAATAACGAAAATAAAAGTTTAGAGAGAAATAAAGGCAGAACTTCATAAACGATCTGCAGATATGAAAATAAAAATGGATTAAGAAGCCCTACAAAACTTATTTTTGATAAATCATTGTAAGCAATCAAGACGGTCAATTTAGATGGAATGAAACTGAAGGGAGTTATCAGGAATATTTATAAGTACTCCTAATCTAAATGTTTTTCCAAGATGCTTTTAACATTAAACATTCATTGTGCTATGAAATATGTTTGCTCTATGAGTCTAGGGCTTTTTGTTGTGTTTTTGTTTGGTTTTAATTACTTGAATGCTTTGTATTGAAAAGAACGAAACCACTGACATAATATGTGGTAGTAGAAGAATGCATCTGGCTTAACTCTGCTGTCATCTTTAGTGTTCTTGTTCTGAATTCAACCTTTTTTTTATTACAAGAAACTACCAAAAACTGTGGCCTGCAGGTATCAAAGGAAAATTGAGAACACACCACCCAGCCTCTGGTTAGTACTAGGTACTAGGTGCAGCTTGTTCCCGAGTTTGTTCTGCTAGACAAAAACACCTCCTTGGTAATGTATGCATTTATGTTAGCAGCTGTTTATAAAGCCATAATACAACAGTGCTGTACAGACTCAGTTGCCAAATATGTTCTGGTCATTTTCAAATTACATAGCAAAACCTGCTCACCACCTTTTTTTTCATTATTATTTTTGTCTAGGAAAAGACTGCTCTCACAAATATTGCAAGTGATAATTACCATGACATAAAACAGCCAGTCACTTATTGCGGGTCTGGTATTATGCTCATGTTATCCATTCTCACACTTCTGTAAAGTTATTCCTGCTTCTGAGAGTACAACAACCATAACTGTCACCAAAAGAAATCACACAAAAAATTACTTCATTAACATGTTCACCACTTTCCATGCTATGCAACCAGTACTCTGTATTCAACTACAGATGTGTGTTGTAAAAATCTACCGAAGTCTTACTGAAATGTCCACGTTACAGTTGGTATCACTAATTTCTGTTTCTATCTATCAAAGACAATACAGACTTCAATGACAAGATGGCACCATTTTCCATTATAGAATTCAATTCTCTTCTTCCTCTCAGAAAAAGAAGTGGACTCTTTTCCATTATAAGCCAACAAAGTACAACCTTTTCCACCTTTTTTTTTTCTATATTCATACAACTTCCAATGGCCTAACGGACCAGTTTCTCTGTCTTCAGATCACAAACATACAAGTGGCTAAGGATCTGGAATGTTGCACACTAATGAATTAGAGTATTTATAGTCACAGAGGCATTGACATTTAAGCTTTTCGCTAAATTTAAAGTCTCCGTACATAACAATGTCACTTCTTTCTTCAGAACAGAGTCTCAGAGGAGCACTGTTATTAGTTTGCTCTTAAAACCATACCCGCTGGAAACACAGCGCTGGAAAGCTGGGAGGACAGCAAATGCAGGCACATCTCACTCTGCACACTGTCAGGCAGACTGTCCACAATTTTCATAAATTCAAACATCCTCCCCCCTTATCTTAGTCCCTCTGTGATGCTCTACTCCAGTCTTTATACACTCCCTTTTCTTCATGACACCAGACTTTCCCTAGTATGCCTGTCTTTTCCAACAACCATCAAAGAATTTCAGGGAGAAAAAAACCACCCTACAATTTAATGAAAACTCTAAGCTTAACACAAATAAAGACATTAACAAATAAATAAATCTGTTCATAAAACAGATGAAAAGGGGAAGCTTTAGCCTGTGAGCAGTTGGCAGTCAGGTTTTGGTGCCTGCTTAATATCTGCTTTCATCAAGTTATCTCTGCAGTCCTGGACAACCACAGCCCCCTCCTTGCTGCTCTCAGGGGAGCCCCCAGTTAGTGCAATAGCTATTTTGGACAAAAGAGACATGGCCTTCATGGAGAATGAGTTACTTCTTCATGAGTCACTGAAAGCAACATTCACCTGACAGCAGGTTTTAATACAATACAAACATGAGGACTTCCACAAGAGGATTACATTACTATCCTGTAGATACACTGTATTTTGTGCAAGCTGGAGCACTGCAGCTATACACTATCTCTGCAGAACACTACTGCATTTTGAAAATTTACCAGTTTTATTTAAAGAATAAGCTATCTTTAGAATGTCCATAATTTCTGATCGTTTTTACTCCAGAAAAACAAAGGTGACTTAATTTATTCTTTCTCCATTGCACATCTCAATACAGATGTAAAAACTGCAATGCACCTGCAACTCTCCGGGGGAGGTGATAGCAGTCTCATCTCTACCAGCACCCTTTGGCTTTTTAAAACAGATAAACCATATTATTTCACTCTTACTTCCCTTAAACAACCTTTTCTTATACACACTCAACCTTGACTCTTTTCCCCTACCAAACACAACTTGGGAGAGTCACTGAATCCCCTGGCTAGCTTGAAGTATTTGTGCCTTACTTCACCTCCAGCACGAAGTCCTCATGTAACTTGCCATTAAGGAAAAGAGGTAGGTAGAAAGTATTCCTGGATTCCCAGTATGATCTACCTAACACAAGTGACTATGGAGACGTGTCTGACAACTTGCCCAGCAAAGAGCTCCTCCCCTGGGCAGTGGGAACTGCTCTCTATCCTTTATGTGACAGGATTTTGCTTCTTGCACAGCAGATCTAAGCAGATGACGAAATTTAGGCCAGCATCTTTCTTTAAAACATGCTAGGAGTAAGGAAGTCCAAGTGATACCAAGTGTATCTTAGTAGGGTGTTTCCTTTATTCAAATAAAGACGACAATATTCTTACAGCCCTGATCATTGCGGCTGCAGCTTCAGTAGTAGGTTCAACACACCCCTTGGTCTACATTATCATAAGGGTATTGATCTCCGACAGCAAACACACATCCCTTCCCAAAATATCTGTGTGCTTCTGGTACTACTCCATACAGACAAAAGGAATAAAACTGCTTGACTTGGAAATTTGAGAATGGGTCTTGCAACTTGGCCAGCTAAAAGAGATTAAAACCCTATTTGCGACACACAGTTTGGCAAAAAAAGGTGCCATTTCTGTACTTCAGGGATGACTGCTAACCATGAGGAAACACATGGCAGACCCACTGACTACAATGGCTGGACATTTTTACTCATGTTGTGGTAATGTACATGATCAAACTGGGGCAAAATGAGAACAAAGAAAAAGAGCATATGTGCACGTGCACATAAAACCAAAAAAGTATAATTTTATGACTCAAATTCCTTTTTTAAATTGTTTTACATTTCATATTCCATCCTCTTGTGTAAGACCTTATAGGTGAATTTTTTATTAATTGATTACATATAAAATAAGATAAAGAATCATGCACCTGATGTATATTTGTCCTTCACTTTAAAGGAATATCTTAAAAAGATAAGCACTAACTTAGAAAGCCAGAAAAACAATCATAGTCACATGTTAGTGTCTGTACATGATACAGAAACGGATTTCCTAAGAAAAGATATTCAGCTACAAACAGCAATATGCAGAGCATGATAAATCACTTTGAAGCAAGCATCTGTAATGACACAGCCTCCAAAGAATATTTCACAAGCAAAAGTATTATTAAAACAATAACACATGCTTTCAGACTGATTTCTCTTGGTCTCAGTTTGCAGCCAGGGACTTGTTTTGAAGATGTGAAGATAAACTCAAGGGCAGATTCAGCTTGTGACAGTTTCCGTACGCCTGCTCTCCTGCCGGCCCTCCCTGCTCACTGCTGCGCTGAAGGGATGCTCTGTCACAAGGGATACATCAACCAGCCGACCAGCAAGGCTGTTATGCAACACGTCCATCTGTGGTTCCTCTGCTGGCATTGACTGCTCGCCTTAGGAAAGCCATGAGTGTCAGCAGCCTTGCTTTGTAAAGACTCCTTGTTCTTTAAATAACTCCAAGGATGACGTTTGTGCAACTCCTCGCTGCCATACCTGGCTCATAAAGAGCAGTGCATGGAGAGCTGGCAGTACAACACCAATTGCATTGCCCCTGGGACTGCAGTACAGGGAACTGGGAAAATCCTGCCTTTCCAAAGCAGAAACCCAGAAAAAAAAAAACAAAAACCAACAACAAACCACAGAACAGGAGGTGAAAAAGCAACACCTTCACTGCTGAGCATTTTATTTTACCTGACTCTTCATCCAGGCTGACATCTGATGACCAAGCATGTTTCTGGCTGAGCACAGACCCAGCTCAGGAGGAGAAAGAGAAAGCTGCTCCCTCCTACTCTCACTGGTCTGTCAGTGGCCAGATTTGTCCCGCATGGGAATATATAATACTCCCACTGGTTTGAACGGGTCTGGTTTCTGTATTTCTGCCCAGATAACGGAATTGCTGGTAAAGATTTGTCCCCAGTTTAGTGGTGTTTAGATAAACACACTTGTAAGTAACACCTACACCTTAGCCAAAGGTGAATAATTAAAAACTGAAGGTTTTCAACTGGATAGCACTGGCTGTAAACACACAGTCAAATCAAAAAAAAGAAAAAAAGCCTTAGCCAACTTCCATAATTCACACCTCCCTTCAGCATACCTCATTCCCAAGCAACATATCTGAGACAAATTTAAATATCTACCTATTAATGTGAGAAGAGACAACTGTTCCATAAAGCTACATGTGTTGGGCTGTTTTAAACACATTCATGTACTGTCTGCTTCAGCAGACAGATATTATTTTGGTATCTAGAGTCAAGACGACCTTGTCTGAACCACCTTAATCACTTGATGGAGAATGTTCTATCAAAAATATTATATTTTCAAAATACCTAATGAAAATCTAAAGCAAAATAGAACTGTGCTGTTGCATGTGGGGCACACTCATGCTTCTTCTAGAATAGCCAGTAATTTGGGACACAACCCAGTACAACATTGTAAGGACCAGTTTTTCAGAAAAATCTTAAGGTGAAAACTTGTTGCATGAAACTTTCCTAAAAAAAAGTTTTAAAAAGCCCCCAAAATGTCATTGCAATCAGTTGCTGCAATCAGACAATGTGATCAACACAGCTTCACGCATCACTCTTGAATCAGAAACGTGTAGAAGTAAAGCTGGCTTCACAATTTAGCCTAGAGGGCATCTGAGTTACTCAGGGAAGCCCAAATGTCTAGCACATTTCTGCTGAGGTATTACTGTCATGGTGAACAGTAAAGATTTCAGACAAATCAAATGCAGTAATCAAAAATGCAATCACAGCTTTCATTTTTTGACTAATATCCTAATTTTTTACTCCTCAAAAATAAGCAGTTTCTTTCTCAGTTGATTTTTTAAAAAAATACCATTATTGAAAGAATAAAAGAAGATTCACTAGAATCAGAGAATACACCACTGTAGAAGCTGCCTTCACATAAACTTTCACAAGTTAAGTTTACAGTAAAATACAGTAAGCAAAGGCCGTATGCTCACTAAATATTACATGGAACAGTACTTCTTTAATATGTGTGCAGTATGTTCTCCAACACTGCAAAATGTTTGCAAAAGTAATATCCAGTATTTCCGAGTTGTTGTGAGCGGGTTGGGGGTTATTACAATATCAGTTATGAAAAAGGGCATTTTCTTCAAAAACTGGTAGAAGAGAAACTGCTATTAAAGAGAGACACTTTATCTAATGATTTCTGGCATGGATCTGCATAACGTCTGTTCCCAAAGCTAACTCACAGGGACAAAATCTGTGGGGTCAATATTTATTTTTGTTAACTCGAGCCTCACTTCAGCTTCAACTTCTATGAACAGAGATCTGTAAAAAACAAACATTTAGAGAAGCTTTTTTGCAGCCAGAATTTTAACTGTACTTTAAATCCAACTCTGGAGTTGTTTTTCCCAACAACAAGTCTATTTTCCCAACTTTTTTTTCCCATGGAAGTTTTTGTCAGATGAAAATCATGCATCTTAGAAGATGACACTGCATAGCTACTCATATAGTCCAGAGGATTTCAGCACATTTACTGATTGAATTCTTCCACATCAGACTGCTAGCAGAAATCAGTAGCTGAAATTTTCTATCAGTAGCCCATAGTCCTCTATACTAAAAAAACCCAGACACAATAAAAAGAGGTACTCTTTTTGGCCCCCATACCTGCACTCAAGAAATATTTCATTAAGTTATATGTTGCCTTTTTCTTCTCTTACTTAGGATATAATTTGACAAGGGAAGTTTAACAAGGCGAACCTCAGCTTCCTAATGTAGAATGGTAATTGATTGCATAATGATTTTTTGGAATTCATTTACAGCAGTGACAAGAATATAGTTATTGGTGGAAAGAGCAAATAAATACCTGTTTCACTCAGAAATCAGCTGACACCCCTGGTGACCTGCTACTTGATTTAATTTCCATTAATTTTCCACTGGAGAAATTCCCGCAGGGAACACGAAAGATTCAACAAGAAGTTTCTACAAATATTTGGCTCCTTTACCCATGCAATCATTTTTCCTGTGCTGTTTTCAAGCTAGATGTGTTAAAATCAATGTTTTTGCACATGACTGGCTATTCCAAGCCTCGTGGAAACAACCAAAATAGAGGGTACCAGCAGTGCACTGCATGAAATGCTTCAAGACGTTCCCAAATTAAAAAAAATAAAATGGTCAGCTAATGAAAATGATGCATTTTCTTCAAGTTGTCATAAACATCAAGGATCTAATCCTGTAAAATTTAGTTTACACCAGGAATTCTACCAAAATTAATCTTTTTTTTTTCCCTCTGAAACAGAACCTCCATCAACCCTGTTTGGCATTTATTACAGGATTAAAATGTATCAGTATTATGAGTCCTATAAAAAGGAGTTTGATGAATTATTTCAAATTTATTTATTTATTTATTTATTTATTTATTTATTTATTTAGGTAAATGAAATGTGGAATTAAGCAACAGCTGAGTGGATAAATTGCAATGCATTTCCAAACCAGAAAAGAATGCTCCCATTAATCTAAAAACCAAGTACTAGAATTGGCCATATGAAAATGTGCACATCAGGTAACTCAAACAGTCGTTTTCAAAACGTGAGCTCCTGAAATGACAACTAAAGAGGAGCACAAATTAAAATACATCCGTACAACAATACTTATTTGTTTATTTATACATACACAGAGACTCACACACACGTAAGTCAGCTCCAAGATAGCAAGCTGAGGTCCCCTCCAGGTAAGAGGTTTGGTGTTAGGGAGAAAGCAGCACAACAGAATCATTGCTTTCCATTAACATGACAGCTCAGAATTAAGCCCAGGCAAGGGACCAGCAGCACAATGCCAGTAGCAGATAAAGTTCAAACCTGAACCCCCAATCTTCTAGACAAAGCTCTTACAACTGCAGGAATCTGGAAATCTCAGCTGTACCTCAGGAAATCAAAACCCAGCCCCGAATTTAAAACCAGCACGCTGTTGAGTTTGTTAATACATGAAACCAAGCGGTGATTTCCCCCCTTCCACCCTCAAACCCATCTTCTCCCATTACACCTATAGTCAGCAGTATCTAAAAAAATACAGCAAAACCCAGAAAAAATATTCAGATGGCTTTGGTAACAAATCTAGGACATCCCTGCCTGTATTTAAGCTTTCAAATACAGTAAAATATTGCCTCCAGCTCGATTATTAGTTTTCTGGGTACAAAAAGGGTATACTTGAGAGCACTGATTATTCTCACTCCCCGCAAGCCACTTGCAATCACACTTGATTTGTAGTTTCCATATGCTTAACTACTATAATTGAAGGATGCTTTTCTGTCACAGTTCTGAAACCTATTTGTATCTTTATCGAGGCTAGCAGGAAAGCAGCACTGTCTCTTCCTCTGCATTCCCCTGCTCAAAGCTCCACATTTTATTCTCAGTACCTAGAACTGTGTGCTTGTTGGTGCACGACCCAGGGCTGCTCCAGCTTTAGGATCTGCACTCAAGTGTTGGTTTCTATCAAGTAATTCTTCTCTCACAGAAACTTTTTCCTGTTTGGAACGGAATGTCTTTAACGCATCAGTATGTTTTAGAATCCACTGCCATAAGCAACAAGTAAGTTTTTACAACACTGCTTTTGGGGGATTTTTAAACCAAAATACATGGGATACATGACACTGAACTTCAGCTAAAGGATGGGTTAAAAATACATGCAAAGCTGTCTGACACAAGGTGGGATTTAGGTGCTATATGCCTGCATTCCTGTTACTGTCAACAGAAACCTGGTCAAAATAATTAGCAAAACACAAGACTAAACACTACCAGCAGGGTTAATTTTGGTCTTGCCTACATTTAGGTATACATCATCTTTGAGATGCTCTAGCATATTCTCCCCTGTCCCCCACAGTCATTAGCTGCTGCGTGAGACACATCCAGAGCTCCCACAGGCATCTCAAACACCTGATGGCACCTAACATGTTTGTGTCTGGCCAGCTCCACCTCCCACTTGGTGTTTCCTTTAGGGTAAGATGAAATGACCTCTAAGACAATGGATCTCCTCTGTACTGAGGAGATATCCTGACCACAACAGCTTACACAAGAAGATTTATGTTCAATCCACTGAAAGGAAGATCCCATTCTTATTTAGTTTTCTCAGTATAGCAAAATTGTCCCAATTTTACATATGGAAAGGCAAAAGAACAAAGGAGTTCTCCCAGCATCAGCTACACCACCACAATCAGCTGGTGCTACCAATTTAGTAGTGAAACCAAGAGCAGATCCCCCTCCTTCATTATTCCTGGAACCAACAGCATCCCCAGTAGCATTTCAAGGCAACTTTACAAAACAATTAATTAAATTTGACTTCTACAAAATCAAGGCGTGGGCTTGTCTCAGAACTTCTAAATATGGGTAGCAGGCTCATTTTTGCTTTTGTCTCTGAATGCGAAGATTAAGTTCATCCTTGAGCACAGCTGTACAAAACATGCTGTAAAATACTGGAAACTAAAAAGAGTTTATTGAAGATTATGATTTTTTTTTACAGAGGGACATGCTGGGTTGTTAATGCTGAAGTCATTTTGAGTTCACCTCTAAATAAGTGTACTTTGGCACTGCTCCCATTCATAGTGTGAAATTAAAAGATTACTATTTCGAAAGTATACAAGCTGGTATAGTATGCAATTTGTCTGTCACAGATAAAGCTGACCATAAGGAAGCCAGCACTTAAACTGCAAGTCTATTTGCTTTTCTCCAGACTTTCCTAATGCTCCTTGAGTGGGAGAAGGACAGGCAGCACCAGCAGGCTCCTAGCTGAAGCATTTTATTATAGGCGCTGAAGAGCTGTTACCGGCTGCCCATGCTTCTGGAATATTTTCATGAAGTTAAAAAGTATCCTGCTTCTTCATCTGTTCAAGTTGCAGAGACTACAAGAATTATACCAAGTCCTTCCACACCTCCACTAGCAGAAGTTTTTTAAAAACCTACCTGTAGTACAGTATACAGAAAAGACTGTTTTCACTTCAGCAAAGAGGACAGCTAGTGCAGAATTGCTATGCTCTAACAGGCTGCAGCAATTTTTAGAAAACAATGATTTTCTTACTGGGTCACTTTTTGGTGAACTGACTGACAAACCAGCTTGGCCTTTGGACTGAGTTATTTCCCCTAGCAACAAGCCTTTTGAGTATTATTGCCCAGCAAATCTGTTTCTTCACTTTTCAGATTCTCCCCAGACCCCAAACGCAAATCTGAAAGGGGGACACAGTGCTTTTAGAGCAAACCCACTGCTTACTCAAACTCAAACCCAACCTCAGATTTCCCTGTGTTTGTATTGCTTACTGTCCTACAGCTACCAAGACAGATGCATCTACAAGAAGTGGCTACAGCACCTTACAGCAGGAATAAATAAACCTATAAAGCTGTTACAGACAGCAGCAATAATAAGAGTTTAGAAGTACAGAAGTTCACCCCATCCTCATCTCAGAAGGTAAGTGTTGCACTAAGGGAGAAGGTAAGAGGTACCTTTGAGAAACCAAAATAAATGCTGAAGATTTATCTTGCTTCTTAGAGAAGACCTGAAGTATTTCCAGATGCTAGGCATAATTCACCCTTTGAACATGACATCTCAACCTAGCATCAAAATCTTTAGAAAAGTATGTTAAAACACATTTCTGAGGAGAATTTCAGTGAATCTAAGTATACAAATGAACTAACACCTCTAGCCTGCAGCCAGGCAGGAGGCAGAGTACAGCAGATGCAGTTCCCAGGTACTTTATCTGATTTTCAAATAGCTACTCTGACCCATTTGGAAAATGGCATGGTTTCTGACAAACACCCAGGCTGGATTGTGAGACATTTTAGGAAGCTAACTTCCTTCACAGTGGGAGCAAAATTGTGAATTTTTTTTTAAAAATTTGTGTATGGAAAAGCCTACCCTATCTTATATTAAACACAGACAACTTCCTTAAAACAGTGAAAGGCAAACCTACTTAGTCCTCAGGTACTTTCTTGTGGGTTATTTAAAAAAAATAAACAATTAGTCTTAAAGTGGGCTCTAGAAAAAGAAGAACATGCTTGTTTTCTTCTAAGAGCCCAAGTTTTATATTTAATCTCTTATGAGAAATTAAAACCCAGTTATTGAGTGGGATAATACAACTTTGCCAGCACTATACTGCATCTAAACAAGAAACATATATACATACACACATTAGTCTACATACCCACCTTCCACAAAAAGGCAACTCAGATTGCTGCTGGAAACTAATAGAGCAAAAATGTTAAGGAGCAGGAATGGGGGGAGAGAAAACCAAACCTGCTCATCCTTTTGGGAATGGGAGACATGCCATTCTCTAACAACATCGTGGAAGCAAAATACAGAGTTCACTCTTTTGTTTTGCACTGATGCTTTTTTTTATTTAGTAGACGCTCTCATAGGTCTTTAAATAATTCATAACGCAGTGCCTGTTGTTTAGTTCAAGGAGGGAGCCTGGAGAATGTTAATGAAACCAGAGATGAATTGGCACAGCTGTAAATCTGCAAGGCCCCTCCCCAATGAGCTCATCCCCTAGCAGTGCAAATAAGAATGACATCATGCTTGCAAACCGCGGGTGCACTCACACTGCTCCCTGTCTCCTCCTCCCCACACAAGATTTCTCCTAGTTTTTCACACAGCTTTTTTCCCCAGAAAGATCATTACAGAGATATATGTAGGTATAAGGAACAGAAGCTGGAGGAACTGCATTAAAACCACGGGGTTTGTTCTCTTACATCTGTCACAGCACCAGCATAGACAAGAAAGATACACCTTTCTATTCAGAGAAGAATGAAACTGTGTATTTATCAGTCCAGCTGAAAAAACTTAAAAAACATTAGAGACATGCCTTTGAATAAGATCTACAAGTACTTTACAAAGTCCCACTTCTACTTGATTTCTTATAGAGCATGCAATCTGATGACCTTTAGATCATAAAAACACTCTCAAAACTAGGTCTCAAAGAGATATTTGCAAAAGAAAATGTTCATACAGCCATGCTGTTGGAATCTCTCATTTCTCTAAGCCTGTTTCAATTAGCCATCAGACACTTAGGGCATGGATATAAAATTATGCAAAACAGATGAATAATCAGAACCTATTAGCAACAGGTAACAGACAAACTAAACAGTTGATAAAAAGCCCACAGAAAGAAATAATGAAGGGGAAAGAAATGCTCCAGGAACAATTTTGATACTAACCTGCAGAAATCCAAGGTGTTTTCCTATTTGTCCATGAACAGAAAGGCCAGCTGCATTTGTTTACTCTTATGAATATGTTAGCCCAGGTCCATAACAAGCTTGGTAACTTCAGAAAGTACAGTAAGCATTAATATTAACAAGCTCATTTAGGTCTATTTCATCCTCTTCAATAATTAAAGTTATTATTTACTGGAGAAGTTTGTAAGATTACTGATTGCAGTAGAAATCCCAGCTCAGCTGTCCAATGCAGTCAGTATACCACTCAATGAAACTAAATTGGAAACACCTCTCAGTCTCATAGCATCCACTGGTGTGGTAAACAGCCCACGCAAAGATCAGGTTTCCTTCTTCTCACTGAGTAAGGACATACTATATAAACTCCCATATGAGAATATAATGGGGAAGAAATACAATCTAGGGAAATCTTAAAACCCTACCATCACATATTCCTCAGAAAACACACAAAAAGTATGCTTTTGAAATTTTGAAATTATTACTTTTCTTACCCCTTTATAAAAGTCTCTATAACAAACAACTGAAGTCAACATACACAAAGCTAAGTAATGCAGTTTTAACATGCAGAATCACCTGTCTTTTAGTCCAGCTCAAAACCAAGTTTCTGCTTCCTGTGAGAATGACAGAATGTGGCTGCAGGAGGGTTTACAGATTTGCTAGTTATATTTCCAAACTCCTGGATTTTCTGTGCTTCATGTTGTCTGTTGAACTATGCTCTCTAATATCCATAGTTTGGAGAAAAAAACCAGGCACACAGTGGATTCTCAGTGATGTCTGAAGAGCTTTGCAGACAGCAATACAGAGGACAATTGAAACAGGCCTCTGAACGAAAAGAGTATAGCTTTTTAAATGCACAGGAAAAATAGAAAATGAGAAGAAATCACACAGACCACCTGCAGAAGCAGCACACTTGACAGTGATGAAGGATGCAGGGCAGCAGGATGCACCCAGAAGTCATTACCACATGGCCTAAGCCACAATAAAGATGCACCACAACACAAGAGGTCCCCCAGCCATGCAGGAATCATGGCTGCTCCTTGGAGAACACAACTGGGGTATTTCCAAAGTGACAGAAAAGCTTGAGAAGCACTTGAAAAAAACAGAAAAAATTGGTTAGAGGTCACATGGAGAGGAGTTGCAGAGGGGCAAAGGACCATTACAGCCTGATAAAACTTAGCTGGTGTGAAAGCAGAGGAGGAAAAAAGGTCTACTCTAAGGTCCGAGGATTTTTTCAGCTTAGAGAACTTCAGTACTATAACTCTGCATAGCATTTTTAGTGTCAAATACAGTGATGTCATTCCTGGACTAGGACCTTTTTCAGAAACCAAAAGAAAAACAAAACTGAAGAGGTTCTTTGTTCAATAAACTGTGAACTAATTTTCCCATTAACAAGCAGGATACCTTGTTATTCCAAACTAATACAAATCCCAATTACATTTTCAGATATGAGATTAAGAAACCTAAAATACACACACCCAGAAGATAATAAATGCATTAACAAACCCATACTTTAGCTATAGCATTGCAAAGGTAAATACTACTACACAACACCAAGCCCAAGCAATGGACTGCAAACATGCTGTGGTTCTACATTCTCCCACTGAGGTTATCCATCAGGTGGAGCAGTTCAAAGTTTTTCTGTTAAGGGACAAGCAAAACATCAGAGGCTCATTTCACAGGAGGGCACAGCAAGGCAAGGCCTGACCCCAACAGAGTGGGAATTTCTACAGGACTTCGGCACATGTACAAACACAGAATGCCATATAACAGTGTCTGCACAAACGCTTAGGCTCTTCCTTCAATCTCCTATTCCAAGGAATCCTGCCCAGCCTTACTATGTAAACAGCTGCACATTGATATGCTCAAAATTTCAGAAAATAAGATTTCAGCAGAGGAAAGAAAGCCAAAACATCCCTTCTGATCCAAATGTAGATTTTGCATCTTTGAAAATAGACTCTGTATTATGAAGAATTGTTTGGAAATTTCCCATGTTAGCATCAAAGTCTTTGGCAATTAGCCCCCAGATCCAAATTCTGTAGCTTCATTCTACCACAGTCTGAGAAAACATCCTTCAATATTTACTCATAATGTCAAACAGCTTGACAGCTCTCCCTTCTCCACGCTCTCCCCCTGCCCCCAACCCCCAACTGGATGCTTGGGATTAACCTGGACAAAGTCTAACTAAAAACTTTATCTAAAGTTTAGATGAAACAACAGATTGTTCGATCTTTCTGTGCTATGACTTTGCCCCAGAAGATGGTAACAAAATGCGCAGTAATAAAAAAAACAGTAATACCTCAGCTTAAAAAGAGAAATTTTACATTTGTAATTCAGAAAAAAAACATTTAACCGAAGCTCTTCTTCATTTTGTTTCCATCTGTACAGAACAAATATTTAAAGCAATTTAGTGACTAATGGCAAAAAAATTTAGCCCTTAATGCTTGATAAGCCTCTCCAAGCAGAAAATATACACATGAAGAGTTACAATATGGAAAAATTCTACTGACATAGAAGACTTCCTATTTCTGTGGCTTTCAAAGGATGTACAGAATGACACCCATTTGGACAGTCAAAATGATAGGTGCATTTTCATTACTTGTTATTAATATTTTTAAAATAATCTAATTATTTTAAAAAGTAAAATGTAAAAGTTATTCTGAAAATCTTTGGAATATAAAACGTCTTTTCTGGGGACTGTGTACAGGAAAATGCAACTTATTTACAACATTTTAAAGGATGGTTTAAAAAAACCTTCCAGAAGTACCATAATTGCATGCAAAACTTGCTTATGTGGCTTTTTTAATAATGGGATGTGTTAATTTACATTTCTTTGATCTGCATAACACAAGCTCGGAGCCAAGGACTGCTGCCAGTTTCTCGCAGGCAGGGATCTAACGCATAAGATGCAAGATGGGCAGGTGCACCAACACCAGATACAAAAGAGAGTGCATGCCCAAAAACCAGCAGAGGGGAAGCTGTGGTGTAACATCAGGCAGAAGTGGCACTTCAAGGAATATCTAAAGATCTCTGGAGAGATATGGTTGTGCAAGCCACAGAAAACACACAGCTGGGTACAACAGAAATATATACAGAATATGCTGCAAGAAAAGGACTTTTGGATGAAATAACTTCCAGAAAGTTAATAATAACTGAAGAAAGACATAAAGAACTATGATGGATAGAAGTAAACAGAAGTGGACAACAAAGAAGGATAACCAGCAAAGAAAGAACTATGTGACAGGTGAGAGGCGGAATTAAAATCATGGCTGAGGACAGAATTTTAACCCCAGTATAGGTCCCAACTGACTAGGAAACACATCTAGATGTGAAAATGGGAGAGAACAGATCCCCAGAGAAAAAAAAATGCAATCTGTAGGACAAAGCTTGAAGAGACATGGAGGCTCCAGCAGAGGTGCTGAAATGCCAATGGGCAGAGCAGAAGGGCTCCCTGGCTAGTGCAGGGTTTCAGAAACCATCAGAAAAGACAAAATTGCACTTTCTCACCAGACATTTCATTTTTCTGCCTTTACAGTTTCTCTTCGATGTGCTAGTGAAGCATTATTAAATATTACTAATAAAAGAACAGAGAGAAAATCAGCTCAGTTCTTGTGCTGGCCTGGTTAAACAGGCAAAATCACCAGTTCACCAAAGCATAGCTCTACTCAATATATAACACAATCAAATTACTGTTGGTTCTAAATATGCTTACTCTCCAGTTAAAGATAAATAGCACCAGCATAATCAGGAGAAAGCTTTCTCTGTTCTTCTAAGCTCCGCATGTCCCTAACATCTGCTGTAAGAGAAGGTTCATATTGGTTAAATACAGCTTGTCCAGTTTCAATAAGATAATACTCTGTTTGGGTGATCACCATTACTCCAAACTTAATATAGTATCTGCAGCTAGATAAATTGCAGGACTAATACACGACTTCAGACCATCACATCAGTCATAAAACACAACGTTTTCTTTAGCTGATTTATCCCTGCTTCTTTTGTCTAACAGCAGTTAGTCATATTTCAAACACAATTTTGTTTTCTTTGGCTCGGAAGCCTCCGTTATGTGGACCAAAAATGATGAATTTATCTAATGAGATTAGAGTCTTTTAAGCATTTTCATCTAGTCAATCCTTATGATGGGATGCTTAGTTTGGAGGGCCTAGCTGAACAAAAGCAAAGCACAGCAACATATGGTGTAAGAAACACTGATGCTGCAACAGAGCCACTTCTACCACTGTGACTGTGACTGACATGTATTCTTCTGTAGCGCTGTTCATTTATATATAAAGTATATATTTTTATATACTTTTAAAATATGCACATATGCTCTACACCCCATTTTAACTCTCCCACTTCTAGTAATTGGTCACGTGGCTTAGGTTGATAAGTGCATAACTGCTGAAAACAGTACCATCCTTTGAACCCCCCCATCTTATAGTGGCAGAGGAATCATGCAGCTCATTCCTGTGGCTTGAACTGTGGAGAGTATCAAATGCATGAACATGTATTTTCTTCCCCAAAAAATGTACACTCTGCTATTTACTTTTGTATTTGGGTGATGTGCAAAGGTTGGTATCACAGACACTAAGCTCTTCATAAAGTAAGCTACAAGAAAAAATGATGCTTTTATTCTTCTTTAAAATCTCAACTGCTATGAATCACACTCTTCTGTCTGAAGACCAATATGACTGCAAAATGGGCTTTAAACCAGATAAAAATATAAAAATCTCATTTCTTCATTGTCAGACCACTGTTAAAATTTGCTGTTTAACACCTTGTCTGGACTGATCAGAGAGACTGGCAATAATCTAAAATTGCTGTGGTGCAGCAGGACAGAGAGTCAGAATCGCCTACCAAGGCTAGCAACTCCCTTGTGTCAATCTAGAACAATTCACTTAGCCCATCATTTTGAAAAAGCGGGTGATTCACAGTTTGATAAACTGAGGCACAAGTCTCACCACAAAATGCCTGGGAAACTGCAAGTCTGGATGCTCAGATGCTTTAAAACCACCCTTCACATAACTTGTGTTAAACAGTCAAAGATAAAAGGTTTTAAATAAATAAATGACATTTTCAGAATCCATGCTTTTGACCATCATTTGAATTCAAATATGAGAAAAGAAAAAGTAATTTAACATCTAAGAGAAACCAAGGACTTTTTCAAGGTCATTAGGCATACAGGGCAGGAATGGCACAGATTTTTTTTTTGTAAGAGTGTAAGACTTCATATGGAGTAGAAGGTATTTTGCTTTGTGTTTGGGGATCAGAGGTTTTTCCCTATTTTTCAAGTCAACTTTGAGGCAGAATTTTGAACAATGGACCTTAGATGGGAAGTGTAAATGGGGCATAAAAGTCAGAAGGAGAAGCTGCCTGTTGGGAATCACAAAAAGGAAGCGAGCAGAGCTGGCCATCAGGAAGTCTCCAGTTCTAATCCCAGGACAGCCCCTGCCTTGCTGGGCAGCCACTTCCTCCTGCTGTACATCTTCTGAAGCTTCTTGAACATCTTTACAGTGGTTTTGCTTAATGTTCTCAGTTTAGAGCATGTTAGTGTCTGTACAGCACTGAATCATAAAAATGCTGTACAAAGAGCTATTACTTTTACTGTCAGCAGAGTTGCTATCCTGTACACACTGAAGCACTTTTCCCCTAAAACAGTCACCTCTCTGTGCATGTCTGAAGTTCAGTTAAAAAGCAAAAAATCACCCCTCCTAAATTACACAGCATATTAATTAGCTGTGCTGCAGTACCTAAGTACATAACTGTGTGCAGACACAGACAAGGGAAAATAAATGGGAAGCGATTTGCACCAAATGTAGTTAGCAAAACAGCCATTCTCAGAGCGATTAATTACTGGACAACATGAGTTTCAACTGGATGATGAACTTGAAAATACCAGTGTAATGGTCCTTTCACTCTTAACAGTGGGTCATCTGTTCAACCATTCCCAGGCCTAACTTCAACCCAATTCCCACAGAAGACAATCAAAATATTTTTGGGTGGGGGGAAGAGAAAATAGCAGTGACCCTTGAGACTCATCTAACCAGAGACTTTTAAAATTCATGTTCACAAGGCTTTACAGATATGCATATATTTATCTATACTATACACACATATATATGCTTACATAAACGTATGCTTCATCAACACTGTTTTGCAATCTGGAGTTTGTCAAAACCTATCTAGTGCATCACTATTCAAACAAAGAGTAATCAAGTTTCAAAGCTGCACAGATGGATGGTTGCCAATTTCCCTGTTCCTTTAGAGTGTAAAACAATGCTTCTACTTTATACCTGCTGTAAACAAACTGTGTTCAAAGTGCTGAATCCTCAAAGCAAGCCTCCCTCACTCCAGCAGCACTCTGCTGTCGGGAGCCTACATACATTTTGGGGAACATAGCATGAAGGAGGTGGGGGCAGAAAGAGCAGCTGAAGCATATTAAGCATTATAAAAAAGAGACTACTCAGTTTAAATCGCAGAGCTAGCAGTGGCAGTAAGACTATTGCTTTGCAAGTGAACAACATATATCTCTTCTCTAAACTCGTTTTTGCGTCATTCTTTGTGCTTTTCTTGGTTTCCAACCATACATCAACTACAGCAGATTGGGTCGGGTCCAAGCTGTGCCCATACAATGCATCAATGTGGAAAAACAACTGCTGGATTCAGTTTTCAGAACAGGTTACTTCTATCAGCACACTAAAATTCCATCAATCTCAACTGGTTACTGTACTCACTAACCTCACAGAAGTACTGAACCAGCTGTGGAGCTCCTCTAATATTCTCCACCACTATTTTACCTTCTGTGTTAAAACTGAAGAAAAGAAGCAGAGAAAGGAAAAATAATAATAAAACCACAGAAACTATAGCTGCTTAAAAGGCATGACCAACAAAATTCCTCATGAGCAACACAGAAACCACAGGCATCTTTGGTTCCTACTTGCAACATGCTCAAGGTTTCTGCCGCCTTGTGTCTCTGCTGACTGGTGTCAGTCCCATTCCCACCCCACCCCATCCCAAACCTGACCCCTCAGCTTCCCAGAGGGTGCTTTGATCCCTTGCCCCTGGGAGAAAGCCAGAGCCTGAACATCTACAACACAATGAAATGGGATGATCAACCACGGGATGCTCATTTTCAACTTTATTAATGCAACCTATACTCAATAGCAATTGGATAAAAGGTGTCCCTTCCACTATGTAAAATGATAGCAGAGAAAATAAATAAATAAATATAAAGAAGGGGTTATATTGTTCTCCATGCCCACTGGGGTATGGGGAAGAGGCAATGCATGCAGAAACAATGAAGGAGGTTTTAGCTGTAATTGGAAAAAATTATAGCAGAAAAAATATTTAAATCCTGGAACTGACTGCCCTTCTAAATTATGCCCTGCCAACAGGTACAGACACTGAAGAGATTAGACTAACAGTTACCAAAAGGAATAAATACTACTGATCTTGCAAGATCTGTATGCCCCATGGAAGATTTTTAACCTATGGTTATTCTATTCCAATGCTATAAATCACATTATGCCAATATCTATCATATCTTTTAAACACATCTCTGAGGCAACAGTATTTAAGCTACCGGTGTAGTAAGTGAGCATTTATTTGGCATAGATGATGATACAAGAAATATGGCAATACACCAGAAATAAAATATGCAGTCATGCATATCCTAAGCGATAGAGTTTGGGCATATTTTTTGAACAGAACATGGTATGATTTTAAGGTTGTTCAAATCTGTTCAAATATTTTCCATTGAAATAACAACAATTCTCTCTGTCAACAAGGCAAGGCTCTGCAGTAACGATAGCATATCCATTTTGCCATCAAGATAAACTCTAATTTGAAGAGTTTACTCTATGTACATATACACAGATATGTTCCAAGGAAAATTTTTAACTAATTATCACCTAGATTCCTGTAACATCTTTGATCAATTCCGTAACCTTTCTCTGAAAGTTGGGTACTGCAGATGATGGTTAGACTTTCCTTTGACTGAAATCAACTAGGGAAGCTGCACGGCAGAAGAGTCCCTCTGCTTCAGCAGAGCAAGAGCAGCCCACTGTGTGTACACCCTGGTACTGCTCACTCCCATCTCCAGTCCGTGTCTTCCAGAGGGAGCTGCCCTACTGGGTTACAGTGAACAACACTTCCCAATAGCCTAAAAAGGGCCTAGTTTTGTGTGCAGGGAGGAAGCAAGGTACCCTTAAGCCGGTAAAACATAATTTCCATAACAGATATCCACTCACATTCGTGCAGAACTGGCAGACTGGTTGGCTCCTGTCACTGTCTAGGGATAACTGCGTGTGTTTTGTCTCAAGTACAGCAAGAACAAACCCAGCTCATTAGACTTAGCAATATATACTGACAAAACTGGTTTAGGAACAGAGGAAATTAGCCATGTGTTTTTAATGGTTGTTCTCCAGGCTTTTGGCTGTCTTTCACTTGGCTTGTGAGGCAATTTTGTGTTTGGCATTTTTTAGTTTGGGTTTTGCCTTGGTTTTGGTTTTTTGTTGTTTGTTTGTAGTTAGAAAGATAAGCTTCTTCAAAGTCTAGTGTTTTCTTTAGGTTGTACTATTTATAGAAATGGGAAACAATTTGTCCCTCACCGCTTACATAAAGAAAATAATGTGCATTGTGTTTGTGGCCTCACCACAGGCATTACTCAGCAAATTTTAATTATCCTGTTGGTGATTTAGAGTTGTGCAAAAACATATCCTAGCATGTATACACATCTGCCCTTGCTTATTAAAGTCTGTTAGTTTTGGCTAGCTCATAGATATGAAGATACTTCCCACCAACCAAAGCAGATTTTGAACTTTCGTCTGTTGTTCATTGTTCTCTTCCAAATAAAAATTGAGTATAATCAGCTTATATACCAAATGTTGATAATTTCATGAAAATAATAGCAAAATAATGATGACTGGGTTCATATATGTAGTTAGCCAGATTTGCTTTTTCCCAGCTACTTACTTCTCTCCACGAGCTTGCACAGCTCTCGGAAGCCTTCCTTCACAATGTGGTGGGGCAGGGAAAGGATGCTCAGATATTTTCCAGGCATACAAATACACATAGTGCATAATATGGGAACTGTGTAATTCCTTAATTAAGCATAATATAATTTATCGCATACACTGTTTATAGAATACATCACAGAAGCTTAAGATGATTTGAGGAGTATCTTTTGCAGTAGAAGAAAAATTTTTCCTCACTGGAACTGAAGGGAATGCTTTAGAAGAGCAACTGTGAAAAATGTCAAATATTTCAAAGAAGGTGAGGTTTGGAGAGTCGCTGGGTCTTAAGGGATTGCTAGAGAAGAGGCATACCCACAGAAGGAACCTGGGGAGAACAAGGAGAAGAAGAAAAATACACAGCGAAAGGTGGGAGGCTCTAGAGCGCAGTGAGACAGATTTTAAAAAGCAGGAGGGCACTCTAGGCCAGATGCTTTCCTACATTCCTATGACATTGAGGCATACATTTACCTCAGACAAGCTTTATTTTTATAAAGTAGGTAAGAAAGGCAGAAACACACAGAATGGTTAAGTATTTGTCCTCAATATAGGAATGAACAGAAGGACAGCTTGTTTTTAGTTTTGAAGTCCAACCGAAGATTTTATCTTCCGTACTTCCCGTTTCTGATATATTTGTAGCAAGTAAGCCATCCTTCTAAGACCACTGAGAGGCAATTAGCAACAATCAACAGTACTTTAAAAGGTACTAATGACACTGAAATACTGTGAGGAACCGCAGCCCTGTTATAAGG
Organism: Vireo altiloquus; assembly: GCA_013396875.1. Taxonomy (NCBI): domain Eukaryota; kingdom Metazoa; phylum Chordata; class Aves; order Passeriformes; family Vireonidae; genus Vireo; species Vireo altiloquus. The sequence goes on from VZRF01012388.1 coordinate 43,015, forward strand.
GTTGTTATAAGGACCTAGGAGCCAGGTCTCCTCAGCTGTACCCAGGCAGTCCCCTCAGTCTTGGGGGGAATTCACTGGTGAAATGATGCCAACATCTACTGCTCCGGAGGCTTAGCTGCAACCATGGCTGACAGGCAGCAGCTGCTGAGACCTCAATCCTTGTCCTATAGAAGGAAGCTACAGCCTCATGGGTAGCACTGGTAGGTGGGACATCTACTGAGCCCTCATGGTTTCTTTCACAGCAGCTAGATTTTTCCCTGGCTCTCAAATCCAACTCTCACTGAAGAAAGGCTGTCTCTCATATTCCTCTGCCACAATAATGACAGGCAAACTCAGTTAACACTGTGAGCAGTTTGGATGTCTGCACAACAGGTTGCCAAAAAGAGAAAAATCCCAAGGGGGGAGAAAAAAGCAAACAACCAAAGATAACTAAGAACATTTGTTGCATAATGTAATTCAAAGCTTCTATCTGCAGGACCAATACAAGACATGTTTATTATGATTTATTAAGACATGTTAAACCAAGATGTGAAAGCTTGGTTTTGAACTGCTTTAATGTTAATGATTTATTATATGTGCAATACGTATCTAGTTTGGCAAGATCCATATTATGCATCCAATGCAGATTTTCTCTGCAAGCTTCTTACTCAGATCAGAACATAATAAAATGACAAAATTGTGCATTCGCCTGCAAATAATTCCTTCAGAGATTAGCAAGAGAATAATGTATCTTCCTTTGTAATAGCCTGAATTTCTGTCAACATCACCATAAAATATATACCACAAAACACAGTAAGTGTAACCACAAGCCTTTTTATGTGACGTATTTTAAAGGGCTTTCAACATTGATTCAATCTTCACTACCGCTGTTATTATTCCTGTGATCTAAAACTACTCTAGATAGGTACTTGAAGTAGAAACATTAATTTAGAAATATTAAATATCAGGAAGACATTTCTCAAGATACTAGAGATGAGCACACAAGTATGTCACCAAACAAATGCTTACCCCCAATTTTAAATATATATATATATGAAAATATGTGTGTGTGCGTGTGTGTGCATATACATCCATAAACATATTATTTAATAGCTACTGTGTTCTTACTGTGAGAACTACTCATCTGTAATCTTGCAGCCAGGGGCCCAGTGAACCCCATAAAAGCAACCACCATTATATAAAATAAATTAAGCAACACTGAGAACCAAGAGATTCCCCATACTAATAGCCTTTCTCTTAGAGAGAAGAGAGGAGAGCAAATCATTTAGTGGAGCAGGACACTGACAAAGGTCCATGACTTCAGCATGCAGCTCTGAGGAGTTAAGCTAGGAAAGAGCAGCCAAAATATTCTTTCTAAAGCATCAGCACAGGCTTATAAGGAAGTGACATCAAACCTTTTTTTCCACAGACACTTTTCATTAGAAAGAAGTATCAAAACAGGCCCAGCATACCCTCTTCATCATCTTTTCCCTCTTCACGCAGCCTAGTGAGGAATCTCCTCACACCAAGCCATCAGGTGACAGTGCAGTACGTGGCACTGTGTGTGCATATAGGAAAGTACTAAGTGCTTTTTTTTACTACCTATGTCACTGCCTGCCTTCAAGGAAGAAACCAATTGGACATACACAGTATAAACAAAAGAGATGATGCAAATTAACATACACAGCAGGGAGCATAAGCTTGGGAACACAGCTGGAATGAAGAATGTCCTTCACATAGAAAATCAGGATGCAAAGTATTTAACAGAGGTTTTCCTGGGGAAAACATTACCTAAATAAATGCTCTACACTGCATTATAGAGCTGATGATGACAGTACATCTGCTACTCTTGGAAATATCACCCTCTGTTCTTCTTCAAACAAAAAGCCATGACATTAAGTTTTGGGTAACAAACCAAATCAAATTAGGAGCAACAGTTAAAACAACTCATAATATAAGAATAACCTACTAAAAGTATCAGTTGGCTATTGACTCCCTTTACCATCTGGAATACTGCCATTACTAACAAAAAATACATGTGTCAACAGAGCAGCAGCCTCAGTGCAGTACGCTGGTGTTGATGCTGCAGAGGACAACTATCTCCATAGGATAACACAGCTCAGTTGTCCAGTCATATGTGGGCTTCTGGTAAGTCCCTGGAGAGAAGGAAGAAGAACACTCAGATACCTAGAATTTGGTGTAATTTATAATTAGGAAACACTCTGCTACTTTATTTTGGTAATTTTATTCTCTACTTTTCCCTCAGTTCCCCAAGGAGGCTATCACATACACAGCCATCAAGAGTGAATGTTTTATCCCAAAATGAGAACGAACAAATGTTTCTAAACATTGATTTTACATTGAGTGTAAACATTCATTTGCTTGGGAAAGTTAAAAAAGTATTTCATTTTTACTCTATTGATGGAAGAGCAAAGAAGCTAAGTACTTTGAGATGTACCTTCTCTGCTGGGAAAACTAGTAGCAGAAGTTTGTATTCTAAGCACAGTTTCCCCCAGTCCTCTGAAGATTCTACTACCTCTGTTCTGGTCACTGAGTACAAAGCACAGGTGGGCCAAGGTCATAGTATCACATCACCTGCAGGAATTCTTATGGCAGAATTCAAAATAGACACCCATGCAAAATTGCAAAGCTCTTTATGTACTCAGCTTGACTATCATATTTGAAGAACAAAAACTATTTTTTGTTGGCTCAAGAAAACTGTGATCAGGTTAAACTTCTGCAAGCTTCCAAAGAGCAGCCATTTATGGAGCAAGGCTTTCCACAGGTAGTACAGTTGTGATGCAATACCATGTTACCCAGTGCTGCTTCAGTAACAAAATCAGATAGTATCTTTTCTAAAAGACTAAAAGATGATTGAAACTTGTGGAGGCTCCATGCAGGCCTTGTGTATCTAGCATTCCTTCTGTTCCAGCATGTTCGCAAAATGATCGTATACAGGCACAAGCAGAGTTACAGATTATATTAAACCATGCAGATTAGTAAAACCACAAGAAGATGGGGTTCTGCTTCAAATAAAAATAGCCCTTTAGAAAAATCTAATTTACATATATATCCTAATCTTGATACAGGTATTTTAAAGTGATTAAGTGCTCCCTTCTTTGCCAACACCATTATTGTCACAAAACCTGAAGTAGTAATAGGCAGAACAGGTATCTGATATGTATAATCTTATAAACATTTCTTATAGTTAATAATTTCTTCTAAACAAACCACTTATATGGCTTATATACAACATGAATAAGAGTCATAGGAGTTTCACTGTAGTGTAGTTGTCTCAGAAATACAAACAAAATACTTATAACTTCCCGTACACACAATGCAAGCATATTACTATAAATGGAGAAAAGCAATGCTTTCTATCTCCTTTTATAAAAATGTGTGAAATGAATGTTTTCATGCATATGATGCTAAACGAGTTAAGAAAAAAACTTCTAAAAATATTTTACAAATAACTGTCAATGATATGACTTCTCTCAGAAAGGGAGGCTTTGTGTCTTTGATTACCTCAGTGAGAGAACATCAAATACCACTGAAGAAACTAGAATATTTTAATTTTACAGCACTTAAATAAAATTATAGCTACGAACATAGCTATGATATGTGTAATCTGTGTAACCATATATACAGTAGACCATTCTTGCACGTTTTTCACAGATACACAAGTTACAATCCACGTACCCATTGACTTTTTTCTTTTTCTCAGCACAGATGGCATTTCAAGAGGAATTTTTTTGTGCCACAGTTAACACAAACCACAAAGAAATTAGTCTTATTGAATATTGCCTGCTGTTGAAGAGTGTTTTGAAATTACACTCCATTTTTTAAGGGAAATGAAGAGCTGAGAACAAGCCGTGCATTCACATCAATGGCTAACAGAGAGAGCAGCAGTGCTAACTGAATGCAGCTCTTCACAAACCAGCATCTAATGGTTGCTGCAGATTAGGGACACATTTTTCCTCTGTGCCACTTTTGAGGAATTCATTGAAATTTGCTTCGTAATGAGATCACGGTCTGTTGGCAACTTGCATCACACAGATAAAATTAAGTAGCCTTTTGTACTGGCTACTAGTGGAAGATTTTTAAGAGAAGTAGTTATACTTTGACAGAAGAAGACAAATCTTCAAAGCAGTGCTTTGAATACAGGATTTCCTAGAGAAATGGGAAACTTATTTATATGTGTATATGTATACAGGCACAAGCAAAGCCTCCATCTGAAAACAATAATTACCTAAAAAAACACAGACTCCAATGTCAGGCAGTAGAACAACTTAGCTTTACCACCCTTAATTGTACAATCAAATTTACACAAATTTTATTTTTCACTGGGTAGTAAGTCCACAGATAAAAAAATGGAAACTAACACTGGTTAAAAATCCAGATGGCTAAAGTCACCAGCTGGTGTTAAAGCTCCCTCTTCTAACATTAATACTATGGAAATCTGGGAGCAATGATTTAAGAGGTCTGTGTGATGACCAAGTGCTACAAAAGGTCCCACCAGAGAGCCACTTTTTCCTGAGAAGTAAGCTTCATCTGTATCCTTGTTAAGTCTATTACTCTTTAATCATATCCTGCTCTCACAGCATCAATTACAGTAAACCAGGCTCAAACTCCACAATCACACATCATTGCCATTATGCTCCATTGTGTGAGAATCACTATTGAATATAAAACATTACAAGTAAAGAACAACAAAAACACATTTCTTTATTCAGGATATTAATATTCCTTCTGCTTCAAAAATTAGTGGGGAAAAACACCTCAAAAAAAAAGTTAACTAATCCAAAATTTGTGCTTTAACAAGAAAATTACATTGGCAAAATCCTGCTGGATAGGTCATCCAGCATATTCAAGACAAGTGATGAAAGAATATATTGTACTGGTCACATAACTGGTTCCTCTAGGAGCTGCAACTGATTGAACATGATGGCTGTGGGGATGTCAGTAACACAGTCAAGTATGAAATATCTTCTAAGTGTCAAATCTGCACACAGCACAGCACAAAGGAGAGAAATGGGAAAACTGACAAAGGTCCACTGAAAAATAAAGATACATTATGCACAATTTCAGAGCAAATTTTTCTACAGCTGCTAATGCTACACTTCTGTCAAGAAACAATCCTATCCAGCATGTATCCAGCCACAGTCATTGCTGTAGCTCTCGGGCAGTGAGGACTTCTGAATGGTAATGCCTGAGTCCATACCACCAACTTGAAATACAACCTTATTTATATCAAGCTCAACCATCCCAGTGGTCAGCCACACTTAAAATGGGACAGTCCTGCTCTGTTCTCCAGCATGCTTGAGACTTGATGCAACTCACCACTTGAAAGCTGAGTTTCCAATAGTTTGTAAGCTGTCAGGGATGCCGTCATCTGTCTCAACATCATGAGAAGCTGGTTCAGCTATCAAGGCAACAAACACTACACGCACTCAGGCAACTAACCCACAGATGGCCTTCCAGATGAGGAAGGTGTTTTGGAGTTGTGGTTTGGCTCTGCGGTAACTACTTGCAGAGTTTTATTTGCAATTTAATCGACTGTTTTCGAAGAAGCTTCTGCTACACGGCTTTTGCATGCTGCAGGCAGATAAAAAGCATCCAGAGTTCAAAGGATATCTACAGTCCTTCTAGAATGCAAAGCAAATGTAGCATAGAAAACATCAAGAAATATATAGGTTTTACTTCAAAATATGCTAACAGACCCATTCTCTGATTGCTCTTTGGATAAGACTTCCCATTAACAGTTTGATCCCAGAAGGCACTACACCATTTTGTAGCAGACCATGACAAGCAGTTTACCATCAACATTAAACATAATCAAGCTCTACTGACTGATTAGGTAAAATTCAATCAAGCTGCATACATATTTCACTAAACAAGTGTCGCAAACAAAGCAACAATTTACTACTTCAATAATTAGCTGGTTTATATATTTGGAGAAGCTGCTTTTAAATGCATGGTATTGCCAACTATCAGAACTTTTACAGAAGCTCTGAAATATGGGAATGACTCTGGGAGTAATTTTCATTATATAAAAACAACTGTTATCAAAGTTTCTAACTAGCATCAATGTACAGAAAAGGGAACTTAAGAAACAGGAGCACTCAATCTACAGGATTGTGAAAAAACAGGAGAAAACATCACAGCTCCATGAAAAGCTATTGTGCTCACAGGGAAACCTAAGAGGACTCAGGAGTTCAGAGAGCTACAGTCAGTAAATGCAAAGCACAGCCTGTTTTCTTGTCCTTTTGTTTTCCTCCAATTAGACTGAAGATTCTCAGCAGCAAACAAATAGTTGATGCCCTCTGAAACTGCCCCATCAATCCCCTCAGCGAAAATTGTGAGAGATACAGGAATGAAGCTCCCCCAAGAGAACTGAGGACAAGTCTAAAACAGATGGAAAATCATAGTAGAAGACAATCTCTGAATAAACACCACCTCTGGATAAATAGAAAAGCACAACTTGATCGTCAGGTTCTTCCCTCTACAAGCAGATTGGGAAGTCCTTCCAGTGAGGTTATCATAGTTAAGCAGATACTGCTTTTGATGTTGGAGTCAGGCTCCTGGAGACTTTTGGCTATGAAAATATGCAAATGTTTCCACTGGAATGCATGGTGCATAATCAATCATGCCCAGCAGGCCTTACAGATCAACAACACACTCTAATCAGAAGGCTGCCCAGAGCTATGTTCCTGGAGAGATCAGGCAAGAGAATCATTTAGGGATGAAAATACATCACCATCTGTACTATTTCTTTATAATGATGGTCAGGAAACATGGCTGAAATTCATTTTACCCCAGCTTTCTGTAGCTATTCTACAAAGATCTAAAGAGACAATGTTGGAGAGACTTTCTAGAGATATTTCATTTACTTTATTTCAATTATTTAATGTATTTTCCATTAAATTATAAACTAATTAGTAGATAAAATATAGGTACAGGAATAGAAATTAATTTCACAGTAATAGAGCAGTCTTTTTTAACATAAAGCATCAGAAGATAGCAAGATCCGACACATTACTGTCGCGGAAAACGTCACTGCTTAACATCAGTGAAACAGAAGAGCACAGCAAATAGAGTTTATTGCACAGTAACTATTTTAACACTATAAGGAAGTGTTAAGGCAGCTTAACAAGCTGTGGCTTGTCCTTTAGGAACATAAACTATGTAGAAAAAATTAGGCAGTTAAATTTTTTAACTTTTGTTCTTTTCTTCAGAGACAAGAGAGTACAGGAGGACTGGGGAAAAGGAGAATGATTTATCAAGACAATAATACAAATTTCATTATATTTTATGGTCATTTAGCAGTAGTCTACAACAAACCAAAGGAAAATCTGTTTATTTATTCAAATACTCCTACCCATCAGAGGGGTAAGAAGTGATGCCTGCTTAGTGCCTTTGGGAACACCTGAAAGGACCTCCTCTGACAGAATGCATTTAAGTTCTGCATTGGTCAAAACACTTCAGTCTTAAAGGGCCTTTAACACCACGACCATTTTCAGACATTTATTCTAACATTTTACTGAAAAAAAGGAAACTTCATCCCCTGCTCTCCACCACCCACCCTTCTATCCTCATTCTTTCAATAGCTAGAAACCATTCTCAGTGTAATCATGCACTGGGTCCCTCCTCGTATCCTCACACCCACTGTATCAATAGTCCAGGCTCTTTCATGTCTTTCTTACTGACACACTTTGGAACTATGTCTGCATGATAGTAAGTAACTGAAGAAAATACAAATGAGCAAGAAGGCCCTGTTAACTTCCTCACCTCTGCCTACAGGGGCATCACCTCTGATTACATTTGATCTCTACAGATGTAGCTACCTAAAATACTGGCAGACCTGCGCTTGCTTCTGCTCACCAGACAAGGTGATCAGTCTCATAGTGATGCCACTCTATGGCCTTTCACTACTCAGATCCATGGATCTGGCTGTGTTTGACTGCTGCTGTTTGAACTGGAAATCAACTGAACATGTATTTTTCTCTCTTCTACAGATAATATCTCAATTCTCAGAGATAACTGCAGTTCAAAGTCAGATCCCTTTTTCCAACACTGCAGTCCTTTATGCATCAAAACTCACAATAAATTAAATATTTAAAGGAAAAATAAAGAATACAAGTTTCCTCATTATATCAAATAATTCATTTGCTCAAGCTGAACAGTTTCATATATGCTTATCTACATTTCAGAAGAAAGAACACGAGCTCAGATAAATTTTGTTCAAAATGACCAAATGAAGAAATCTGAAAAGGGAAAGAATGAATGCTGTTAACTGTCATTTCAAATTTTGCATTCCAAAAATAAAAATCATTACAAAAAGTCATGATCTTCTCCTGTCTTAATCCAAAAGATACTTCCAGTACAGGGCATAACATAGAGAGAAAGGTCTGCAGTATTTTCACAAGATGAAATAGAAAATGTAAACAACAAACTTAAAAACTCTGCATGCAATAAAATACTTTTTTCAGGTCTGCAGTTAGCCTGACACTATTACTTTAAAGAGCTGCCCTATGAAGCACCTTGAATATGTCATGACTTTGACAATGAAGACACCTTTGTACAGCAGAGACCCCAGTCCAGGTCGTTCTTCCACATTCAACAGCAGAAGCCCACATCTGCAAGGCTCCAGTCAAGTGTGTAACTGCTGACCCATTAATTAGTGTGAATCTAACCCTACTCCCCATATAACTGAAAAGTAAAACTCTGAAGGGTCACTTCTTCCACTGGTTTCCCACTCTCCTGCATGAGCACATGAGATGGCCACAGTTGTATCTACTGTAATTTCCACGCACCTGACTACCAATCACACAGAACACTACGACTCAATTAAGATATTTTTGCATTTCTAAAATTTCAGAGTCTATAGGCAATAATGAAAGTCCTGAAACTGAATGCCTCAAAGAAACACTATGCTGGTGTTTTGCTGTTGGAAACTGTTATTTCACATACAGTGACCCACAAAGATTTCCATTCTTATTCACTGAGATCCTGAAAACAGCTAAGAAGGGATGGCCTTTGTTTCATTTTGTGGTCAAAGTGAAGTATATTTATCCATCGCTTAACAGCTCTTTTGCAAACACTTTTTCAGAGCTCTTTCGGACTTACTCCTATGCCCCTGTTAATAATGAATCTGAAGCTGTGATAAACTTCTGTCTCCAATTCACTTAAATATTCTCTTGGGTTTAGTTGGATACTGCAAAATTCAATGTTATCTTGCACTTACAGCATTGGAAGTAAAATGGGTAACCTTCTCAGTTCCATTAAGGCTTTAAACCAAAATAAAGAGCAAGTTTCACTTTCATAGCACTTTCCTACCTTTTTTTTTTTTTTGTAAAGAGGGTGTATGTAGCAATAAGAAATTAAGACCATATTAAAGCCCTTATTTGTCCCACAAAATTTTAAACATTATCTGATTAATTCAAAATGACCTTCCACATTCAAAATGACCACAACTGGAGCAGGTAACATGGAGAAGGTGGGTGGATTTTCTCATCAGAAGGGAGGACAGTTGACCCAACAAGTCCTGCCAGGAGGCAAAGGGAAGAGGAATTCACCTCTGGTGAATTCCCTCTCTGGGGAACATGCAACTCTCTCAGCACAGTCCTAGAGAGAAGACTGGAAGGGGCCTAGAGTGAGGCAAGAAAGTTTAAATGCATGGAGTCTTCTTGGATAATGTGACTTAGAGCTCAAACTGTGCTGCCGAGGAAGAGAGACTGGGTGCTTCCCTTCATTCTAATAGAAAATACTTTGGAAAATCTCCAAGCAAAGGTTTAAGTGTTTTTCCTGTCAGTTGTGGACAAATGGCCCAATAATCCACCTCAGCTTCAAAGCAAAACTTGAGCTTGACTGGAAATATGTAGCAAGAATGACCGAAATGTTTATTATGCTATTGAACATAAACTCCAGGTTTCTTTCCTACTTCATTCTTCAATTCTATTAATGCAGGAGCTCAACCTGTGTCTGAAAACACACAACATAATACAGTAATTTTTATGTTCCCAACAAAACACATGCAGAAGGAAAGAACAACTTTAGCAGACAACTTTTTGTAAATGAATTTATTTCCTATCATCTTAAGTATTCTATGCTCACAACTGGTGTCAAAATTAGCCTTAAGAAGGCATTAAAGATGTTTATTCATCCTCTTTTCCAGCTCATTGGGGAAAAAATATCCAGCCCTCCAAGGAAGGATGATCTTATAGCTATAGAAAATGGGAGCTCAACTACTACTTCAAGTGGATTATCTGCATGAAGTCACACAAAAATGCACTTAAACCCTGTACCTTAGCTGCCTGAGTTGTTAAATGGAAATGCTAACATATGGTTTGAGCAGAAGGTTAGCCTAGGTGACTTCCTGAGGTCCCTTCTGACCTACATTTTCTTGTGATCCTATTTGCTTTGAGACACAATGGATGAATGAGAAGGGTACTCAGACATTACAGGGTTGATTACTAGTGAAAATCTCAAAAAAAGTATCCTAACATTTTTAAGGTTTTAATACGTAGCTTTTTGCTACATATATATGGGGGAAAACTCCTGTAAAAATGCTCACGGACTCAGTGCAAGTGACATCTACAACAGCCAGACAAAAACAGCAAGTCATCCTATTCTGGATGATGTGGTAGAACCTGCTGGTTATGTTGGTTTTCAGAAAGTCAACAAACAGAAAAACTAAACATCTGTTTTGACTACAATTTTTTAGTGGCATCAGAAACTTGAGAGGCCTTTCACTGAATTATGTGCAAGTAAATTTACCAGGCAGGTTAAGCAGAAATCTTTACAGACAGACTGATGCTAACATGAATATGAACAAGAAAAAGAAAAAGCACTTGTCATCCTTCAACATAGAATACCCAATGAGTATGAAGTGTCTGCAAGTATGACAGTAAAAAAATAGCAGGTAACATGATTCTGTGTCTAATTTGGAATATTACTTTTCAGGGTGAAGCTGAGTCAACAATCTCTTCCTCTGAAGACACATCCTCTTCTCCAAGTACTTTAGCTGCAGCACATTGTAAAAGCAAAAAAAAATGCAAAAGCAATACAAAGTCCTACTCTGAACATGGTCTCATTTTCTGCTACTAATGTTGTTAATTTCCTGGCAGATCTCTCAAATAGGAAGGTAGTGACTGACTTTGGACTGCCTGGGCATAAACACTAGTCTTAACAGTTCATAGTGCTGTTTACCAAACTTGTGTCTAATATCCCATTAAAAAGATGGCAGGGGAGAGAAAGGAAAAAAGCTTAAAACAAAACACAACAAAAAAATCCAACTCTCCTTACCTTGTTGGAGGCACATCAATATTTGAAGAAACAACCTTGCGCTTCTGTTCCAGAAGACAAACAGAACGAGTGTTTTCCTTTTCATACTCAGGAGCTCTGTTTAGTTTTTTGGTCTCTGCTGTTTTTAAATCTTCCTCCTTTGTGGTGAAGAGGAGAAACTGTTGGTCTGGCAGTTTTTGACTGATGTCACTTTTTACATCCTCCTGTTGAAATGCAGGGAAGGTAATTTCACGCTTGATGTTGGCTGCCTGAAAAATTGAAAGTAATTATTAAATTTTTCTCTAATTCTCCTAAAATGGCAAACAACCCAATACCCACAGGCATTTTCCTCTAATTAATTATTTGAATTAGTGAATACTATTTCTTTGTCCTTCATAAATTCTGAAATTGCCATTAATTTCTCAATAATGTTGAAGACTATCAAGGAAAATAAGCAATTTTTGTCCATTTGATAAAGCTATCAAACTCTTTATGTTAAATCAAAAAGGTATTTGAATTAGAATATCAGAAACCAGATTATAAACAACATATCTTTAATGTACATGCATCTGTGGTGCATAGCTATGCAAAAGAAATTCTAGCTGCCCTTCTCCTAAAATTTCAGAAAAAAAAATCAGAATTTTTCCAGATTAAACATAAGCAAGAAATTAAAGCGCTTCCTACAGCGACATACTGGATTCTTTAACAGCTCTATTTGTACATAAGGGTTTTTCCAGGAGCAGAAAAATAACTTGCTATGATCCAACTCATCTGCCAGAAGGCAGAGGGGAACAAGTGATGCCGGCAGGATATCTATGAGGAGCCCGTCCAGCAATGACAAGCAGGGACACACCCAGGAGCAGAGCGAGGTTGCCTCTTTGCCTGCCAGCACTTCTCAGATCTTCAGGTCTGCTGCTTCCCCTAAGCAAAGACTTTCCAAACAAATAGGTGTCTTAACAAATACACACACTACTACTCTGGAATAGAATGAGCTGGTATAAAGCAAACTACTATAAACCCCTGCAGGGTTGCAGGGAAGACCCCGAAAAGTCATCAGAAGCAAGCCACTCCATCTTCCCAGCAAGCAAAACAAAGCACAGAAACCCATTCCCTGTGAAACCCATTCCCTGTGAAACCCATTTCCTGGCCAGCTACGTTTCCCCAGCTTCACAGGGGCAGGCCCGTCTGTCAGGCAACCCCTCCAACCAACTCAAACAGCCAAGCAAAATACAGCCCAACAAAGTGGCAGCTTCTCCCACCTTAAGCAGAGGTACTTCCACACCACATGCAACTGCTTGGAGAAATCCAGGTGCCTTCTACAGCTGGCAAACTGGATTTTAAAGTATTTGTAAATTATTGCTGATCTTTACAGTGGAGATAATCCAAGTTGTGTTGTCCTCAGACAGTAACAGCACCAATAAACTGAAATTTCTATGTCAACTCTTCCAACTTATTTCTCCTTTTCATCATTCAAAAAAATCAAGGTATATGTGTATATATTTATGCATTAAAATATATTCCTCTCTCCACAGATCTCTGTTTATAGATTTCAAACCTTGGCGGTTATAAAAATGGTGGAAGCAACTTTAAGTTCATAGGAAAGACATACTTGCCAAATTTGCTGTGTTCTGTGAAGTGTATCACATCATTAAAGCATAAATATTTAGGACTGATGATTTAATTGTTTCTAGTACTTCCACTGAAGGGCTTTTAGCAGTTGCTTCAAGAACAAAACAAGAGTCATTACTTCATGAACGTAAACAGTAGAAACAATTAGACTCTTTACACTTCTTCACACACAAACAGATGACACATTACCAAGAAAATCTGCCTGGAAGACAAAACAGTCAGCATGTGATCACACAGAATTAGGAGAAGACATATAAACAACATAAACTGAATTCTGACTTAATGATTATTTTTCTTTAAACTTGTTAGATTTACAGTAAGCCTTTTTTTGAGTGCCTGAGCATCTCCGAGAAACTGAAATGCTGAGTTGCCTTCAATTTTCATCAAAACTGACTTAAAAGTGATGCACTAAAGTAACAAAGAAGCCTGAAAATATCCAAGTTCCATTATCCAGCCCTAGCAATTATGTAACGCCAAACAAGGGTACATAGAAGACTTGAATTCCATCCCCTCCACTGCCACATGGTCTTCCCCCCTTGCATGACCACATCTCCCTTCCTCCCTGCCCAGGATTTCCACCTCAGCCAGTGTGGAGGATGGCTCTGTGCAGGGCAGGAGCAGCTCTGCCCGCTGCACATGGCAGGGGTGCTGATGTGCACAAGCAAGAGGCAGCACCAGCAGCTGCCTCCTTACCCTCTACAACCCTTAGAGTAGAAAGCACCAAGAGCATGGGAGAGGGGCAGCCTCCCTCATTCCCTACTCTCCAATGTCAGACTGAACTGACAGTTCAACAGTCAGTTTTCATCAGGATGATTTTAATTATTTTTTTAATGGACTAAGTGTGTGACTGCACCAAGGAAAAAAAAAGGTATTTTTGTCTTCAATTTATGAAATGGTAGGATTTTACTCAGTTTCAGCAAAAGTGTTGTGCCATACATTGCTGCGTTTATTCTTTAGAGACCTAAGTAGTGATGACAGAAGGTTGCAGGCTCAGACTACAGCTGTAAAGTAAGGCCTAGACCATAAACAGCAGAATACTTGTACTGTGATACCAGATAATCTAATACATCAAATTTATCCACATCCAGTTCAAACATATTTCATATGTCAATATGCCACAATTAATAGCCAGCCCCCTGCACACATATGGAAGTGAGGAAAGACAAAAATCACAGAGCAAATGCTCAGGTTGCAGAAGCAGTTCAGGTTCTTCAGCCAATAGCTAGGAAAAGCAGAAGACCAAATTCAACTCTTAGACTAACTCTCTTCCTCTCCTTCAGTTTTCAACAGATGCTTTGAAATATTAACTTTTTTTTAAACCTTCCCTTGAGAGTGACCATATATAAAGGATCTTTTCTGCTTTAGAAGCAGGTGATCCTGAGAGAAAGCCAAGAGTTTTCCTTGATGGGCTTTCTCCAGTAGCTTTCTTCTACTCCACAGGTAGTTTTATTATTTTAATTCATCCATGTCTATGGAAACCATTTCCACTTGAGACATCTGCCCTGTCTGGAAGTGTATGGTGTCTTTTGCTGGAAATCCAATGACCTACACAAGCAGCCATTGATGTGAGGAGTGCTGAGGGGCACAGTCACTCGAATGATCAGGTTCCTCGCTTCCTGATAAACACGCTGATTAATGACCAGGACCCCTCTGATTTCAAGCTCTGCTTCACCAGCACTCATAGTTCAGCTGTAACACTGACAATTTCCAATATATCTTTCCAGATAGTTAACTGTTCTGTCATATTTTAGCAGTAACTTTTTTTTTTTCATAGGTCCTTCATATTCTTTTAACTTGAGGCTTGTGGTGGTCCTTCAAGTCTGAATGTTTCAGCAAAAATTCTGTGGAAGATCTAGTCCAAACTGTCTAGGTGTGTGTCAGACAGACAGAAGGTAAGCATTTTATTTCAGCTTATTTCACATTTCTCCATCCTTTGCTGTTCTCAAATTCCATCATTACATTGTTCCCTAATGGTTCAGCTTGTCACCACATCTCCAAATTTGCCACCTTACTGCCTCCAGTATCAACTGCTGGTGAAACTCATGTCTTTTTCATGTACCTGATGAATTATCACTCATACAAGCCACTTGATAATAGGTTGGTTTTTTATGCAGTTCATTGTGTATTTTCACCCTTAAGCCATTAGCAACCTTCAGCTTACTTTCAACAGAGTCCTTTACAACTTGGCCTCAGGCAATCAACATCACTTGGAAGTTCAGTCACAGAAACAGGAGCTATAAACCACCTGCAAATTTTAAAAATTAGCTTTGTTTCTCTCTGCAGTTACCTTCACCTGCCTTTGTCAATTCCCTCCCCCCGCCTCCGCCCCATCACTATTAGGCAAGGCAAACTTTGGATACTCTGCTGCTTGGAAATAATGGAATTACCCATGCCTTCCCCACTGGAGCTCAAGCATAGGACAATGCCAGAGCTGGGGTCTGATGAGGCATTACTCCACCAGTAATCATCCTGCAAAAACTGAAAACCATTTCTTGCTTTGGTTTCAAAGTAAAAACTTTATTAAGAAAGCCTTTCAACTTCTCTTTTGAAGTTGTCAAGACAATGGTATATATTTAGATTGAGGATTTTACTTTTAAGTTAAGGGTTTTACTTTAAAGCTTGATTCATTATTATTAAATGACAAAATTTAATAATCCATGTGACAGCTAAATGATTAGCACAGTTACTATTTTCAGCAGTATATTAATAATTTTTCATTGCAAAATCTATCTTAACCTTCCTATAGAAACTTTTATGTGGTGGTATTTTGTCATAGCCAAATTGCTGGTCCTGAACTCCACATCAAGACCACTTGAAATGTAAGTCCTGTCCAAAATGAGCATGCTTGACTCTGACACAAGTTGAAGAATTAAAAAAGTTTTTTACTATTCCTTACAAATGATGTGTAGGCTGCAATTTTTCAGTAGTTTAGGCCTTAACTTATGTGCAGTCAATTTTTGCTCTGCCCAAGAGCACATCCTGATAAGACACTGACATTGCAGTCAAACCTCAGTCTCCTCCAATTTCAGCTAAATTTCAGCCTGCATTTTATCCTTAACAGCAAAAAAAGTATTGATCAAAAAGACAACTCAGGCACTGAATTTTCTACTCAAAGGATCAGCAAACACTAGAATAAGTAGACCTATCACATTTATATGGAAACACAGAGACTTAGATTTGACAGATTATGAACGTAACCCCTTGAGTACAACCTGACTGGACTGTATCATCCTCCATTGCTTATGGGGCACTGCTGCTTAAAAACTGAAGCTATTTATTTTCAAATAGCTTACAAGCATTTAACAGGCATTAAGATGTCTGTTTCCTATAAAATGGAAAGCATTAAACTCCCAAGAATATCAGCATTACTTGCCTCTATGTGACCCAACTATATGGAAATACATCTTCAAATGTGAAAACTGACTTCTAGTTATGTTCTTTCAAATTTCCAATTTTTTTTTTGGTCCAGAACCTGTGGATTCAAGTGGGCACAGCAGGAATAGACAGGCTTTTTAATAGATTACACAGACAGATGGAAATATAACAAACTATTGAAAGAATTGCCACACCACATACCACGGCTACTTTGCTGACAGTTTTATAAACAACTCAGGGCTTGATTTCCACAAGGCAGCTGCCCAACACAACAGAGCACTGCCTCCCACCCCTATGCAGCACCTTCCATGAAGCTATGCCAATTTACACCAGATGAAGGAGATCTTACTCTAAGTGTGACTGCAACTGCCTGCCAAGAAACAGGCCCACAATCACAGCCTCGGCAGAGAGAGGCTTGCAGCCCACTGTCAGGCAGCACAGCAGTGAGAGCCCAGCAGGCTCCCTTAACCTTCTGAGGGAACACTGGCTAACTTCTGTTTCTCTTCACAATGTCTGCTGGGATCTGGAAGGACTAAGACATCTGAGAAAGTTGAGCATGTCCCTTCCATGTATACTTTGAATCTCAGAGGACTGGGTAAAGTAAATAATCTTCCAGCTGTAGCCTACTTTGTGCCATTATGTTTTGTTCATACAGATAACAAAGATAATTTGACAATAAAAGCACCTCTAAAAACCAATAAAACTATTTTACAAGGGCAAGGGAAGTATCTAGAAAAGCGGACTGCATCCAAAGCTCCCTAGAAAAAAAACATGCTAGTGGAAATACATTTTGGGAAACTATCTTAGAGTAACTCCACCTTACCGTAATAATACTGAAGCCATTGTCATGTTTCCAGTTTTGTACAAACTTCTTTTTCTCCCTCAACCCATAAAGCTGTATTTCCTTTACTTCTCTTACAGACCACTATAACTGGACTCAACTCCAGTGTCATTCCAAAACCAACAAGATCCCTCACAAGCCACATTAGGCTGTTTTTCCAGACTGGGGAGGCGGGGGTGGAGGGGTGGTGGTGGGTGTGTGGGGGAGGATGTAACATGCTAATTAAAAAACACATATCAAAAAAACCCCACCCCACTAGCAACCACCCAACTCACTGCTCCAATTCTGGATATTTGCATTGTCAGCAGATAAATAATTTTAACTTAATTGTGAGTCCTAGGCTTACACACAATATTGACACTACACAACTGATAAAGAAGACAGTTTTGGATGAGGATTTTTGATTTCCATCGGATTTACTATGTAATCAGCTGATCTAATTCCATCAAAAAACTCTTTAGATTAAACACCAATTAAAAAACCACCAGATTAGACAGATTAGCTACAAGATGGTTTAGCACCAGCCAACCTGCTGTATAATTCTGCTTTTTATGAAGTTTTTTGATTCCGGCTTTGTGACCATCTCTTTCTGTTTTCTGAAATAGATGTAATCATCCTAAGTGTTTGGGACTGCCAATAAAACTCCCAACTGGTAAGAAGACAAAAGTCCCAGGGCTTTTTTTAAAATTAAACAAGGTTTCAGCAATATTTTTGATCCATTACAGAACAAATAGGCAGCTCAATGGGGAAGAGAAAGAAGGAATCAATATATTTCAGTCTAGCATGTTAATGGGATGCAATAATGAAACGTGTATATGTAACATGACATACATCTAAAATGTTCAGCCAAAACAAGAGCTCAATAACTGCAAGGCCCTTTTCAGGCCAGCCTGAACAGCCAGGCGATGTTCTAGGGACAGGGATAAGCCACTTTTCTCAATAAGAAAGACATAAGGAATAAATTCACAGCAAAACACAGCAAGGAAAAATGAGAAACCCCAAACCTGCTACCAAAATTACATGCAAGTAAAAATACTTAAATTAAATCCCTAGAAGGACAAATATTTTAGCTATCTCATATTACTTTGTACAGTATTTCCAGTTCAGGTTCCTGTAACAGAGGGGATTTTTTACGTAAGGCTCTAATTTTTGACATTCTAAAACAGTGTCCTCACTGGAAGGAAAGAATGCATCAAATTTCCATTTTACTAGAAATCTCTATTCATACTGGAACACAAAGAGATAAGACAGATTCTCGTAATGATGCTTCGAAATAATCTGCCCTGAATTTCAACGTATTATTACATTTTCGAGTATACTTTGCATTTAATTACTCGCTTCGCCAGCAGTTGCTCATTACACATAAATCACGTCAATCTAATCACACTAAGCATTTGTACATCGTTGGTCTCTAACAATATAGAAGATAATGTATTTTAAGGTCACTGTAAGTGTTCTTTACAATATATAATACACGTTAATGTATAGTAACATACTATTCACCATCAACCAGGCTAGGACAAAGTCCCTATCTTCATTTGACTGAATATGGAAAATCACCCATAGAATAAATTTTCTATGTATTAAAATACAATTCTAAGCATTTTAAGTTGTCTGGATTCACAATACAGTGTTATGCAGCAGAAACTGGAGTCAGCAAGAAGTTTCTATCCTCCCATCATCCTCACATGTATGTCACCACTTACCTGGATAAACCTAACTCATCTACAAAACCCCTGTATCCCAGCACCAGTTAAAGGTGTTTCTGAGTTACAGAGAAGCTACACAGATGAATGACAGAAGCTTTCACTTCCACATTTAAAATCCAGTACCCAGCCAGGTACCCAAATAAAACCACCACCACCTTGTGACATGTGAAATACTGCACTAAGTGGCACAGGAAGCGTAAATGTCATTCAAACTGGACAGAAAGGTCTAAGATAACAAGGGGAGACAGCAAGAACACTGGGAATTCACAGTCCTTCCCATACAGCATTTTCAGGTCTGAACAAAAATGATTCTGAGATATTTGTGCCTTTTTCTCTCCACCACATCAACAAATGAATGAAGATGTGAAAGTATGGTAGCTTGCTTTCCCATCCCATATGCAGGCTTAGTAAATTCCTCTCAGAAAAGTACATGACATAACTTCTAAGATTATCAGACAACAATCAGTAACAGTTACCAAATTTTAATACTAATTACTGAAAGTGCGTATCTTCATAATTACTGAAAGTGCGTATCTTCAAAACTTGCTTGCAATTCTTAAGTCTCAAAGAAATAACTCTGTGTTCTATGTCCTAGCTATGCTGTGTACACAAGGGTGTGACCTGCAGTCACTGCTGTGCAAACCTGGCTACCTGGGTTTCAGCCAGCCATTGGCCCTCAGGCTTGGCATTGCTGGCAGGATCTCAGCAGAGGTATTTCAGCCCTGTTTTCCTTTTCCTAAATAAAACAAGTACCTAAGAAACACACTGTGCCTCTAAACATTTAAAAATATACATGCTACCTTGGAAAGCCTTAAACAGCAGGAAGGTGGAGGATCATAGTTGCAAAAAACAAGTTAATTTTTTATTTAGGAATTCAGTTACTGCACTTCAAATTTTGCTAAGCATGCTCACCATTGAGTGCTTGGTACTCCTCCATGCTTTTAGGAGGACTTGCAAGCTAGGAATGCACAGTTGTAATTGCCTACCCAATTACTGGTTGCACAAAAAGTGAATTTAAAATTAACTAAACCAATATTGTTTTTCTCACAGGGACTTATGTGCCTGGCCCTGCAAGTGGGAAGGAAGGGTTCCTGCCAGGCAGCAGGCTCCCCTCACCTCTCCTGCAGTAAAAGCAGTGTAAGCAATGGCCAATGCCACCAGGGCAACCTGTGGCCACACAGAGAACAGACCAGGGCCAGGAAATGTATGGCCTGGGCTGGCCAAGGGGCACAGAAGGAAAAAAGAGGAGGCTATACTTGGGTCTTGCTGGTCACCTCTGAGGAAGCTTATAAAACTCTGGAATTGGAGACAAAACCAAGCATGGTAACATGGAGTAGCAGGGAAGTTCAAATAAACCTCTTTTGTTCTTATTTCTATTGCGTTACTAGATGTAATTACAAGCTGCAAGTAGTCAGTGACATCAAATCAGGTGCTCTCACTGCACTGGCTGAAGTTCTGAAACCTCGTGTCAGGGTATGTCGTGTGCCTATGAATATCTATTTTCTATGAACTGGTGTTTTTTCCTACTTGTAAGAGATGCAAAGAGGGTCCCAGAATCCAATGGTAAATTTGCTGCCCCTAATTTTGATTCTGTCTAGATTAAAAGGTTGTACACAACATCTTATGTAGCTTGATACAGCCTTGTGTATACTCTGTCCAACTGATATATATACAATATGGCCTTTATTACCTGAATTTCATGTGCAAATAAAATATCTTTTAACTATTTCAAGACCATTGCTGAAGATACAAGACACTCCACTTGTTTTTCTCTTCATCTGCTGGTGGTCTGGGATCAGTAAGGTTGGCAGCAGCTCAAAGAAGTACTACTACTTCTAAAATCTCATTCAGGATTAAGCAAGAAAGAGCTCACAGAAATCAAACTATAGAGGCAGTGGGGAACTCCCAATTGGAAATGCTGCCTCACTGCTCCTCAGTAAAAAAAACCCTTGATTGGTTCATCTGCATTTGAAAGTCCTCCTTCTCTTGACTGGATAGAGATATATAGCAGGATATTTTTAGTGAAAATAAAAACAGGCTGGCTTTATTTTCAAGATCTCTTGCAAGTAAGACACAGAGCTGTGAGATTTCTGAGGTCAGAAGTTACTGTCTGAGTTTGAAAGCAGACAGCTGAGATGAGATACTGCAGATCTTAGATCACTTTAAAGGGTATGGAAATGTAATCCATTTGCATTTACGTACTGGGACTTTGCTCATTTTTATTTGTTTGTTTAAATTATGGCCTTTCAGTAAAATTAAACCAAGGTAGTTCACAGATGTATGCAACTGTTTCAACTTCCAAATGAAACAGGTGCTGTGAATGAAAGGGCCAATGCTGAAAGCCTGGAGGAGATATTATAAGATAAGAATTAAGCACAATTCTTTATCTCCTCTAACAGATCTTGAGCCTGGAAGTAGAAAGCACAATTCCTCAGTGATCCCTCAGCGGAGGTGAACAAGCAAGAAGCACTGCCTTCAGTAGAAGATTCTCCCAAGTCTGGGTTCAGCTGGAGACAAAAAAAATGTAGCTGTTTTCCTGTTCAGATTAGGAGAGGTGCCAAAAACAATGAGTTTGTTTTTGTGTCTGACTATGCAATAAATAGTATCACAGAGTTACAACTCATTACTCCTGGAAGCAATAGAGTAACACCAATAAAAACATGCAGAGGCCAAAGGCAACCTTCTCCTTCAGAAAACAGCTGTCTATCAAACAACTACAGGGATGCAGTAATATCTCATGGGAGAAGAGCCTTCACAAAGAAACTGAAGGACCATCAAGCCCGAAGTTAAGCACAGTCCAACTGCCAAATGGCTTCTATCTTCTAAAGGATGAAGGCTTGCTCCATTTCTAACCTTCCCTTTCCTCCGTATGCCTGTCCTAGCTGTGATCTCCTGTGATATCTTTTCCTCTGCTCTATCAAGATATCTGGCAAGCCCTTCCTTGATACGCTATAACTGAAGGACACCTCAGAGTCTATAGACTCTGCTGCTTGTGTTTTCCACTGTTTCAGCAGCCCACAAAAGCACACAATGAATTCAGGCACAAGCATAAGGCTGCCTGTGAGTAACTGGGAGCTGGAGAAGGACAGAAGGACAGAGAGGGGAATGCTTTACCCTTTTGGAACTGATGAAACATAAAATCCACAAACTTTGTCTGTTTCATCCAGTGCCCAGGCACAAAGCATTCTATGCTATCCATGCTGCTGCTCCAGCAGATGGACCTACCAGCATGCAAAAAGAAACACCTGCAAGACCAACCACTTCTCTCCTGCTCTTAGAAAGTAAGGACAGTTGTCTGAAACAGTGCTGGCCACACATGTTGAAGCAAAACATCACTGTAAATCCTTAGCAACCACCAATTCACCCTTATTCATTTCACTGGTTTCTCCATATAGCTCTGTAAGCCAGATATGAGTGGCTTTCCACGGCCATATGGATCACCACTGACCTAGACCTAAGGGCAGAAAGAACTGCATTACAGTGCTCTCTTTAAAGTATTTTTCAAGTAGAAAAATCAGATTTTTTTCCACTAGAAGAACTCACATTTGTCATTACTGCATTGTAGAAAGAAAAAGTGTTGAGAAATATGAGGTAAAAAGAATTTTGGATCCAGTACGAGGTTTTTTACACCACTGCAAAGGGATAAGCCTATACACATAAGAGATCAGGCTGGCTCAAATGTTTATCTCATCAGCCTTACAAAGTCCAGTTTATAGAAGGTGATTGTACAATTTGCTCTCTATGCCAGTATGACATGATGTAGGCATCAGCCACCTTATCTGCTGAAGCAGAAAATAATATTTAAGTAATCACCCAATCTTGACTGCTTGTTTTAACAGCACTGCCCATCTAAAGTTCAAATAATCTTTTATCCACCATGTAAAAAAATACATTAAAGATGGTAAAACAGTGAGCTATATAATTTCACACTTCAGTATGTGATCACTGAGGCATTTTACCTTCCCTCTGATTCTGTATTCAGTGATAATAACAGCCTTTTACAATTATTAGGATCACTGTAAAAAGGTTTTAGGATACTAGTCGATTCACACTTGTGTTCAAGTAATAGGGCTGAAATCCTAAATCTGCTTAAATTAGCAGGACTTTCCCCTCAACTTCAGCTGGGTTAGGATTTTATGGAAACTAGACTCTATGTTTTGCAGAAACACAAATAAAAAGATCTGTATTTTTATCAATCAAAGTTCAAGCAACAGAAGTTGTTCAGTTTCCTGTCTTCATTAGTTTTGTTGTCAAACAACAAATACCACCCACACATGTACTTTTTTAATACAATAAGACAAATGTCACGGCAATAATCATTTGAGATTGGAAAGTTTGGCAATGTGCCAGAGCAGCGAAAGTGATCCTATCACAGGCTGTTCAGCAGCAGCAACAACATTAAATTCCTACATGCTCTGCTCGGCAACATACTACAGTGAAAAACATGAACACAAGTTCATTAAATTAAAGCTAATTCCCACAGGGGCTAATGAACATTCTTTTTATTCACCTTCTATTTCCTATTCAATTTTTTTAAATAAACAAAAATACTTAAGAGTTTCTCTTTTAACCTACTGTCCTTCTGTAGAGTTTGGGCTGGCTTTAAGCTGCAGTATTAGTCAAGCTGCTCACTATTTTTAGAAATAAGCAATTCAATAAATCACTTGAAAGTATTATAAAGCCAATGGGGACTCTCATTCTGAGGGGAAAAAAAAAGCAAGGCATCACTGCTTGACCCACAGCAGTATTTACAGAGCAGACACCAGCAAGGACCAGCATGGTCCTGGCTGGCCAAGCAGTCAAGCTCTCATCTTTGAGGCATCAATTTATCCCACAGTCTAGTAAGAGCTCTCTGGTGCTCTTCTAACGTAGGAATTTCTAATCTAGCAGCTGGGAAAACAGAGTAGGACTTGAAGGTTCAAAGCTGATTTACAGGACTCTTAGACATCTCTGTAACCTTTGGTCTGAAGAAAGCTTGGAAGAGCACAGGATCAAGAAAGGCACAGATGGTCTGTACATCTGCACTTGTCACAGGACACATTACAAATGTTAATTACCAGCCCATGAAAAGGACTTTTTCAATACTTAGTTTTCAGATGAAAAAAAATGTCACTTCTATCTCTGAGGAAGACCCAAGGAACTACAGGCTGGCTGGTCAGCCTCACCTGGATCCCTGGGAAAGGATCACAATACAGGGTGGAGTGGGTGATACACCTGACAGCCATGCTGCCACCCAGAGAAACCTTGACAGGTTAGAGAAATAAGCCAACAGGAATCTCAAGAAATCCTACCAGGGGACATGTGAAGTCCTGGACCTGAGGAGGAACAACCCCAGGCACTAGTTTGTGCTGGAGGCCACCCAGTTGGAAAACAGCTTCCTAGAAAAGGCCCTGGGTTCCTGCTGGACACCAAGCTAAACATAAGCCAGCAATGAGCCCTTGTGGTGAAAAGCTGAACCATGTCCTGGACTGCGTTAGACGAAGTATTGACAGCAGGTGGAGGGAGGTGATCCTGCCCCCTCTAATATGGCACTGGAGAGGCCACATCTGGAATGATAGATTCAGTTCTGGGATCCCAAATACAGGAAAAACATGGACACACCAGAGAAAGAGCAGCAAAAGGCCACCAGAATCACTTCAACATGGAGAAGAGAAGGCTTTGGAGGAACCTCATTACAGCCTTCCAGCACCTCAAGGGGACTTATAAAAAGGAGGGAGAGGGATTTTTTATACGGGCAGACAGTGACAGGACAAAGAGCAATGGTTTTAAAATGAAAAGAGGGCATGTTTAGAGTAGCTGTTAAGAAGAAATTCTTTACTCAGAGGGTGGTGAAGCACTGGAACAGGTGCCCAGGGAAGTGGTGGATGCCCCAGCCCTGAAGTGTTCAAAGCCAGGTTGGGTGGAGCTCTGAGCAACCTGGTCTGGGCAGGGATGTGTAGTCAGTGAGTGACATCCCTGCCCACCACAAGAGGCTTGGAATGAAATGATCTTTAAGGCACTTTCCATTCCAAACTGTTCTGTGATTAAGAGACTGGATTACCTCTCCTATGAGGAGAGCTGCGACTGTTCAGCCAGAAGAGAGGGCTTAGGGAAATCTTAAAAATGTCTATAAACACCTGCATGGAGGGAACACAGAGCCAGGCTCTTCTCAGTGGTGCTCAGCGCCAGGACCAGTGATGATGGTCACACACTGATACACAGAAAGCTCCCTCTGAATATCAGAAAATACTTCTTCATTGTGAGAGTGACCCAGCACTGGCACAGGTTGCCCAAAGAGGCTGTGGAGTCGCCCTCCTTGAGGATATTCAAAACCCATCGGGACATGGCCCTGGGCAATCAGCTCGATGTGACCCTGCCTGAGCCAGGGACTTGGACCAGATGATCTCCAAGAGTCCCTTCCCACAAACATTCTGTGACAAAGACCGAGGAGCACATCTCTACCCAATGGTATGTACTGAATACCTGAAGGCTGTCAACTGATCATTCTCAATTGACCTCATTCTAGACTGAAAGAAATATAGCAAATAAAGATCAGAACTGTTAGTGGCTTCACCTTTATTCTTAAGTAGTTACAGTTTTCTAATACAATTCCCTTTAGAGGCATTGTGGTTATGTTTGGTCTGCATCCAAACAACAACAATAACAACAACAAAATTACATGAAAAAATCCTCAGCACATTAGTCCCATTCATTCTTTGTTAAGGGAGAGAGGAAAAAAAAATATGATCTTACTTTCTCACCACCCCCAGCTCTGCCTCCAGTAATCCATATTATGTATAAAATTATAAAATTTTTCATAAGGAAGAAAAAAAAAATCCCAAGTCTAGTCATGAATTTTCCACACCAACTTCACTAAGCAAGTTTTCACTCAAGAACAACAAGAAACTGAATGAAGTTTGAAATTAAAAAAATTAATTGACTTTATCTACTTACAAAAATATGGCTAAGATGCTGGTGTGTATCTGCCTCTCTCATCTCACCCTTTAGCTGTTCCTCACAGTCCATCAGTGTCCGTTCATATCTTGTGTTACTCTCTGCAGAAGTGGGCAAAGCAGGACCGTGCTTTTTCTGAGTTTGTACATAGCCTAGCCTAACAGGCTCCAAGTTCAGGACATTAAGTTCTGGTGTTCTAATAACCAGCAGTATTTATAAAAATAAAGTTATCATTATTAGTCTGAAAGGGAACATCTTATTTTCCTCTGAAGTTCCTAATGTGTCTTACAAGGTCTCTCCTCCACTAAGCAAATCTGGTATTTGAAGCTTGCGTTTTGCAAACTGCCTCTTAAAATACATTTGCACACGTCTTTATCTTTAAAAACCAAAAAAAAAAGTGAAAAAACCAACCCAAAACATAACAAACCACAAAAAACTACGTCCAAAAGCACAGTTTTTTGCGAACTCCTACCTATGTCTGCCATCCCCACTCTGAAACCTCTGGCACAGACCTGTTCATGCTCCTTACTTTGTACTTGTTGTAAATTTCACTTCACAAGGTGGGTAAAACTGAGCCCAGTGCTAAAGTGTTAAAGTGTAAGCCTGAAGTTAAAGTCTTGCTTGCACTGCTTGGGTTTTTGTACTCCTCTGCTATCACCACGCAGCTCTCTGGGCCTTTAGTTTTCAGACTCTTCATTTGATCATTTCCCACCATTTTGGGAGCTACATACTTGCAGGAATAAATCCACTTGTGGGAAATTCATCCTTCTGAACTACCAAGAGGAGCTCACAAACAAGCCAGTATCTGGAATAGGTAGTTCCATGGGTGAGGAACAGGTGCAGCACCCATAGTCAGTTGGATTAGGAATGTCCTGTGTCCATACTCTAAGCCTGGGGACAGAGATATCCTGGGCCGGAGATAAACTGGCAGCTCAATTGGGCGAAACAGAAGAAAGCACTAACCCCTTTACTACTCATAATAGCAGAGAAAACATTGCAACATGCTGGCATGTTATCACAAGCCCATGTTCACTACTAGCTCACATTCTCAATCACAGCACTCTAATGTTTACAGGCAAATTAGTATAGCCCTGCTAGTTGCAATGGAGTTTTCTTCTAAGTACCTGATAAAGTCAGCATCAGAGACTGCTGATAGACCCTACTTCAAAATCTCCTTTCCATATCATCAAACCCAGCAGTTTCCACACAATGCTGTAGCCCCAGCATGGTACTAACATGACTGCTTGTGATATCTGAATTAGGCTCCATACAAAAGATGAATTAAACAGGACTACACATTAACCCATGCTTCAAGACAAAGTACTAGTAATTACACTATTTACACTTTTTCATCTCATTTCAAATGGCTGAAAATCCAAATGCAGCCAAAGCAAATAGAGGCTGCACAAAAAGTTTCATGTGCAAAATGAGTCTGCATAATCAGCACCTTGGTGTTATTAGTTTCCATATAGAGAGTAATGAACTAGCTCTGACACAGTAAGAAAACACAGCACTTCTCAACAAGGCTTTACAAGCTGCCCCAGACTTTCTGGCTATTCTGCCATTCCTGCCAGCCACACACAGCACACTCGTGCCTCTTCCAGCTTGCTAGCATAGCAGCGGAAAAAAAGCAACCAAAATGTTCTCCAGTGTCCTGCTCTTGGACACCTACACAGCTGCAGAAACATAAAGACACAATTTTTGTATCTTCCCCATGACCATCAGTCCCCCTTTTTCATCATATATTTTTTTTTTGCCACAACTTCAAAAACTGAAGAAAAAATATTTATCTTTATAAAGTACTTCTTCCTCTCCATCCCCATGCTTAAAAGTGAGGGTCAAAACCAGACTACCAATGGCACAGCCATTGCACTACTTGAAAGCATATTGAAGGTTGACAAGATTTCTTTCTGGAGCAGAGAATACAGCTGCTAATACAGCTACCTAATAGCGCCGGTACTTTGCTGATCTTGACTAGTGGACCAAATACTCAAGCACCTTTTTACACAATATTACCTCCGCTGCTGACTCTGTGACACTTTTATACATGTATCACAGGCAGTCCATAGAAGTGACAAAGTCAAAAGCCCCTGAAACCTCTAGCTTTAAAATGCCATTCCACCCAAGAGCACAGACATCAAGTGTACATGGGAATACACACCAGAACACTGTGTGATGTTTTTTAACTGCACTATCCAGATAGCACACACTGCAAAACCAGCACCCAGATCACTTCACATTCAAGTCCAATTAAATTCTGAAGCTCTTCAGGATGTCTCTTATCTCTTATTATGAAGAGTATTGGTCACTGCAACAATTTAAGCCATCTCTCAGGAGTGGATACCCCTTCAATATGCTTTGCTCCCAGTCCCCAATACAGAACCCCAGGTCTGGGAGTCAAATGCTGCTGACTCCATGCCACTTCTCCATTTGGAAGAAATTCCAGTTGACAAATCACAACCAGATCGTGCCAGTCCTATTACCCTCCCAGTGTTTTGCAGATGGACCTCTGTATTCATTTCATGCCTGCTTCTCTCATTAACAGAAGCACAGTCCACTTGGAAAACCCACCTGCCCTTCCCACACACTCAGGGCCACACAGCCAGAGCTACTTTTGGGAAGCACATTTGCAGTTCAGTCACTTCAGGCTTAAAAGCACTCAGAAACACACAACGCCAAAGGTAGAGAAGTTTAATCTGTTACTTTAAAACTACTTGGAAGAACCTTCACATTAAGATTCGAGAACTCCCACACTAACCGTCTCTAAAGAAATACACAGATAATTTATTTACAATGTCAAATTTTAAGCTTTCTTAGTTTATAGTACTCAAAATTATAAACAGAGAAAGCAGAAACCAGGTAGAGCAGGTAGTGACAGTTAAAAATATTCCTCCAAAGAGGGTAAATATGTGCACCTGGTTACCAAAGGTGACTTGACAGTTTATTACATGTACACTAAAAGTAGCCCAATGGGCATTACTATACTCATCTCATCTATGAGGTAGGTTTACTACTCAAGGAAGTAAATACACGCAAGCACAGTATTTTTGTATGTACACATACCCCTAAGTGTAAGGCAGAAAAATGAGCAACCTCTAACGGTTGTACTAGTCGAAAGCATATTGAGGATTGACAAAAAGAACAGTACACTTTATGCAGATTATACCTACTTAATCCAGTTATATTTCAGATTATTGTGCTCCACTTGAGAATGTCACTCTTTTTTCCTATTAGAAACACACAGGAAGTTCCTCTAAGCCTCCTCTACTACTTAAGACTTTCAGTACAAAGGGGAGAATGACGGGACCAGAAGCCCATTATGGTGCTCTTCATCCTAAGGTTACCATTTAAGTGTCAAGCATTGGTTCTGTAGCAACAAAACTGTTCCAGCCTGTCAGGCCTCAGTACCATGGATGGTCTGACCCAGACACCATAGCCACAACTCATGGCATTTCACAGACTCAGTGAAATGTTACAGACAGGGTCGGGTGACCCAACTGTGTCAGACTGATTCTCAGTGTTGTAACAAAATTGCTCGGAAGCAATATGGGGATAACTTGAATTTCTGCTGCTGTTCTCCTTTGTGTGTTGTTTTGGATTTGTTTCCTTTTCCCCCCCCATCTATGGATACAGGAAAGACCCCAATGGTAACACAGCACTACTAACTATCCAATCCTGAACTCTTGTCAAGTAAGAATTATTACCTAGATTTAAAAAAAAAATCAATTCAAATGGGTGCCCTTTAAACTTTCATACACATTTATTTTCCATAACCAGTGCACATCTATCACACGAATCCTCTATAGAACTATACACAGACTTAATCCTACTACCCTCGTTATCCCAAGAGAAAAATAATTAGAGAAAACGCTTCATAATAAAATCATTAAGCCTGAATCTGCGGGATCTTAGCCGGTGGGTGTGTTCATCAGGTTGTTCCAAACCGCACCGATTTCAGCGCACTGCCTGCGCACGCTTCGATGGGATTTGAATCGGGCCTCTGCACAGAACGGCTGCATTCCTAAACTTTCCACAGGTCGCCCACCCAGGCCTCCTGACCACGGCCACCCGAGCTCTGCCGGCCCCGGCAGCTGGCGCGCCCCGCAGGCACAGCTCTCCGAACACCCCTGCGCACACGGCCGGGCTGAACATCCTTCCGACCCCGCCAGCCGCGCGCTTCACCCAGCCAAGTCTCCACTCCCAATGCTCAAACTCCTTCAGACCCCGGTGGCTCCCCACGCCCCCCGCCCGCTTGTAGCCAGACACTCCCGCCGCCGCCGGCGGCC
>VZRF01012388.1:73851-208329 GCA_013396875.1 Vireo altiloquus
GGCCCTGCTCTCCTGCGCTGTGTTTACACGGCAGCAGGGCCGGGGGTGCCAGACAGGACATTGCGGTGCTGGAGCGTGTCCAAAGAAGGGCAACAAAGCTGGAGAACGGTTTGGAGCTCAAGTCCTGTGAGGAGTGGCTGAAGGAGCTGGAGTTGTTTAGCCTGGAGCAAAGGAGTCTCGGGGGGACCCTACTGTTCTCTACAAGTCCCTCTGAAAGGAGGTTGTAGCCAGGTGGAGGGCGGCCTCTTCTCTCAGCTAAGCAGTGACAGGACAAGAGGATAAAGCCTTTAGCTGTGCCAGGGGAGGTTTGGGTTGGACATCAGGAGGAATTTCTTCATAGAAGGAGTGTTTAGACATGGCACTGAGCTGCCCAGGAAAGTGGTGGAGGGAGTCACCGTGCCTGGAGGTGTTTAAGGAAGGACTGGAGATGGCACTTGGTGCTCTAATTTAGTTGACAAGGTGGTGTTCAGTCATACGTTGGATTCCATGATCTCAGAGGTCTTTTCCAACCTAATTGATTCTGTGATTCTGTGACAACCTCCACCTGCAGGACAGGCTGCCAGATTTCTCAGGCCTCAGTAAAATAAAATTATTTCACTTCTCCCCTAAAAAAGAGAAATAAGAAAAAATTGAGCTTTTGGAGATAAAAAAAAACAAACCAAAATTAGAAATTGTTTGGTTTTTTTCCGAGATCAATAATTGAAGCAGTGGTATCTATACCCTACTGAGAAGAAAATTATCTGGAACAGTTAGGGAAATTATTTCTGGCTTAAATTCTGTGCTTTAAGCTATAAAAGACCTTTCTGAAAAGTTGTTGGGTTTTTTTTTTAAATTAAAATGGTTTTCAAACAGTTTGAAGCTACTGTGGTCAGCATTTAAATTTACTACAGGCTTCTATGCCATTCATTAATGCCTCCTGAAATTGAACTATACTTAAGGTTGTCACATGCTTTTCCTAAACTCTTCCTCTATAAGTCTTAAGTCTGCATTTATATGTTATTTTTGAGCCATATGTATATTCTTTTCCATCTGCAAGTGAATTACAGTAATTCCCTTCCCAGTGTTCAGTACTTTTCTCCCTGCACATTCTGTTCTAGAGACCTGCCAACAGGCCAAATGAACACATATTGTCACCATGGGGCCAAGCTTCATCCTAGGTTAATTCGTCCCTTTCAAAAAGTAATGGTATTTTTCATTCTGGAATATAGCATGCAGTATTTTTTAGGCAAGAAATTATAGAAAATACAGTACCTATTCTTAAAGAAATACTGAAGTTACTTTTTATGTCAAACTATGTAAGTTGTTTGAATTCTCTCAACACAACCCACAAACCAGTTGTTTCAATTCTTTATTTCAAGGTTCCCAGAGATCCAGGTCAAGATCCGTAACAAAATTGCTGGTAGATTCCGGCATATCAGGGCTTCCAGCACTATTTCCCCACCCATCCAAAAGTGTCTTTTCCAGATGTTTTGCCAGTGCTTTGACCAGCTGCACTGCAATGTCGGCTCAGCCCATCTCAGCAGAACAGCAGCCAAAACTCCTGGTACATGCTGCCACAAGATGTTCTGTCTTTTTTCCTGCCACTACATGTGTACTTAGCTTCTTGACACCTGGCTGAGTGGATCAGTCATAGTTTTTTGAAGCTGATGTTGCATAAAGGAGAGATCTGTGGAAGGAAAAAAAAAGGAGAAGGGCTTTTTTGGTTTTATTCCTATGCTGAATATTCAGATTTAGAGTTTAGATTTGACATAATGAAGTTATGCTTAGGTTTTACCTTAAACATTAATTTCAACATCAATTTCAATGATAGTCATAATTCCTTATACCTCAAAGGCATGGAAACGGAATCATTCCAATACCTTCTAGTCTTCAAATTATTTAAAATGTTTTGTATCATTTGAATACCACCCGAATCTAATTGTGATCTTCTCTAGTGGCCTGTGTTCACAGTTATCTGAATTATAATTGTGTTACTAAGGGTACCATTCCTATCTGCCACATACTGGGACATATACTGAGAGACTTCCTTAATTTTTTCAAAGTCCTGTATGTTTTAATTGCAGCAAAACAAGAACCAAAGTTAGGAACTATATCCTGCAAGTGTGTTATCAATGAATTGGATTATATGTGCTAGCACAAACACCACAAATAACCAAAGGATCTCTTGCAGAAAACAGTGGTGATAAAGGCTAGCTGGGCTTGTACAGGCACATCTGTTAACTCCCACGACAGCTCACACTTCAGCCTCTCTTTGAAATCCCTATTCAGCCTTTCTGCCAGGTTTGTTCTGGGACCTGCTATAAGGCACAGCTGACTTGACACCTCTTGCATCAAGGTTTGGTGGGTGAACACAAAAGCAGAGATTGTTAACCAATTATCAGGCTTTAAGTTATCAGTTCAAAAATTGATTCAAAAATTACTTAGCTGGGTTTTCTGTTTTGGGAGCACGGTGGCAGGAGATAGAGAGGCTCAGACAGATTCTCAGGAGTACACAAAATATCACAGGCCTGCCTGCCTGCAGGAGCATGCTCCATCCCCCAAAATGCTGCCTCTTCTCCACAGGGCCCCACCAGATCATGGCCCATCAGATCTCAAAGCAGAGCAGGACAGCAGGTGAGCCATAAAAGAGTTGGTCAGGGTGACAGAGGAAGAGTGTAACCAAATTCTGGTGGAGGGAGAGGTGCCAAAATGGTTTTGGTATCCAAAGGGAATGACAATCCAGAGTTCACGAGGCCGATGGCCAGGGCAGTCCCAGGAAGGGGTTTAGAGAAGACTGACTTTCCATTAGTAATCTGAGCTGCTAAAGCTTTTTAACTCCTGTTAGGTTATCAAATGCAATGAGAAGCCAGTGTTGACAACTCTACAACAGATTGGTTAAAGATTTCTAGCACTTCCCAGGCGAGCCAGATTGGAGCTGTAGTAGGAATAACTTCCCTCACAATATTTGATACAAACAAAAGATAGAAATGACTGTTTGCTCCATTTCTCCCTGCCTATCTGCCTTGCAGTATGAATGGAGCTGAAGCTGAACCCTTGTTGTCCTTCCAGTGCTTCCCAGGGGTGCTAAATTATGGAGAAAGTCAGAGAGTCCTAGATAATCTTCTTCTATATCTTTACATTCACAAATAGTTAAGAGTCAAACACAGGTCATAATCCACTATCACACATCAACATTGTTTGCCCAAGACTCAGTCTTAGCACTCTTGGGGTGATCTCCTGAACAATCTGGCCCACAGCCATGGCGTGACATCAAGTAAATTCTTGTGATATATGGGGGTAATATGGTATCACTTACCTCAACAGAGATATCTCATGATTATACCACAGCATAATATGCCTCTAACGCATGTACAGGCTCTGGCTGGAGTAAGAGCTGTTTACATGGCAATGATTTCCAACCTTATTAAAAGTTAATGTGCACATTCACACTCCCTTTGTGTACATAGCTCTCCGACACAGCAGAAATGTTTCAGATGCTGAAATTTCTCTCTCTCTCTGAAGACACGAGACAATTTGAATAAGAAGTACATATAAGCATAACTCCCTCTAGAAGTTCTAGAGCAACCTGCGACGGTGAATTACACTGACAACTTTTCAGTTCATCTTGAATAATTATTATCTAACTCCTTTCAGTATACTCACTGGGCAGCCCTGTGCACTAGCCACAGAAAAAAAATCTCGCTTTCCATAGCACTGCAGTAACTACTCCATGCTGATCAGGTGGTGTTGGCTTATGATACATATTTTTCCCAAACATTTTATTTTGTCCATTGTTCAGTTAAGTATTCCTCAAGTTTTTGATACAATTATTTACTGATCTGTTCGGCATTTTGTTCTGTTCAGCAGCTGCAACTCTGTACTGTGATCATGACTGCAGGCAAATCTTGCCTGACATCACATCAAGGGAACAAGTTCCTTTTACTTCAAAAAGCAGAGATTTTAATGTAATTCTGAAGGAGGCACTACTCTGTAACCTCCCTGCTCACTGGTCCCAGAACTGCTTCCACCAGGGACCATCACTCAGCAATGCAGCTTCCAGCAGGGACAAGCACTAGCCACGGCTATCAAACACTAGTGTGTGCTTTAGTTTGCCTCATAGGAGCAGGTGGCTACGTCACAGTGGGCATTTTATTGGACCACCCAGAATCCTGCCTCAACTAGCTCTTTCTTTTTTCTTTAATTCTTTTTTTTTCTCTCTTTTGTATATGCCTTCAAGGAAACAATAAATTTTTTGTTATTTTCTTAAATATCGGAATATTTTTTTCCCTTGTCCATGAACACCACCTTTTTATCACTAGAGGCAAGATCCCCGCTGCTCCTGCCTCCTCCCAGACAGATGCTATGCTTCAGTTCTTGCCTTTAAAAAAAATCTAGCAGCAATAGGAAGCAAATAAACCCTCAATTTACTGCACATTTAATAACTTTTTTTTTCAAATATAACCTACTCAAATAGTCATTTACTTTTCACTTTTTTGGTGTGCAACAAATGTATTCGTTTGAGCTTTGGTATTCAAATCAGCATGTGCACTACCAGTGTGTGTGTTCCACTCCCCTCATAATTCCAGGCATTTGAGCCCCTGCCAACTTCTTTATTCGGGGACCTGCCTTCTCCACACTCCCTTTGTAAACTTTGCATTTGTTTTGCTTTCTAGTGATCACTGAAGTTCTCACTCCAGCTGGGAGGACAGCCAGGCACCTTCAAGAACAAGGGAATGATTGACAATATTAGGCAGAAAATTGTCTACCAGATGCTGCTCAAAAGGAGAGGTGGTAACCTTCCGACCCCCTTCTCAGTACGCGAAATCGTCGCGTCTGTGACACGCCTCTGCCCCACTTGTCAGCTGAGTGGGGAGCAGAGGGTCACTTCTGCGTCTGGCTGTTGTGCAGTAAAATGCCACCCTGCAGACAAGGCTGTGCCTTCTCCGTGAAGAAGGTCCCAGTGCCAGCGATGCGTTGGAATGAAGTGGAAAAATTCACCAGACATTACACATTACTTTTCAGTTACCCCTCTGAAATATTGACTAGGTCTGAATAACCCTACTGGTACAGAAATGAAAGGAATTCCAGACAGTCCGTCCTCGGACTGCGAGACAAGAAACACCAAGTGGACCTTCACGGCTTTTTAAAAATCCCTCTCTAGAGGTGTTCCTGTCGACATTAGTACTTTAACACAATTTACATGTTTATGTCTCTTAAAAGGTTTTGTTTTTTCCCCCTGAAAAAAGAGGGGAAAGAGTCAGCTCACTGGAGTTTCATGCTAGTGCTAATACAATGACCACAGTTCCCCTTTTTACAAATTAACTAGACTGAGAAAAACAAAGGGATGAACTTGAAGAAAAAACTAACATTTTCCTACTTAATTAGCTGACTGAACACGAAGGAAAAAAAAAAGCAAAACAGAGAGAGAAAACACTTTTCCTTAACAAAAGCAGTGCAGAACAAAAAAAAACCCGAGAGTCTACACTGGGGGCAGACACACAGGACACATAGGCCTCTGAAATGTAAATGTTCAAGCACAAAATAGAAATACCCATATATACATAGTCGGGGTTTTCTTACACACACAAACACACACAAAAAAGCTATTTGAGGGAGTTTCTATGTTGTTTCTGCTCATTCATGTGGGGTAACAGCAATGCGTGTGAATAACAATGCCTGAAATGACACCAGCATTAAAGGAAGGATATAGGAAATGGAAGATGATAATTGAAAAGCTATTTTAAGCAAGTGTATTCATTAATTGTCTTAATTCAGGTGGAACATCTCATGCAAATTAGATTAAATATATACTAAGAAAACTGCAAGATTGGCATGTCAACTTCCTCTTTCTCAGTGTAGTGTCAAAGAACTCAGCTTGATTCTGAAAGTCAAAGCTGAATTTGCAGAGGTAGCAATTACAAAGAAAATAAGTAGCTGTTCCTTTCAAAATGAACAAATTAGATCAGGCACTCAGAAAAACATAAATATTACAGGACCCATAAAACTTCTTTCAGTCTCACTTTTAAAATGGAAAATCCTTTGCAAATCTTGTGGAAGCAAGAAAAGAACTACATAGCTGCCAGACAACAGCAGCAATATAAATATTTACACCAATAAATTAAGCAATGGGTACAATTTTATTTTGATCATCTTGCTACCTATCATAAGATAGTATAGTTTTATTTGCATAAATTCTTTATCTTGGAGATGAATACTTTGAAAAAAGGCACTCAACATTTCTTTGCTTGCATACCACACTGACATCAACCCTAAATGCTCTAAGTAACCAAAATTTAAGGGAAACACCAGAAAGCCAGATAACTTGAGGATCATG
Source organism: Vireo altiloquus (assembly GCA_013396875.1). NCBI lineage: Eukaryota > Metazoa > Chordata > Aves > Passeriformes > Vireonidae > Vireo > Vireo altiloquus. Next base: position 80,165 of record VZRF01012388.1, read on the forward strand.
CACACCTCAAAGATTCCTTTATCTATCATCTGCAAGCCAGTTCACTAGCTGGGGAAGTAGGAGACATTTATGTTGTACATGTTCATATTTTCTAGTGAGTGAAGTGGCTCATAAAAGCTGATTTTTGGTGCTAGTGGAGTTTTTTGTTTGGTTTGGTTTGGTTGTTTTGTTTTGATGTTTTTTCAGGGAAGCTCCCTGAAAAAACCGAAGTGACTCTGGAGGTTCTCATTGCAGTCAACTTCTCGGGAGTGTCCGGAAAAATGGACAGTGATGGCTCTTTTTCCCCTAAAGGGCTGAACAAGAAGATTCCAGGCTGTTTGTTCCGCTTTACTCGTCCATCCTCCTTCGGGATCAAGCTGTCCCGTTCTCCGTGTGGAAACACGGCTGACCTCTTCCTGCCTCTCCCACCCTGCTCTCCTCCATGAAGAAAAATCCCGAGCAAACAAACAATTCGCACACGCTCGGAGCCGGACGGGCGCAGCTGAAGCGGGCTGGCATGGGAGCGAGCTGTCCCCCGAGGCCCATGCCCCTCACTGTCACGCCGCAGGAGACGGCCCGCTCTCCGCACCACCCCCGGCTGCTGAGGGTGGGCCGAGCTCCGGCAGCCCCCGCTCCATGCTCCCGCCCGCGATCCTGTTCGGCTTTTCCCTCGGATTCCTGCTGCTGCTGCTGCCGGCGGAGCGCGGCCCGTAAACACGCGCGGCGGGGCCGCCGTGCCGCCCGGCAGTCCGCCGGAGGGGGCGCGGGGAGCGCCGCCGGGACGGCCCCGACCCAGCCCAGCCCCTCGGAAGGGGAGGCCCGCGGGCTGGGCCCCCGAGAGGGAAGGAGGGCCGTGTCCCGGCAGCGATGGTTCCTGCGTATTTCCTACGCGGTGGCGGAGGCGGGCGCTGGTCCCGGCTCCGAACACCCCCGCGGCCGCCTCTCCGCTGCCCCTCTCCGTGGCCCCGTGCGGTTCGGGCTCTGCAGTGAGCGGTGCCACAGCGGCTTATAAATAAACACCGTAACGCCCCCGCTGCTTACACGTCTGAGGGTTGTGTAAGCCTTTCGGCTTCCTTTAAAAAATAGCCAAATAAAGCCATTTTAATCTTCCTCGGGGGGGAGGGGGGAGTTTAGAAACTTTAATCCAAGAGCTCAGAAATCGGCAAATATGTAAAATGACCCAAACTTGGATCTGTCACACCTCATGATTGTTGAGCTAAACTTGATGACCAGGGTCCCTCTGACGTGAATGCGGTTGGGACAACTCGTACTCGAGCAGTTACCTGCTTTCCAGGCACAATACATGTGCAAGCGTGTACTGCTAAACACGTAGTGGAATTTGGGTACGATACACATAATGTAAATGCGGTCAAGGTCGCAGCTAATAGCTGTGGCAAGTTCAATTCAACTGCAGCAACTCCTTTGGGAAACAGGAAAAGGGCTTAAGTTCCATGTACTAAATCTCACTCGTTTCTCTTCCGGGAGATTAGGGTTTTGGTTGTTTTCCGAGGGAAGATGTAGTAAAACTGAATTTTGAAGTGGTGGTGTTTTAAGCATTTTCTTGTGATTATCTTTTCAACTATAATGTTTTGGCTTGAATTTCTAAGTATTTTTAATCAATTTTGTTGTTTCTAAATGGTTGCGTTTTGTTTAGAAACACTTCAGCTGCTCTGTTCTGCTGGCTGCCTTTGGTAGAGATGTGTTGTATTTTAATCTATGATTTATGTAAGCAAAAAGAAAACCTTGCGGGTACTAACTTGTTACTAAATACAAAGGGTTCTTTTCAAGTGTTTATAGAACAAACTTATTTGTGTACATATTTTTTTTTTCCTGTTTGAATGAACTGTCAAGTCAGGCTTGATTGTGGGAGGAATGGAGTAGCAGGGAAGAGCAGAGCAGAGAGAGAAGGCAGCACATGTCTTCCTGAAGCCTTTTGTCCTACTGGTATTAAATATATTTGGCCAAAAGGTGCTAAAGCAACACACAAGTTTGACGTAGATGGCAAGATAAAAGAGTTTCACTTGAGCTAGGGCTTAATGAAGCATCTACTGCCTTGTCTGAGTTAGTAATTTGAAACATGTTACTTGGATAAACACAGTGGAAAACAAAGGCAGAGTGAAGCGGCTCAGGGAAGCACAACATAGAAAAGAAGGAACAGGAATGGTAAAGGATAGTTCTAGTCACAGAGGAAGGACAGCAGAAGAAGAGTGGAAGAGCAGGGGGATCAAGTAGTAGGAATGGAAGGCTATCCCCAAGACAGTGAATAATAGCAGAGGTGTTGATGAAACCAGGAATTTTATTTCTAATACCTATTTCCTCACAATTTTTGCTTGAACACAGCTCTTCTTCATGGACTAGACACCATTTTGAAAGAGGTTTGGGATCATTACTCATGACACAGGTAAGTGCACTGAAGATACCTGATACAGCTGTTGTTAAAAGTTTGGATTGTTTTCCTTTTGTGTCTCTATTTCCTGGTCACATTGCTCTTTGTGCTGCTCAGTTTAGCTTTCTGCAAAACCCAAATTTAGGAGACTTGGGACCTAGATTACCATTTTCCTCAAATTCTTATAGAATAACGGCACTGATTTTAGAGAATTAACCTCTTCTGCCACCACACCTCTTCAGAGCATTAGGCGAACAGCCTGCTACGTGAATTATTATTTTGAGTGTTTTAATTTTAATAACTAAAGTGTGGCATAGTTCTTTCAAAAAGGAGATTAGTTAACTGACACCACCTAACCTTGCCAGTTATCTACAAGTAGATTACAGAGAACGATATTCCTTTGCACATGCATTTTGCAAATGTTCTCCTCAGTTGTACCCTTTATTTTGCAAATTGCAGACATTGAGATGAAGGGTCTATAATTTCCTAGCTTGCCTTTCTCTTGAAACACTGGTGCTGCACTGGCACGCATCCACTTTGCTGTGACTTCATTTGAATACAGCAAATTCTTTATTATGATGAACAAAGGGTTGCTCTCTGGTCTGCTTTCAATCTCAGTCTGCTCATGGAGATTAGTGGGTTTTGAGCAATGCCAAGTCACTAAATATCTCCGCTTCAGTGATCTCAAAGACATTTGTGACAAGGGATTTAGTAGTCATTTTCATGCATGTTCTTGCCTTTGAATGGATAATACCTTAGTAGTTCTGCTTCCCATTGCTATTTGATTCTCCATTTCATTCAAAAGGGTTTAAATTCAAAACTTCTCTTTACTCATGTGTTGTTGCTTTGAGATACATAAACACATTCATTTGTGGTTTTAATCCTTGAATACAACTGTCCTTCACCTCTTTGCTTTTATTTGCAATTTGGGGTTTATTGTCATTCATGTTACTAAGAAATACCTTGTGGCTAAACAATGTCTTATATTGATGTTTATCATATTGCTTCTGTCAATGCATTGAACAAAACCTTGTATAATGAAGCAGAATCCTGAAATGACAGATTTTAAATTTTCTCAAAGACTGGTGAGAAAATTTCAGCCTTTTTTTCTTTCCTGAAAATTTCTTAAGACAAGGAGTGTTACTTCATCTTGATATGCAACACAGAAAGTGATAAACCCTTAAAAAACACTGGGTTAAGTTTTCCAGAAGCGGACAGATTCCAAAAGCCTTGTGTGGCTGCCAGGTCAGGCTGTAGACTTCTCTTTTAGTTGTTCCAGGAGAACAGCAATTAATCTTCAAAGCTGGGTTTAGTTCCAGAAAATGGATGAGCACAGTGAATTCCTTATTAAACTAAAGAAATTTACTAAGCCAATTTCCTTAAAAGAATAAAAACAAAATTGTTCAGAGCTCAGTTTACAGAAAATTCAGATCCACCAACACAGACATAGGTAAGAGAAGTATTAAGAAAGGCTGAAAAAAACCCCAAATAGACCTTGGTTGTAGTTTCTCTACAATGAAGTTGCTCCTAGTTCAGGATTTGGCTGTTGTACTCCCAATCCATACACAGCAAAGTATATAATTTATTCATAGTATTTCAGAAACCTTTTCTATGTGAATCTTTGAAGAGTTGTCCTACTCAGTATCTTTACCTGCATTCCAAAGGCCTGTACTGTTCTCTGAAGTACAGATTTCTACCGATGAATCCAGTGGATCAGCCAGGGCCTTTGCTTCTGTACATAACATACTGTGACATCAGCAACACAAAACCAAAGTGGGTGGCATCCAAACCCTTCAGGAGAGCTGTGTCACTGCTGTGCTACACTCACAGCAGTAAGCCACAGAGAATGTGTTTAGGGGGAGTAGCCTGCCTGGAAGAATTGCTGTCACTTCTCTTGCTCCAATTGCCTGATCAGCCTGAGCTGAGAGCCACTGATCCCTTCCACCTGCTGTTCATGATGTTGGTCAGGAAAGATACCTGGCCTCAGGCTATTAGATGTAGGGCAAGGTTTCACTAAAGGCAGTGTCTGAATTGCCACCCAGCAATGAGAGGTCACCCTGCATCATTACTTGCCCAGGGATGTAGTAAATCTTGCTTGGTGGGATTTGTATAATTATAAAGTGTTAAAAAAAAAGTCTCTTGGTTTTTTGTACTCAAATAGACATTTTGCTGCGGTGTGACCTTGGTCTTTGCTTCTCAGGTAGCCGCCTCCAGCTCTTCTTACCAGACCCAAGGCTTTCCACAAACCTGTTTCCAGCTGTGCTCCACAGGGATCCCATCACCTTTACAGATTTACTGAGCTTCCAGCACAAATGTAGTTAAAACATCTTCCAGCTGTCAGCATTTCCATCCCAGGTAAAAAACCACAGACCTGTAATCCCTGAGTTCTAATCAAGTTCCAGCCACCTTGATTCCGGTGTTCTGATCTGGCCTGAAGATGCCAGCAATGGAAAGAGATATTACTGTTTTGCTGTGTTTCTTCCCTCAAAGCATAAAGCATATAAGCCACAAGTTTTGCATGTAGTCATGTACCAACAGGCACTAGGCCTGTAGGAATTTTACCATTGATCAAACTTGAATTCCATTCACAGTTACAGTCAGGGAAGCAGCTTCCAATGCATGCACTGAACATTCGCTTGATAATGAAGAATTTTAAAACCTGTCCGTGAAACTTTGTAGTACTAGGTGAAACCAAAAGGATTGTTACTGTATCTGCACAAAATTCCCACTGCTGAAAAGAGCAAGATGATTGAATAAAAGGCAAGATTTTCCATTTTGCCTGACAGCAATTATGAGGAACAGGAGATAATGAGGAAGAAACTAATGGCATTAATTTCAGACCTGAGTGAAAAAAAAAAAAAACAGTGCATGGTTCATCACAGAGCTAATACTGTATAATGATTGATGATTCTGTAATCAGAGCCCACATAGAGAGAAACAGGCTCTAAATTAAATGGTGTATTTCACAAATGGTTTGGAATTGTAATGCAATGATCAAGAATTTGCAGAGAAACACTTTATGCCCCTTTATAACAAGCTGCAATGCTTCTAACAGAAATAATTAGGGTTTTGACAATGTATTTGTTTGAATGAAGGATTGAGTTTGACAATAAAAAATAGCCTGTAATCTGCATGTCACATGCAGCTTTCTACTGACACAGATCCTCATGGTCTAGTGCACCAGCATTCACAGCAAATTAGTCTCAGTTTTACTGTATTCCTTAACCACACCAAGTGGTACCTGGAGAAATAAACTTGTTTTACTATGTCACTGCTGGTTGGATAGCTCTTACAACTAAAAAATCATGGAATGATTCAGTGGTAGACTTAAAATAAATGTCTCACTATGGTTTAACTTTCTTTTTTAGACTAAGGAAAAAGGAGGAGGAGGAGAAGGAGGAGAAATCCATTTCTCTTTTGCTTTTGAAGTCCCCAGTTTGGCAAGCCACTGGCTTCCTCAAGCAATTCACTGCAATTCCTTCTTGGAAAGCTTCCTTCTCTCTAGAAGCAAGGCACCACCCTTAGCTTTCCACAGGAGAGGAAAGGTTAGTTCTGGTTAGGAAACTGGACTAACATGAGCAAACATGCACTGAAAAGTCCATGTCAGTTTGAGCTAAACAAAACTCTTCTTTTGGTCAAACTCATCTATATCCGGCACGTGGGCAGATCAGCCATGCAGCACACACAATGCCTCTGACACCTCTAGGAAACCCAGGATCTGTTGCAGCCTTTCCAAAAATTTGAGTTATCCATGAAGTTTTGGATGTATCTTGCCTGTGTTCCACATAGCATATGTACATGTTCTATTTGGGAAATCCAATGGGCAGCAGCCCTGAATCTTTCTAATGTTAGGTGTCACAGTGCAGCTGAGGTCTTTCTTCAGGCAGTCTAAGATGTTCTACAAGAGCCACTTCTCAGAGGTCCTGAACAGAGTTTTTCAACATCAGAAAACTGGACAGTGTTATTAACAATCTCTTAAGCAACTGATAAATGGAAAGGGATCTTACATTCTGTGATGGCTTGTGTGCTCATACAGTCTATCAAAACACCATTCCTGACTTACTTAACCATTTTTTGGGGCCAGCCTAATTGTTTCAGATCTTGTCTTTTTACTCTCTGTTTTAGTAATGATTTGTAACAAATTTCCTAGCTTTTAAATACATGACACAATTCTTGTCCACTTGTGGTGGTGCATTTGAGTCAGATTTTTCACTAACACTGGAAAGGTGTATGTTAGCATGTGGAAGAGATGAGACACTCATTCACAAGAGCTGTGTTTCTTGGCTAACTTTTATACGCAGTCTAGTTATGACAAGAAATGAAAATGTGTCTGTGCCGTAGCTATCAGTGAGGATTTCAGTGGCTGTCCCCAGGCTTGCAGGAATCTCCCCGTTGCTTCACTTTTTGCTTGTTTCTCCACAGTAGCCACATCACAGTGGGATGTTGTGTTGCTTAACCCACTCCCACAAAAGTTCAATAAGAGTCAAAAAACTGTTGGTTTTGTCTTATGACTATATGGCCCTCCTAGGTGTGCATCAAGTATGGGAGATAGACCTTGTGTGGAGGACATGAAGATGTAATGGAACAAAGTGCTTCTATCCCCTGTTAGCTCCGACACGTGGCCAGCCTCACACGGCTGCCCCACAAAACCAGTTTCTGGCTACTGCAACCAAAAAAGTCTCCCTGCAATGCTAAAATCAATGGTCTCAGGCATGTTGAGACCAACAACAGCTGTGACTGCAGTGAGATCAGCAGACCCAAAGTGAAATCTGGGCAGCTACCAAAGCCTACCCTAAAGACACGGAAATTAGAGAAATATTTTCAGTTCCAAATTTGCACAAATGAAACAATCCTTTAAAATTTAATCCAAGGAGATACCTACTGTGCTTTTGACTTGTCATGAGTGTTTAATGCTCTCCTGACAGTTTTAGGGCTAGAGACAAATTTGAGGGGTGTTGAGCTAACGCTTTTCACACATATTCGGTTTATTTACACTGCAGCTTGTTTTGTACATTGCCTACAAAATTATGCTTCATAGAAGAAAAGCCTGGCAACGTGAGGGAAATTGTTGTAAACAACCAGAGTGAACGCTCCAGCCTGTGTACAATAGACATGCTAGAACTCAAAATAGCACCAGAGGGAAAAAAAAAACCAACCTCCCTTAACAAACAGTAAGAACATTGTTTGTTTTTAAGAAACACTGAGCTTTGTTTTCAGTTTCTAGATTAAGCCTAATTGCCAAAAATACTTTTGTTACTGCCTAAACCAAACTCAACTTGGGAAGCATAGTCAATAATTATTTCAATTAAGAATGTACTGTCAAAAACTTAAGGGTGGGAATGCTAGAAGTGAACAGTTCAAAATTAAGAGCCTCATCCTGTCCCTATCCTTTGCCCCTTTTTTTTTCCCTTAGGTATAGAAATTGCAGCTTTAATGAACAGCAATAGAAACTGAGTTTCTGAGAAACAAGTTCAAAATGGAGAGCTTTTGGCAGCAGTCTCCCTCCCCCTCTTTTTGAGATCCTGAACACATGCCAAAGTTTTCCTCTTAACGCTTGCCAGGGCTATTGAATGCTGAAGTCACCGTTTTGAACTTAAAACCTCCCGGAACTCTGAGACATCTCTATGGAGGGTGCTTGCTGCCCTGCGTATCTGCCAGAACCCAAGACTGAAATGTTAATCATAGATTCAGCTTTGCAATCTTAGAAATGAAAATTATCCCGACTGCATTCTGTCTGCCATAGTTTTTCTTCCCCTTCTGGCTCTTCCACCCGATCAGGCACAAACAATAGAGTTTCTTGTACCCTGCAGTACCCACCTTCTTCCCATTAGGAGCAGAATACTTGGCAATCTTCCTGGATGGCCATGCTGGTCCAAAATTGTCTCTGGGACACATGCCTTCTTTTGTGGTCACTGGAGTGAGGGGTACGTCCTTTGCAGAACAAATATTACTCAGTAAAATGGGCAGGAACAGAAGTTGTTCACTAGTGGCTGTTCCTACAAGTGGATGCATGTTGTATAAACAGTAAGTATGCTAAAGCTGTCCAAGCCCATGGATTCTGGGGATTGCCTCTCTTCTTATCCTTTTGCTACTGAATCTGTTCATCAGGGACAGAAATGAGTTAGGGAATTAGGCAACTTAATGACAAGTTTTTTATTTCTGCCCCAACAGGGAGTGCAATTCATGAATTAAACAGCACTGAGAAAAGCTATGAGGGGCCCCCAAAACCTATATACAAAGATGAGAAGAGCATTTGAAGTTCTGGACCCTGTGGAGACCACTGATGGATCCAGAGCCAATCATGTCAAGGGCTTGCAGCTGTCTAGGAAAAAGAGAACATTTTTTTCTGTATGGTGAGGAAAGGCAAACAATGCAACAGCACTTACTTGATAGGCCTCTAGTGTCAAATCCACAAACTGGGTGCAGTAACAAGGCAGATGTTGGTAAAGTCTGTCTGGTGAAAATTCCTGTAATTTTTTCATCTACCTTAAACTATCTCTCTGTCTGTGAAGAATAAGTAGCAAGAACCCCTTGTGATTCTCATTCTTTTTCCTGTGTCGCAAATGTACTTTACAGAGGAACAAACAAATTAGCTTCATCATGAATTAACTACACTTCAGATGGCACTGTGTGACTGTCAACTGCTGCAACTTTCTTCTTCCTGCAGTATGAAAATTGCATGTGCATCATTGCAGACAAGTCCCTCGACGCAGTTTCTGTTCTTATTTCTGAAATACCAGAGGGAAATCTGGACTTCAGTGTTATCCATGAGAGATGTCCTGGTCTGACCAGATCTTAATCTCAAATGTGTTCAAGTACTCCTCTAAATCAATTCTGAATGCAGCCTAAAGTGTACACAGCACTTTGCTTTTCCCACCATACTATAATGGAGATGACACATGCTTTAAAAGCGTTGGATTTATGCAGATTTGCCAAGAGGGCAGTGGTGCACAAATAGAGATGTTTTTTACTGAAAGGACATGTGCTCCCCATACGGATGCAGTCATGGTTGCTTAGTCTCTGAATGAGTTCATATTGCACTTCTCCAGAAGAGAACATGTGCTAAGTATTTCTTCAGGCTAATTTTTTCATGCTACAAATAGTAGTTGTCATCTCACCCCACACACAGGTTTCAAGACACAAGCTGTCAGAACATACTGGAATGGTTTGTGTCCGTGAAAGATGACTGCCAGAAAGTACCTGCCTATCCTACACTGGGTGGGTAAACCCTTAATATTGTCCTCTATGTTCCTCAGTGACTACCTCAAGCAGTTTGTTCTTAGTACATTGCCTGTTGGAGACTCCTCTGAAGTCACTTAACTCCATTAGTGGTGCTGGAGACCCAAACAGTCAGCTCTTACTTAGTGGTAACCATCTAGGGCTATGATAGCCTCACGAGTATCCTCCATACATGTTAAACTGTTTCGGGGGTTTTTTTGAAAGCAAACGGAAAGTTGCTCAGAGTGGGTCCAAAAAGGAGTAATTTGTATTTTGAAGGGGTTTTCTTAGATTAACCTAAAATTACCTAATGTATTAAGGACATGCCTATATAGCCATCCCAGCCACCAAGATGGCAATTTTGGTTTTAATTTTGCCATATATGTGGCTGAAAGGTGCAGGCTAACCCCCAGGCCATGTGCTCTTTGTGAAGGGGTTCCTCTTGCTGTTAGCACCTCATGGCGATGTTGCCTCCAACTCACACATTTCCAGTAGGAGAAATTCAAACGCTCTTGTTCTGTGAACCACACAACTGACCATAAAGAACCTGAATTTTTTCTATCTTGAGTTTCTGGCCAATTTTTACTATATGCCATTGCTTGGACCATTCCAAGTGGAAAAGTACATAAGAAGTGCTTTGAAAAGGGAAGTTACATGATCTCAAACTTGTCTTCTCCTATCCCTTTGACACCTATGCATACACATAGTTAAAGAAATACATCCACCTATTTATCTCCCTTAGGTGGGGTAGTTACTGAGGTTGTGGCCAAACCACAGCGCTGGTGCAGAGACACACGAGTTCCATCTGCATGGGTTTGCTTGGTTCTGTGCAGGCTCATTAGCTGAGGCTTGGAGCTGGACCTGCAGGACCAAGGCTGGAGCTGTGCTGAGGCAGCTTAGGGGATGTTACCCCATATGCCAGAGCAGACTTGGATATTCTGGTAACATGCCTAGAAGCAGGCTAGGAGGTTAGGGAGGGAGGCTTGCTAGACACCACGTGTATTGGAGAGCACTGTAGATGAAGCCAGGAGGACCTAGTGGGAATTTGGGAGCCATGGAAAAAGTAATTTCACTGTTTAGAGTATCATGAAAAACCTATTACAATGAACAACAGAGAATGGACTTTATTCCCACTCATCTCTTTTTACTCATCTGCCCAGTGAGTATTTTAGCTGCAAATTATAAAGGACAGGATCCTTGTCATCATATCTTTCCACTTACCAGTCTTTATAGTGTCACCTTCAGATGTGTCACAGACAAGTGGCAATCAAATCTTTCAATCATGTACCAACCTTCAAGTGTTACCTAAGCTGCAAAATCTGGAGGGAAAGAAACCTGAGATTTACAAATACTTTCACTTAGTTCATACAGTTTTGTGCTATTTTTTTATGCTTACAACTACTGAGACAGCTTCTGTGGGCAAAAACCCCCACACCTGATCAAGCAATTAAAGTCATTGCAAATAAGATCACAAGACTACTTTGCCACAAAAATCTTCTTATTTGGTGAATGAGGTGGCTGGATGTGATCTGCTTGAAAGAGTCCAAAGGGATAAGGCTTTGGAGGGATCCAAGAAAGCTGATGGATAGTCAAGCTTCACCTCCTCCAAGGTCAACAGGGGAGGAGGTGAAGCTTGAGTAGCAGGAAGTCAGGCAAAAATGCCAGGAGACCTACATGGATGAACAAGGAGCTCCTGGCAAAATTAAAACCCAAAAGTGAAGCATATAGAAAGCAGGGACAGGAGACCTGGGGAGGATACAGAGACACTATTCAAGCTTGCAAGACACAGGAAAGCTAAAGATCAACTAGAATTGAACCTGGTGAGGGGTGTCAGAGGCAACAAGAAGACTTTGTGTAATTGTATCAGTCACAAAAGGAGGGTCAGGGAAAATTTGAGCTTGCTGCTGCTGAAGGTGGCAGGGGCCCTGGTGACACAGGACATAGAAAAGCCTGAGGTACTGAATGGCTTCTTCACTTCAGTCTCTACCAGGAAAACCTGCCTTCAGCAATCCAAGGACCTGGAGACAGAGGAAAAGTTTGAAGCAGGGAACACATATCTGTGGTGGAAGAGGATCAGGTTACAGAATACTTACGCAAACTGGACATGGACCCCAGTGGGATGCACCCAAAAAAGCTGAGGGAGCTGGTTCATGTCATTGCATTTTGATTATCTTTGAATGATCATGATGACTTGGAGAGGTGCATGAAAACTCGAGGAAAGCAAATGTCACTCCTATCTTCCAAAATAACCTGAAGGAGTACACAAGGATCTATGTGTTTTAAAGACAAGCTCCTGATAACTCTCTCCTCTAGCCTGTGACAGCCTCAGCCCTTTAACCCAGAAACAGCACAATGCTGGTTCTGCTGCTGGCTTGCAAGATTCATTATCATTATTCATTACTTGGAGGAGTAGCTGTTTGCTTCCTTCAGAACCTGTCGAGACATAATTTTCCCCAGATCCTTTTTTTCCTTTGTACTTTGCTGCTGAAAATAAGTTGCAGGTGAGAAAGTAGAAAGACCTCTGAACTCTAGTTTGAGTGCCAGCCTTCAAGTATCTCCTGGACAAGGCTTGGCTCTCTGCTGGTTGACATGCAAAATAAGTGCAGCCTTAGAAATGTCAGGTTCATGCTTATTTGTTTGTTTTTACAGGCTCCCAAAATTTTGCAGAAAAATTAAGGGAAAAAAAAGTGACTTTTAGGATAATCTGACTTTTGTAGCTCAGCTAACCCCTTAACAAAATTTTGTGACATAAGGGAAAAGCAGAATACTAGCCTTAGAGTTTTGTCCTTGCCAGATTTTATGGATTAACTACATAAATGTGGAGCATGTATGTGGTATTCAAAACAGGTGACACAAACCTTTTGCATAATGGAAATAGTTCATCAGTCCAAATTAGAGATTGCTACTAGATCTTATTTTTATTTCATCTTGTGGCAAACTGAAATTCTTAATAATAATGATCCTCATTATTGTTGTCTTACATTATCCTAATAATTCTTAATTCCATTAATTGATGATGGGATTTACATGTCATTTCAGCCACATCTGTAAATATGCAGATCTTGACTACTTTGGTCAATAAGCTCTTTAGCAGGAGCTGTTTCAGTAGAATCTATTGTAGCTGTAATATGCTTTCTAGCACCACGACACACACAGGATTCCTGTTTTCTGCCTGAACTGACAGTTCTCTGTTCTTGCCTATCAGTCCTTCCACAAAGGCTGCACAGAAGTTCCAGTTGTGTGAGTTATACGAAAGGTCAATCTCATTTATGTAATAGCCAACTGAGAAGAAGTAGTGCTAAAGAATCTTGCCAGCTACAGTGCTAGGAAGATCGTGTCACTGCAATTTTGGGCTTTTGAAACAAATCTGTCAGAGACATTTGCTACAAAGCAACGTCAAGATACTCTTTAGCTCCAATGCTTTTTAGTTCAATATAATGCTATGCTCTATTAACACGGGATGAACTCTGAGTCTTTGAGTGAATATGTACCCAATTAAAAGTCAATTGTCAGCCACACTTCACAGGGACTAATTCTGTTTTAAACACCAGGTGTCACTGCAGTATACTCTTGATGCCACACCGAGCTTCCATTAGGTTAAAGCTTTACTTTTAAGTGATGTCATCTGTCATGAAGAACAAAGATGCTCGTACTTTGTTCCCAAGTGTGTGCATGCAGCTAAACCATTAGCTAGAATCTGGACAAATTGTTCAATATTTCAACCAGCCACATTTATAGTTCTGTGTGGTTGGCCTCAAACCTGTAACTAACAATAGTAATAGGACTTTTTTATGGCTGATAGCAACTGTTCAGAATGAAGAATCAAAAAAAAAATCTGTGAAACAGTTCTCTTGATAATAATGCTGCATGCCTTTTTTTTTTTTTTCAGAAGAACAGCCCATACTGGGTAATATTCAGCAGTTACTTAATAAAAAATTTATATCACATTGCATATTTTGCAGCTTCTTGGCCCATGAACAAATGTTCAGTAAAAAGCAATTTTTTTACATTTACCAGATCCTGAGTGATTTTGCACATGAAATATTCCTTATTTTTACAAAATCTCTATTTGCCCTATAACCTTTTATCTTTTGAGTATTAAAATGTACTTACCCAGAATAAAGAGCCATCATGTTGACAGTGAACAGATACTACTTGTCTGTCTCTGTCTAATTTCTTCAGCCTCCCACCCTGGCATAAGTAATCCTTCTCTGTGCTCTGAATTTCCCAGGAATCTGTCCATCCGTAACTACTTAGTATTAAATAGGTAAAGCTGCTCTTCTCCTATTTGCAATTAAAGATAATGAGGAGGAAGGTGCAAGTCATGGAGAGTGCAAGCCCCAAAAGGTTAGGTACTACTTTAGCCTCATGCTGTAGTGTACAAAGAAGCCTTGTTCCAGTGACATGCTTAAGAGATGACATTTCTTTGTGTTAGACTTACGTGCAGAATCTGTTACATATTCAGCAGTGGTCCTAAGTCACCTGCCTCCTGAAAGGCTTCAGGATGCTCTTACAGTATTTCTACACAAATGAGAGTCTTGCTATTGACAGAGCAGTGCAGCAAATGGATGGGGAACATTACCTAGAGAGCATCTTTAACAAAGGAAAAGGAATCAAATGCCACGGCAATTTCAGAGGATAATCCATAGGGCTGGTGATTGCAACTTTAAAAATGCTGAAAGCTGCACAACTTTCAATGGCTCAGACCCAGTATTCTTACCTGCATTAAAGAACATAGTGCCACTACATTCATGGGAGTCCCTGCTTTAGATACAACTTAAAATTGGTGCTGTTGAGTGCACGCTTGAATCTTGACAGTGTGGCTTTGGGAGGAGTAAGGTGCTGCATATCACAGGGAAGTCTTAGTAGTTCTTGTCAGATTATGAAATCAGCAAAAAATGCCCAGAACAAACAAAATTCTATAAAATGATGCAGCTTTTAAGATCTGCAGGATGAAGTGACTGCAAGGACTGAATAATATATATTTGTTAAGAAAACAACAAAAGAGGCACAGGGTAAAAATCAGCCAACCAACCAATCAAACACTAAAACAAAAGACAAAGCTTATTTATTGTGGTTTATTCTGTCTGGCTCTTGAATTTATATATAGATTTCAATCCAATGACTTTTGCCAGGATTTTTGAATTAAATTAATTTCATGGCAATGTAACATGTTTCCCATTTGACATCATTTACATGGATTTCCAATAAATTCAAGAATTATTTGCAAGTATAATAACAAGAGTAAATGGCAGAGCCTCTTTTAAATGCTTTCAGATAATACAGTACAGAATCTTATGATTTTTTTCTGCATATAAACAAGTAAATATTAGGATACTACTGTACATAAATAAAACCTGTATTTTTTTTATTGTTGACCTATGTTCTTAATTTTAGATAACTGCTTCTTATGTTCATGTAGCATTTTTCCCCCAGAAATATTTACATAAACTTGTCTACATTTACAGTAAATAACTTTAATTGCCTACTGTGCTTTCAGCAGCCAAAAGCTGAATTGGCTATGGAAACATCTGATGAAGATTCTTGGAACAAAGGTATGACTAAATGACATCAACTTGAGTATACTATTTCAAAATGTTGAGAGGAATTTAATGGCATTTGTTAATTTACAAGATGCAATTTAGTGTTGGATCTGAACTGCTCTAACAGTAGGATAAGCCCTGCAATTACAGTTAAACTACAATTTATGGAACATACATTCTGCAAAACTACAGTATTTCAGTGTTTGCAGTGGTGTTGATAAAAGTATATCGATTTCAAACAGGTGGCAAGCCAAATAACCCTTCATGTAGCAAACAAGCCTAGGCTAATGCCATCTCAGAAGTCTGCCTGCATTGACTCCAGGTGTCCATGGCACAGTCACTGAATCACCGAGCTGCTCTCACTGCCTACAGATCTGAACTTCACAGTGTATTTAACTGTATCCACTCTAAGATAGCCAGGACAGTTCTAAGCCTCTCTTTTCACAAGCTCATACTAGTTTGAGGATGTTTTGCAGTTCTGTGTCAGTGATCACAGACTCAGTTGTCCAGAAAACGCTTTTTGTTACTAGAACACTATGTAAGAGAACTTTTCTTGGAGATATTCCAGTGATACATATTTTTTCCATTATAAAACAATGGATAAAATAAACAAAAGTGTCTGTATTTACAAATTATTTTCCATTCTGTTCTTAGTATGCAGTGTTCCATATGGAAAGCAATTTTATCCTGAAACCCATATGGCACCCAATTTTAAGTGACTCTTACTGAGGCATGGTTTTAATAATTAGCTATTAGACATAATTATCCATATAACTGACTACTTTTGTTTTTCTTATGGAAGTCATATCAATTCACTAATGTAAAAGAAAGAAAATACATTTCACTGAATATACAAACAAATGTACCTATGACTAAACCAAACTTCTAAACTCTTATGGCTCAATCCTGCAGCCTTAGCTCATGCAAAGAATTCTACTTAAATAAAATAATCCAATAGAGTTGGGGTTTTTTGTTTGTTTGGGTTTTGGTTTTTGCTAAAAACCCCCTATCATACACGTCTAGATCTACACATTGTACTTGCTTTAGTGCATTTACATTTGTCCATGCTGGGTTTATAATTGAACAAAAACATGTATTTAAAATTTATTTATTCATTTCAGTTCTGTAGGTATAGAGGCTTGATAAAAGATAATCCAACTGCATCATGGTTGGGTGGAGATGACTTGCCCTCACCTCTCTGTGTATAGGAAATACTGAGAAGAATAAACAATGGAATCCATCTCCTGTGAGACTCTCAGCAACTTGTTCGTTTATTGTAACCTTTTGTACTTTAAAAATCTTCCGTAACAGGTTATCTGTGAGATGGGGGAAGTGCAAATGAAACTTAGCTATTGTTCCTTTACCTTCTTCTTCCTAGCTGCTGCAGTAGGCTGTACCTGTCTTGCCCTGAAAGTGAATGTTCTTTTCTGGATCTGAATGTGGGCTCTTAGCACACTTTTAGCTAGAAAGAGCAGTCAGACTGAGGAGAAGCAGCTCACATCCCCTTCTTTAAGTTAAAGGGGTTGGGACTGTGAAGCAAAGGGCCATTCCTAAGTGGTCATCATTACTGAGATGAGATGAGATGAGATGAGATGAGATGAGATGAGATGAGATGAGATGAGATGAGGCCCTGCTGGAAATCATGAAGGTAGTACATGCAGAAACTCAGGAGCCACCATGGTGGCTCATTCAAAAACCTGTCTGCTGGTAGGATGTTCTGAGGGGACTGGTTATGTGACCTTCCTCAGTCTCAGACATAAAGAGCAAATTCCAATATCCTGAGAAATGTGAGAAAGAAGGTTCTTGTGCTCTTAGATGTTTCTTTAACAATACATCTAAACATTGTGACAACTCACATCTTATATGTGTCTTTGAATGTCATGTGAGTGCTTGCAAGCTACAAAATTTCTTGCCTTGAAAGAAAGTGAAGACCTCGACAGATGTCCTCCAGACAGGATGTGATTTCTCCAAAACATCTGACTGAAGTCCAGGCTCCTAAATCTCACAGGCATATTTAAAAGGTCCCACTCAGAAGTGTTATGTGATGCAGTTTCTGTGCCCTCTGTACAATTGTCATATTTCACTAAGGACAAGAGGTACTCAGATGGTGACAGGTGGACATAGTGGGGAAGAGCAGTTCCATAAATGAGTAGCCCAAATCCAACCTATGCTGAAAGTTAAAATACAAGTTAAAATTGTTCTCTTTGTAGACATTAGGAATTGAAAACATCATCACTGCCTCTTTTTTTTTTTTAGTAATAAGATTTGTAAGGTTTAATATAACAAGATTACCAAGACAAGAGTTATATTGTCTTGTAGTGAACAGGAGGCATTCTGAAGTCTCAAATGAATTTTGAAGTCAAGTGATACTTACATACTTTATAAATAATCTAAGCCGATTGTTGCATTATTATAAACTATAACAAATAACATAGCTGCTTTCTAAATGAAACAAAATTTCTTTTTGTATTTTCTGTACAAACACACGCTATTTTAAATTAGCCAATGAATTTGCAGAGACAAAAACCCTTGTCAAGACTGTGCTCTTATAACAATAAATGAACATCACAAATGAAAGCCAATATTTAGGAATGCGTATAGCAAGAGAGTACCACATACAGTAGTCAAGTGGCTGTGCAATAACAGTGAGCATGTCTACCTTTACAGAAACATCTGTATTTTTAGGCACTTTGCTGTCATGTTTGTAGTGACTGTCCTTCTGGCTAGTTTAAAGCTGAAGACCTCCAGAAACAAAACCTCGCAGCTTGAAAAAACCGAACTGTAAGATTTACATTATCCATGGACTGGGCACAGACCAATGGGCATGTAATGCAAAGATGATCTGTGCATTTGCTATGGAAATTGGGGTGCCAGAGCTAAAATATATCTACATTGTGTAGACACTCTTGCTGACCTTTGGATTATGTGTAAACTAAGTTTTATCAATTAATCAATGGGAACCTTGTATAACAAATAAGTCCTCATCTTTCTGCTGTTCAGAAGAAAAGAACAGTGTCTACTGTATGTGATATCCTAATGCACTCCTGGAAAATCACCACATAGGCAATTAATTTCTCTCATACTTCTTGTAAGCCTGGGATATTTCATGCTGACCCCAGGGGGTTCTCTCTCCTTGAAGAAAGGGAACCCTGTATTTTTAGCTCTGTGATGTTCCATTTGCAGAATTTATCTTTAGCATAATACTGAACATGTTGCTTGCTAGCAAGGGATATATATTTATATATATTTTCTTTTCTGAGGCTGAGATCTGCTTTGGCAATGTCTTCAGCTGCCACCATCCCAAAAGAGATGCTACAAATCAACTTCAGCACCAGGGTTTGAAATCATATTAACAGTAATTATGTTCCCTGCTCCCAGGAAGAGACCTGCCCTTGAAAGTCTTCAGCACACCACCCAAGGAGCATCTGTCAGGCTAAGCATCTTTTCTGCATTCTTCTGTTTGCGGCAGATTATCACATCCAATTACTTGTGAGGCATAGTTTTATTCAGGCATACTCCAACCTCAATAAATAAAACTCATCTGAAATAACTGGTTATTCACCTAAAAGCAAAAGTCCCTCATTGGAGCATGGTCCAAATTAAAATGTTTGTTGCAGAAACAGATTTCTTACAGTCACGTGGCAAACAAATGTATATGCACAACAGGAGACAGAAAAAGTCTTTGAGCTGGGCTATGATGTTTCCAGTCCCACAGTGCAGATGAGAGTCATGTCTCTAGGTGCTTGCAAGCCAAGTCACCTGGCCTGAATGGCTGCTTTTAAGCACCCATGTCCCAGCCTAGGCAGGCCTGTCACACGTGGTGACTCCACTCTGGCTGCTGTGACATGAACAAGAGACAGGGCAGCACTGTCAGCTTTTGTAGTCAAGAGTAGCACAGTTAACGCTAAGTTCTGGGAAGCAGACAACACCAGAGAGAACACTCTGTGTCACAGCTTTACACGTCAGCTTTCAGAAAGCACATGCAAACCATTTATCCAGCATCTTATAAAAGCACCATTGAAAGGCTGAACAGAGAGCACCGTGTATACGGAATTGTGTTCAAAACAGCGGACAGGAGCTGTTCAGGGAGCCATGGAGAAGCATGCAGCCCAGAAGCATCCCTGCAGGATGGATTCCTTGAAGGCACAATAGATGAAGGCTTGGAAAACAAGGCAGCTGGTCATCAGCCACTTGAAACTATGGGGATGGCCCATCTGGGTTACTCATGAATATGAATCCCCACACCTACTCATCCCTCACTCCATGGATCCTGCTACATGTAAGCAAGCCTGCAATTTATATTAATAGAAAGACTGAAGCAACTAATTGTTCACAGTTGACATGAACACCACCTCCCTGAATCCTCACTATTGTAAAAACCTAGGTTCTTCAAAAGAAGACTGATAATTCTTATTGCAAAGCTTAGTCATCATAGCTACATTACTGGGCTTTTTAGTAGATGTTTCTGAGTGACTATTGCTATTGTAGGGCTAACTGAGGTCCAGAACATTAAATGTGTCTCTATAAAGATGTTTCCAACTTGGGACAAGTAAATGTTGGGGCTGTCCCTTTGTACTTTTGAGTTGAACACATACAGTATGGAAAAGAGTATGGAAGTACTAGCTACTTTGTAGAAAAGGCACTATAACTGATCTAACTGTGGTAATTAGGTACATGCCTGTGCTACAGGTATCTGCAAAGAATTTATTTCTCTCTGTGACTGAGAAAGTTATTCTGCACTCATGGTAGAAAAGGATGACTGGTTTCCATATTGGATTGGCGCTGGTTTAGGTCTGTGGTAAGAACAACTCTCAGGGGAGACACAAATTCATGGAAGAGATGTCTGAACTACATTTCCTATTTTCTACCACTTCCCAGAGGGAAATCAAAAAGACCTTTTCACTAGTGCAGTTACATACATGTTACAGCTTCTCTTGGCCTTACTGGGGCAATTTGATGTGAGATCTTATTATACAGTTGTGCCAAAAAAAGCAGGCAAATAAATAGACTGTAAAGCTTCCCCAGAAAACATCACCAGGTAACAAATACTTCATTTTGGATGCTGACATTTTATTTAGGGATATGGTGAAAGAGTTAAAAAGAGCAGTAAAGAGACAAGTGGAAGAGACTTCCTTTTCTTTACAGTCAGATTAATCTCTTTGGGGATTACTGCTGGAAGTACCTTTCTATCGAATATATTAATGAAAAGGAGGCATTGACAACAGCCATAAAGGAACAGATCTTACTTCTGGGAAGAGGGAACTAAACCAGAAGCTTGATTCTTTGTCAAGAAATGAAAATATTCACTTAACAACCTCAGACTGTATTCTAAAACATTTTCCTTTAGCATTAGACTACATAATGGAGATTGCAGGGAAGTTATGGACTTCCCCCACACTTCCTTGTTCAGGAGGGTAATTCTTTTTCGCAGCTCTCAAGTCCAGTGTGTGTGTAGATCTCAAGGCTGAGGGTAGGTACACATCCCAAAAGCAGAAATCCAAAATGTGAACTGCTTCTCCATGAGACTGAGATCTGATGGACCATTAAAAGGTTGTGACCAGCCTGAGAGACATTTAAACAGGAAGGAATGTGCCAGTGGCACAGGACTGCAGTCATGGTACCAGCTCCCAGTGCAAGGCTGTATGAGACAGGCCAAAAAGAGAAACCAAAGAAAGAAGAGAGGAGGAGGAAAATTTTTCTTACACTGTGGAAAAAGGGAAGTCTGAGGGGTCTCAGGAGCTGTTGTCAGAACAGAGGAAAGAAAGGATGGAAGGACTTGTGTCCCTTCCTACAAACCAACGTTCTTGATCTGGCTGTGAATGACAACAGAATGACTGGAAAGTCCTCCACCATCCTTTGACCTGCTGGTCTCAATGGAGGCACTTCTAGAGTGATGTTTACTTTGCTTCTTTTGCACCTTAAAATTTTACAATCAAGAGTTCAGTGCTGTTCTTTACTATCAACTGACACTATCTTTAAATTGGTCTTGAAATTGAATCTAGTAAACATGGCAAACCTCATGTTCCTGCTGTTTCTCCAAAAGCAGTCATCCATGTAAAGGGATAACTACATCTTGAGATGTATTTGGGAATTTCAGGAGTTGAGGTATGCCTGCCACTAAGCTGCAGGAGTCAGACTGAGGACTACATATATAAACTGGTACCCCTGAGCAAGGAACAGACAGCAAACACATAGTTAAAGACTAAAGAAATTCTCCAGACTTAGCACCAACAGATCTTCTGAAACATGGTGCATCTTATCTTTGGCCTTAAACAGGGTGAAGTAGAAGGAGAGAACAGTCAAAGGTGAACTTAATGAACTCACATTCAAGGAAACAGAAACAAAAACTTTCATAAGGGGAAAAACTCAAGAAAGCAAAACCAAAGTCATCCTTAAAAAGCACTGAAGCGAAGTGGAAGCAAAGGGTTTGCTGCAGCTGTCAAAACATGGCAGCATGGTCAAGATGTAGGCTGGTCTGAACTGCTTCCCCTCCAAGGAAGGGAGTCATAGACCAAGTGTGCTGCACTGTCACACAAGGTCGGGATCCATGAAGTTTGAACCACCCTGTGGGCAGAGGCTGCCTGCACATTTGCACTGCTCCTCAGAGCTCCACTGCTTACAGGCAAAGCCTGTACATCAGCACACTTCTTTCAGTTATGAGGCTATTTCTAATAAATGTGTGTAACCAGATCTATGTTTGCTCTTTATAGTACCGAGTCATGTTGAGCACTGACCAAGGATCTGAGAAGGGCTCAACCTGCTATATCAAAACCCAGCACCAACTGAGCTTGAAAGTAAACCTGTTTTGTTTACTACAGAATAAGCCAAGCTCAGTTTACGTACTGTTTATTTTGAATTAAAAATGAACTGCTCTTCAAGCACATGCCAGATACTATGTATGTGAATGTTGCCAAGCTTGGACTATAACTTGTACTTGTGTCCAAATTACAAGTGTGTGCTTATATACATGGGGATATGTGCACATGCATGTCACACAATGCCAGTTCTCTACTGTTGGACAATTCTTGTACCATTGTACTATTTATTGTACTATTCTTGAAGAAAAAACGTACCAATCCAGTACCTGCTTGTTTCATCCAAGCACTGTACTTTGTTTTTCACAGTAACAGAATAACTCGGCATTTTTGAAAAGCCAGTGGCTTTCACACTGCTTGTCAGAGGCCCAAGAAGGTCTTGGTTGCCCTCCTGCTCCTTTTAGCAGAAGAACAAGGAGGACCAGTGGCTATGCCTGACTAAATCCCACTGTCTCCTTTTCCTCTTTTTTGCCCTTTGGCAGTGTTCTTTTACATAGACTCCATGATTTTAGCTTAAAACCAGCAAGGCATGTTCCACATCCCTGCTCAAGGAGACAGAAAAAGCCAACAAAACAACCCCAAAGCAATTTTCTTTTATCTACTTTTGAAGTAGAATAAGAATATTCTACTGAATAAAGAATTTTTAAAAGAAGCCAAATAAAGCCCAAATAAAGAATGAGAATCTTCCTGTTACAAACCCCAGTAAGTTAATCTACAAAAACTTTGAAGACTAAAAATATGTTGTAAAAAATAAAAATACTATCCACTCAACACAGTACATAATTTTTCCAATATAAGAAACTAGACAAACATATTAAAATATTTAAATCTTTAAAAAGGGCAAAATTCTGCAAAAAAATTACTCAACTAAGGTTAGACTACACATTATGCCAATGCATTCATTTGCACAACTTTTTGCACATGACAATGGTCTGGGGTGTGCATGTGTAGGTGTTTATGTCCATTTGAGGGAAACAGTGCAAGGGTGCTAAGGGTGACTGTTGCCATTTTAAAGGGATATTTCACAAAAAATCAAACAAACCCCCTACAAATACCAGTACACATCTCAAATACTGCAAGTCACATTCTACAGCCCTTGACATTAAAAAAAAAAAGGAAAAAAGAAAAAGCCAGCAGAATTAATTCAAGTACATTTGGAGTCGGTCCCTTGTGAACTACTGTTGTTTCCACTTCAGTTAGAGTGAATGTGGACAGAGCTCCCCAAAAGACACAGAAGTGAGTGCATCTTCCCCAGCCCTGCAAAGTAAGTCTGAGTTGAGGTACAATTATCCGTGGTTTGCCCAATATTGAGGATGCCAAAACTTGAATGAAAAATTATGCTTGAAAAATACTTTGAAGAAAATGGCATAAAATAATCTCTTAAAATGAGAAGCTAGTTTTGTGTGAAGGAAGTCTTTTTGGTACATAATCCTATCAGGACAACAAGCGTGGCACTCCTTCTTAAATTACATTTGCCTTGGAGCTAGTAAGAATAAAGAAACTTTTACATTGTCCTGGTCATCTTCCTGACCTGACGTACCCTTTCCCGTGAGCCTTGATCCACCACCCAGAAAAACCAGCAGGTATCACACCCTGGCTAAAATGTACATTGCTTCTTCACAACTTGTGTTCTATACTCAGCTTTGTTCCTCAGAAGGAAAAGCACTTCCCTCTCCATGTTTCACTTGTCCTTTGAAAGTAACAGTGGGGAAATCTGCTGCCGGAGTAGTTAAAGTCTGGTGAATTCCCTGTGGTGCTGCAAGTCCCCTATGCTCTCATAATCATTCTCTCCTGAAAGAGCAGTGTGGTTTGTGTTAGGCACGGACAAGGTCCTGTCTTCCTCTTGGCTCACTGACTGGATAGCTTCATAGTCCGGCTCCAGCTCCCCGTTTGGTCTGTCCGCTGACTGAGGCACAGTGGTAGAATTTAGGGTGTTTTCAAAGTCCTTCACACTTGCATAGAGGCCACTGCAAATAGACGGGGACCTCTGGGATGCAATTTCTTGAATACAGGTGTAAGGAGAATCCAGTGCCTTGATGGCTTGTCCCGGCTTGCTCACCGATGAGTACATGGCTGAGATCTAGGAAAAGGAGACACCTGCTGAGTATCCAAGCATGGCATAAAGCTTGTACACCTGTCTGTACCCTTGTACTACAAGGATATTGGTTACTTAAGAAAAGACAGGGTCTTCTGATAAAAACATATCTCTTCTAAAAGATATGTTTTTTTCTTTGAAAAGATATACAAATTATTTCTTACAAATCCTTCCTTTTCTGGCATGCATTTATAAATTGATTTTCTTTCAAAAAAAGAATGCTTTATAAAGTTTATAAATGTAAAACTTCCTTGAATATAAATCCCTGGCGAGAAAATAAGACTTGGGCGAAAGGGAATGGCTTTCTGAGCAGGAGCTCTTGCAAGTTTTGCTATGGTCCTGGAGTCAATTTGGACTCAGTAGGGAGAGAAGCATCAAAGGGAGGATCAGGTTGAACTGCTGTAATGCTGTCTGATCCTTAGGGCTTTTAAAATTATTATTGTTACTATTTTTAACGGTAGTGGC
Source organism: Vireo altiloquus (assembly GCA_013396875.1). Classification (NCBI taxonomy): domain Eukaryota; kingdom Metazoa; phylum Chordata; class Aves; order Passeriformes; family Vireonidae; genus Vireo; species Vireo altiloquus. The sequence continues at coordinate 104,666 of VZRF01012388.1, forward strand.
TACTTTTCTGCTTTTAGAGACACTGTGATAGAAAAATAGTTAATTGTTTTTATAGGCAGGACTAAATAGGCACCAACACATGTGAAGACAACATTAAAAGTCTGTAGATAAATTACTCACACCAGATAACAGCAAATACTGTCAATATTGATGTGCAAGGTTTTCTCTGTTGACCATACTCTGCCTACAAAGAAGAGCTGCTTCTCGGGCACTGAATATCTGAACTTTAGCCTGGATACTGAAACCTCTCAGCTGTAAACACCAGAAAGGGAGTCACTGTTTCATTCCTAACTCTAAAAATCCCCTCTGTGAGGTGGTACACTTTAACAAGTGCATGAAAGTGGCCCTTCATGAAAAGGTAGGGACAAGCCCATATCCACACATGTCCTTCTGCTCAGGGCTTACCTGGGCTGGTGCCAAGCACAGTTATCGGTCTTGATTCCCTCTCCCAGGCCAAATGGGTACTAGGCCTTGCACAGGACAGATGGCTGAAATTCCCTGCATGGCTTCTCTGGTACCAACTATCACAATGTAACATAGCTTTTTTATTACATTTAAAGTCTTTCCCAAGCATGCAAGGCCACTCTGGGTTTGTATTAATCCAATTAAAAGAGCAGATTGGCATGAAAATGTCCACTACCATTAGACAACACAGACAGATGCAGATGAACCAGAACACTTCTGATAATTCTGGGATTTGGAGGGGGGAAGGGGAGAGGAAGCGGGGATTTGGTTGGTTGGGGTGGTTTTTTTCTGGTTGGGTTTTTTTTTTTGTTGGTTGGTTGGTTTGGGGCTTGTTGGTTTTTGTTTATTTGTTTGTTTTAGAGGGACATCGAAATGGCAATACTTCTTACTTTTTACTGACTTCAGCTAACCAAACAAAAAACAGCTTTTCCGCTCATCTATACTTCAACTCTTCTCAGTATAAGATTACATTAACCCAGTTCAAGATCAGTTTATTCATTAATTTCTGGGAATGCTTGTCCCAGCAGAAGGCATTAGCTCACTTAGCTCATTGCCAAGTTTGTGTTTACTTTTATGCCCAGAGAACATATTTATAATTGGCATGGGTGTACTGGAGATGATCACAAACAGCCATATTTATGTTTGACTTCTCTCTTTGTTTAACTCTCCTCCATTTATCTGACCACCAGACATTTTAAAGAATAGTTTACGTTCTAGTGCTTTTATTGTGCTTCAGTTTAGTTCCCAGAGCCCCAAACACTTTGCATGGGGAAGGTGGAGCATATGTTTCAAAAGCCTGCTTGTTATTCTTCTTGAGAAGGTCTTGTCATCCAAATCAAGAAATTACCCTAACAATCAACTGATTGTGGTGTCATATTATTTTCTGATACCATTTTTAACCTATGGGCCTGATACAGCCATATGTTAGAGTAGTTCTGATTTTAGAAATGTGGCAATAGAAACTCTGTGCAGAGAATCTTGGGTTTTCATTTTCCCTTCACACAAGTTTCACCTTTCTTAGATTCTGCTAAATCACACAGAGCTTATGCTAATTTCTGCTTAAATATTGGTCTCTAGCTAGTTACTGCATTTCATGCAAGAAACCCACCTCATCTTCTGTAAGAGATGGATCTTCCTCTCGAGACTTGTAAGACACTGAACTAAGCCTCTGTAAAAAAGGAAGAAAGAAAGAAAATAAAAGGCTCATTACCCATCAACAGTGTGAAATCTATTAAAAAACCCCTCCCATTCCAATCAATGCATTATATTTTATGGTCATTTGCTCTCAAGTTCCATTATACATAGCTAATATCCCCACTATTCAGAGTTCTATTCTGGAGATAAGAGCCCTGAGGTTAGCAAAGCTTTTTAATGTATCTGCTCTTGTCCTGACCTGGAAAGGGTAAAAATAATGTAATGGTTAAAACAAACTCTGCACCACTGTATCCCTGCCTTTACACTTATGAAGTGTCTGCGGAGGCTTCTGAACAAGTCAGCTGTTGGGATTCACCAGTGGCCCTTTCGTGGGATTTTCAGATTCTCTTTTAGATGACAAAAGAACAATATTCAGCTGACACGTTTCTGATCGTTTTTACCTTTCATTCTGTAGATCCTGGAAGTGCTGCCCAGGAGAGCTGTGTCCTCCCCATCCCTGGAATGCAGCCCCTGTTTAGAGGTGCTCAGCAGCCCAGCCTCACAACCACTCAGACCTGCTGCAGCCCACCCCGAGCTGGAGCCAGGTCACACAGCACAGGCACTGAAGGATGGAGGGCTTGGTTTCGTATCAAGTCTAATTTCAAGCTTCTAAAGTGTTCTGTGTAAAACAGGTCATGAAACATCAGGGGAAGAGCATTTTACTCTTATGAAAAATGCCTTTGGACCTTTACAACAACAAAGACCCTGCAGCTACACAGCAGCTATGGAATGCCTCCTCCCTGGGGCAAGAAGGCTTTCCTGGACTGCTGCTCCACAGTGATTCAGAGGGAGCCTTCCAGCACTGTAAAAGGCCGTATTTTGGACTTTAACACCACTTCTCCAACTAAAATACTTCATACCGTCCCCAGTGCAAGCCAGCAAGGACTAGAGCTATTTTTAGCACAGTCAATAAAATAATACTTCCAGGCACACAGAGCTTGTTTTCTTTTTTTTTTTTTTTTTTCACAGAGGCTCTTTATGATGATCCTTCCATTTTCTGGTTGTTTTTACTTCTGGTAAATACCAAACCTCAGGTTCCTTCTGACAGACCCTGGCTCACAGCACACTGAAGTTCTGCCTGCTGCTCCCAAAGAGCTTCCCTCACACTGACAAACTCCCTCACTTCTTTCTGACTGGAGTAGAGTGCTCTTTAACCTGTGGTTTGTTTGCTCTTAAAAATAAATAAATAAAAAGAAAAAAAAGAAAAGAAAAGGAAAAGTTCAATTATATTTTGGCCTTGTATTAGATCTGCTTCACTACAGCAACTTAAGTGTTTAGTCTTTCCTATCTGCAGCATTATTTTTTGTGCTGGGGAGTAAGCTACTAACTTCATCCTCACACATTAAAACAAGCATGTGCTCATACAATTCTTCAGTGATTTTTCTGTCATCAGCATGTCTATAAGCACCATGTGTCAGGACCCCATCTACAGTTTCCCACTCAAGTACTGATAAATACTCCAAGGTGTTTGCCATCCTGTGCTGTTCCCCTGGATATAGCATTCTTTCTTCTAAATGTGAAGCTTGTGACACATCAGTTTTGGAGAATACTCTTATCTTGGATACTTAAAAAAATCCCACTTGCTCCTAAACATTTTGTACCTAGCGACATTATGAACTATGCTGAAACCTCAACAGTGGCACCACAAACAACATGTGTCCCTATTTGCCTTCCACTTTCCTTTCCTTCCTCGACAGCACTTGATTTTTTGCTCTTTGGTTCAGCTGTTGCTCCTGACTTGGGCACCAGAACAAGAAAAACATTCTCCTCTGGTGCATTTGTGAGAGATGCTTTGCCCATCCTCAGGCTGTGCAAGGCTGAAATCAGATGGCAGCAGGCAGACTGACACACAGATAGCATTTCTACCAGTGCTCACTCTGAAAAGACCTGGGTGAAAAAGGGAACCATACTTCCTTTTTAAATAAAAGAAAGAACTAAAAAACATCTATTCTGTTTTTCCAGTATAATTAGAAGAACTATGCTCAAGTCTTTGCAGGCAATAGAGGCCTGTAAGAGGCCTCATGCTATTAAAGGTGTCTTTCTTCACCAAATCCGAAGGATTTGGCTGAGTCACAGCCAATAACCACTTTAGGCAAATTTTCACCCATTTATTGCACACTCGGCTCTTAAAAGGATGCTTTGTCCTTTTCATGCCGTTATGGACAGAAATGGTCTCAGGCTTGGTCCACCTAGTTCTGTCCCAAATTTGTGTGCTTCTGGAACTGACATGGGCTGGGGATCACCCTGGCTGCACTCTTTTAAAAAGACAGTGAGACTGATGCAGCTTGGACACAGTCTACTCTCTCGGCTGGCAGGTACCTGCCTTGGTTACACTGGTGGCCTCTCTGTCTGTCCCTTCTTTGTGCCCTCACTGTACTGAGGGAGACTTGCACGACTTACACACAACCTCTGTCTTCATCAGCGTCAGGGCAGAAGGTTAAAGAGTTTGGGATACAGATGTCATGCTAAACAAAGCAGCTAAGTAGACTCACAGGAGAGGAAGCAAAACCAGAAACACCTATGGGGTCTAACTAAAAGAGTTATCAATATAGCATACATTTCCATAAACATCTTGGTTTGGGTTGCCACATTGAAAAAACCAGGCACTGCTCTGCATTGCTTGAAGCAGCAAAATAAAGGGAAAAATTATCATCACAATAGAAAAACAATCCCACAACCACCTCCCCACACAATGCCAACAATAATGACATTTATATATTCCATCAATTACCATCTCCAACTCTGCTGCAGCTGTAGCTCTCAAGGACAGGACAGGCGCACGCCTCGATGCATAATGCATGTACCCGGCAGCGAGCACGGCAACGATCTGATGCTGCCCAACATTTAACTCGGGGTGGCTTCAGCTCTGAATAAATTTTAATTAGACAAACACCTTTTTTCTGGCACTTAGGGGACTGCATGTGTCATCTCTTGATTAATCCTTCAAAACCTGAACCATTTTAATCAATTCCCACTCCTTGCAGTTACTGGCACTGCATACACGGTGTGCTGGGGAGCTACAGAGCAGCACAGGCTTTTCCTTTGTATCGGTACCTGGGAAATACAATTACTTCCTGCAAGGCTTTTCACACCTGGTAGGAAAAATGTCACTGTTACGCAAAGCTGTTTATCTAAAAGTTTAATTAGAAATTACTTATGGCCTGAATGTGGGAGGGGGGAGTGTTGCTGGATTACCGCTGACAGTCACATCTTAGTTTTTTACTTAACGAGCTCATTATTTGTAAAAATGTGCACTGAAGAGTCCAGCTAAACAATTTTTATGTTGTGAGTAGTCTTCATTTTATTCACTTGGATTCTGTTGTGCTTTACAAGTTACACGGTTAGTTACTTATTTAACAAGAGATTCTTCTGCCTTCTTCCTGGATTACTGAAATTCTTCAAATAAGAGAACAACCAGAAACAAGTAACAATACGTCAGCTCTGCTGTGATTTTTCAGGTAAATCTTTACATTAAAAAGTCACATTGCATCTTGAGATTTTTTTTGAAATTTTCATCAATACCTACCAAATATTATTTGATGACTTGGACACCAAAAATCTGCTAAACAAACAGTTCTTTCACTGTTAATAAAAAGCTATCTAAGCATTCTGAAAAATGCAAATTCAACAGTTTATGAAAAGCCTCTGCTATGATCTTAAAGCATCCTTAAAATGACTTTTGATAGAAAATGACAAATGGGAAAATAAACTGTTGAAAATGTCATAATTCTGTTTTTCAAGGAATTCACCACAACTCGTTCTAGGGAGGAAGCATAAGCTGCTTAGAAAAGTCAACTTTTGGCTGTGATTTCAGCACTTAGAAATTCCTTACTCTGTCTATATGTGACACACAGAATTTGACAAATACAAAAGCCTACAGCTGCAATCTTTCTCTCTTTCTATCCCTCTCTCCTACAGGAAAAGACAAGGTGAGTCTCTTTGAGCAGGTGCCTAACACTCGCATGGCTAAGTCAAGGTGGCCCAACAAAGGAGGCACATCTAAAGTTAGGATACCCACCAAGGATGCCCCTCTTTCCTTTTTGTAAGTTTCTTTAAAAAGAAAACTATGAGAGGGCTTCTGAATGAGATAGAGATGCTGACAGATATTGGATACCCCCTGTAATAGCTTCCACAAGTATAATACCATCAAACAAAGAAGCAGAAGCCTCCTGTGCAATTCCTGGATAATATTTGGGAAAAGACTTAGGTACTGCATAACTGCAACAATCAAAAATATAGGCTGCAACAGAATGAGCATATGCCCCTAATGCAAAGACTACAGTGTACATGATCATATTTCCATTTACAGTCTTGCTTCATCTTGAGTGGGTTTTTTTTCTTGTTATTTTTTGTTACTCAAAAATAAAATCCTCTCCCACCCATATGTTCTCTCTCATTTTTTGGCTGTTTGATGAGGACAAATATTTGCAGTATTTACCTTTTCTGGTTTACTTGCTCCTTCTGTCACTTCTTCTTCCACTTCTTTTTCTTGCACATTCTCATTTTCATCAAGAAGTTTCACAGGTACTGGAGGGGGAAGCTCATCCTCTACATCTGGTATGTTGTCAAGAGGACTGTCTGAATTTGCACTTTGGCGACTCTTCTTATTTCGGTCAACAGATGCATATTCTGCTGACTCAATTCTGCACTCAGGAATCTGATTCTGGCCTTCAGAAACTGTCAATGAAGCCTTTGATTTGCTGTTAGAGTTCCCTTCCATGCTGACCACTGCTCCAACATCTTTAAGTTCCTTCACAGTTTCATATAAGCAGTCTTCAACTATGTTCTCCTGAGAGGAGCTGTCTTTCAAGACTTCATAAGGCCCTTCCATTCCAAGACCTTGATCATTTTCTGCATTTCTAGATGAAATGATAGTTTCCATGGGGTTGTTAGGGGGAATACTGGGTAGTTCCCGGCTCTGGTGACATTTTATAGACTTCCCAAGACTATCCTGTTGATCTAGTAGCTCAGATGTCTGTACTTCTTCATAAGGCTGGATACAGGCAGTTGTACTGTCCTCAGAAAGAACTAAAGAAAATGACAGAGAAGTATTACAAACAAATGCATAACTAAAAGGTTTGATTTGGTACTCTCTACATCACTTTGTTTTTGTGACACGCTGGAAAGGATAAATGATACCAATGCCTGGAAATACCTAGTGATCGGCATGCTTTTTGCTTTTCAAAAGGTTTCAGTTACAGACATTTCTGCACTCTACTGTTAAAATATCTTTCTTGCAACATTTAAAATAGTCTGTACACCCCCAAATCATATTATACAGCAACAGCATTCACTATCAGAACAGGGGATGGGAGGGTAGCTGTGCATGGATATTCAGCTTGCCTTGTTTCACTGAATGATTACAGAGTGCTCAGTAGTCTCAGACGGGAAACAGGTGGGAGGCCTCAAACCAAGCGCTTTGAAAAAATCCTTGCTAGATTTTCCTCTTTGCGTTCCCCCTATTCTTTGGAATCAAAAGGAAAGCATTCCTACTTCCTCCCTACCATCCCTCAGCTTGTTTAGCATGCTGGCCAAATTCTCGTTGGAATTGCACTTCGCTCAGCCCTCCCTGCACGCTACACCAGAAGCTCCTCACCGAAGGCTGTGCCATACTTCTCTTAGTCTCACAGCACATAATGTAGGTTGACAACCTACTAACGAGCTGGCCATATGCACAAGAGAGAAGACTAGACTTCAGAAGGTAGTGTTAGGCAGAACATGTTGTTTTAGGTCCCAGAAGCAGGCCACATGTCACTGTCACTAGAGAGTATTAGGGACTGAAATCTATGGGGCTTCTCATCTTACACCACACTTGTGATATTTGCATGCATGCATGGGGATATACAAGCATGTTTCAGGTAGTGCATGGTATGTAACTTTACCTCACACTATTTCTTTAAAAAATCACTTCTGAACAGCTTTACTTTTCTTAGTACAGTTCCTATGGCACTATCTCAACAAAAACAATCCATTCTTCTGTGTCCTTCAGTGTGTTTGACATGGTGACAAAGTGTTGCCAAAGCAATCAATGCCCTTGATTTGGTGGTTGCCATGGACTTCGCTTTCTCTTGTGTTCAGGGCATGCAGATGCAGTCAGCACCTGCAGGGAGCCATATCCCAACTGCAAAACTCAGGACAGGATTGGAGGTGTAAGATGGTAATCACTGTCTGATGAGAGTTTTCCCTTTCTGATCCTTGATTCTAGGGATTTCTGTGCTATGCTGAGCACCTTTACAGAAGCCAAGAGAGCACACACCCCATTCAGCCTGCAGGGGATAATCAAAAGAAACGAGAGCTCAAGTTTCTGTGCTTCTGTGGTTATGGGTAGAAGCACAGAAGGGGGTGGTGTAGCTGAAGGGCTGGCATAGATAAGATAATGCTGGCAGATTGGGTAAAGGAAAAACCACAGCATTTGATAGCTCTGCTTCCATATGCCTGCCCCTGCTCAAAAACCTAGCAGAAACAGTAATAAAAAGAACTATTAACAAAAAGTGTGTAAAGTATAAGTAAGAAATTAAAGCACAGGGGTTCCTGTTATTCCGAAGGGGTGTTATGCAGAGTGTAAGCTGAGTATACTATCAGACAGTCTGAAAACTGTCTACTGGTTGACAGCACACCTTTTAGCAGCAGCTCTGACAGCTGCACACATGGTGACTCATGGCAGAGAGAAATATTTCCATTCTGCAGGACTTTGCTCTGCACATCAAGTCCCTCAGGGAACCATACACCTACATACACAGCAAGCCAATGGATGGGAGCAGCAATTAGCTGCAAAAACAAAGTTTAAAAATTACTTTTGATACTTGTCTCTAAGGGGTGAAGTCTGAATAGCTTAGCCTCTGGTTGTGGGAGACAAGGAGAGAGCTGTAAGTTGGAGTGCAGCCCCTGGTGTTGGTGTTAGTGTGAGGACAACAGCTGGCTCCCAGTGGCTCTGAACTGAGAGTGAGTTTATTTTTAGGTGCAGCTAAGTAAAATATTTTCCAGAGATACTTCAGGGTGAATCATTTTGAGTGTTCAGCAAAGCAAAGACTAAGAAAAAAAAAAAGAAGCCTATTTATGTTGCCTGTTTTCTAAAATATAAAAATATAAGTGATAGCACAGCATAGGACTGTGATCCAAAGCTGTAAACCCTGGAGGAGGACCTGAAGTATTTCCACAGCCTCCTGGAGCACTTCTGAAGCTCTAAGGTGCAACTTTTATCTTCTGGTATTATCCCAGTTCCGTAGCTTACAAAGATTAGGGAATGTCCCGTTCTCTGCCTGATGGCCTGGTCAATCTGCAGGTATGGCTTGGTAGCCCAGACCTGGTGGCCCAGAGAGGACCTCAGCACGTCCCAGCGTTGGCTGGTACGGAGGACTGGGAGCACAGGGGTAGGGCTGAGAACATGCCCAGTAGTGAAGTGGAGATGCAGCCTAAACCACCCCAATCTCCATGAGAGGAACACCTTCACTGATTCCTAGTGAGGCAACGACTTCTTGGCATTTTTTAACTGGGTTGTAAGTTCTGTGTGACCTGGTGTCAGGCCTGCAGAGGTGCATAGAGTATTGAGACAAATGGCTTGCCTGTGTGCCGGGAAAGCTGACAGCTAGAAACCTGAAACCCGAGGGATCAGCAGGTGCAGCTAAGGTGGGAGCTGCGAGCATGGGAGCAGTGCTGCTGGCTCATCCCACCCGCAGAGACTGCCCCTACTCACCCTCACCGTTGCTGAGGGCTCCATTCTGTTCGCTGTTTGGGGGAGGCTCCGTAGCCGAACTTGTGATGGAATGGCTGAAAACCTCCTTGTCGGAAGGCTGCAACACAAAGCAGTGACCGCTGGATCAGAATAAATGTTGGCATGAATACACACACAACGAATTTCATTCTCATCTCCCGGGCTCTGACTCACAGGTATTATTGGCAGGAGAGCCAAACCATGCCAACTAGATTCGAAGATTTAAGTGCTTGTGTTTACAGGTGTTAAAAAAAGAAATGAATGCAAAGATGTCCAGAGCGATGTCCTTGCCAAGCTTTATGGTAACAGACATTACTATGGCTTTAACCCGTGAGAAGACAGCAGCTGACAAAGGGTACACTGCCCTTGGGCTGCAAACAGAGCGAAGGACAGGCAGGAGAGCTGCAGTACAGCGGTGTCAGAAAGGCCACTGAGAAAGTGCAGATCATCAGGATCTACACAAGTTTTCCTCCTCTTCCTGTTCTGCAACTTTTAAAGTTTCCCATGCTCAACCATCTCGAAATTCCTGAGCTATTTTCTAATCTGTGGTATTTTGCAAGGAGCTTGGTACAAACCAACCACAACACAGACACAAGCTGCCAGAAATAAATACTTACCACATTCATCAGATTTTCATGATCTCCATTCTGATTTTTGGCCTTCTTTTCCCTTAATGAAAAAGGCACATGAGTTTTTACTAAAAATTATGCTAATATACAAATGCCAATCATTAATAGACCTTACACACTCCAGCAGGGAACAGAACTATGTTTCACAATAATATTGGAAATGGAAATAACTGAAAATTATTACAGGAATTGATATAACCTCTGTGTAAGGACACCATTGAGGCAGAATGGTGATAAACATAACTGAAGAGGTATAACAAACACACACAACCCTTCTTCTCACTCAGTGTAAGATCACAGTGAAGAGTTACTGATGATAATCACAATATAATGTAAATAATTATGTAGAGACAGAACAAGGGGGAATGGCTTCAAACTGAAAGGGAGTAGGTTTAGATTAAATATTAGGAAAAAATTCTTTACTGTGAGGGTGGTGAGACACTGGCACAAGTTGCTCAGAGAAGCAACTACTTGTGAATGCCCCATCCCTGGTAGTGTTCAAGGCCAGGCTGGATGGGGCTCTGAGCAACCTGGTGTAGTGAAAGGTGTCCCTGCCCACAACAGGGAACTAGATGATCCTTAAAGTCCCTTCCAACCCAGGCCATTCTATGATTCTATGATAATAAAATATTATTATCTTCAATTTAATCATACCTGAAATTCTCAGATACACATTCTGGTGACAGACCACTTGAGAAGTCCCTTACATTGTGTCACGAGGAATTAGAAAAGGACAACAAAATCCAGGCAACTTCCACCAAAAATGCTAGTCAAATTGATAATAAGCATGAGCAGTTCAAAAAGGCATACAAATGTCATAGCAGCAGAGGCCTACATTTTAAAAGGAATCCCCTCCTTCACAGGAGTCTAAGTTTGGATCACATTTCCAGTTTTTACCATTTGGGAAATACAGCTCTTATTCAGAAAAACTGCAATAAAGTATGAGCTTAAAATAATGTTGGTCCTTCCCCTAGATGATAAGTCAAGTAAAAAGGTGAGAAAATATTGACAATATGAAATTTTTGCTTCTTCTAAAGTCTGCAGGGATCCGTAGACATTATCACACTGTTAAAATTCTACCTAACTGGGAAATAACAAAACAGCAAGTGAGCCTGCACCAATGCAGAGCAGAGAAAGTTAAAAGCTGAATTTCCTCTCTGGAAGTTTTCTGACTCTGATATTTTAGAAAGAGCAAATTTTATTCAGTTTTCTATGTCCTCATCCATTTTTGAAGAGGAAGCCAGGAAGAAATTCTGCATAATTGCATTTCTGCATAAACAACTTGCCCTACAGAATGACCTGAAACAAAAGATACTATATCCAAACTAGCAACACATGAATTTATTAACAAAACCTCACCAGAATGTTTCAGGCAATGTATCTCTGTAACTGCAAAGACTATCTCATCTTTCTAGAGATGTTTCAAGGATTGGTGTGTTACAAAACAAAACACAGAATTATGGAATCATTTGGGTTGGAAAAGGCCTTAAAGATGATACACAGTACCTAAACCAGTGTTTGTGGTTCAAATAAGATTTAAAACAGGCTTTCTACTTTTAAATAAATTTTAAAAATATATATTTCTACTATTTTTACACAGATATCACAGGAAACTGTGACAATAAGAAGATACTTATGTGTCAACTTACAGTTTACAAAAGTGTTTCTCCTGAATCACATGAAACGACAAGTTCCAACTCAGGCTTTTTAGGGTTTCAACCAACTTCTGGGGCCTGTTTTTGCCCACGACTGCTTTTTGCAAGGTGGGCATTAGATAAATCCTGCTGAAAAAACAGGGCCTTACACTGCAGACACATCTTGTGCCAATACAGTGCATTTTATGGCTGCACAGTTGCTCTCAAAGCTGAAGGGGTGAAACCACATGCTCCTTATAGGCATATGCATCCAGACTGCAGATTTTGCTGCTGTACTGAATTTTTTTTCCCCCCATATACTTGGCTGATTCAGCTATGCTTGCAAAATATAGCAATATGGACCACAGGAGTCCCACTCCTCACAGAGGAGGGTCTGACTTGTCTGGCCTGTGGAAGGGCACCATGGACAGACTGCAGGCTGCCCAGCTTCCCTGGGCAGTCAGCAAGGCTCAGCTTACATGTCATGAAGGAGCCTTGAAACGTGCATAAACAAACTCAGTAGAAGTGCCTGTATTGGTGAAATTGAATCCTCTCACAGAGATGAAAATAAGGATAAGGTATAAGGCATTACTTAGTGTCACTATTTGATCCTTACTCGTCTTTGCTTGAAAGGCAGGATCAACTCTCTGTACTTCAGGAATTGCCAAAGCAAAGCTGAGGTATATAATCACTTCCATTTCCTTTTTTACCTGTACTTTTTTTTGTCCTGCTCAGCCCACCTAATGTTCTCAGTTTCAGCTTAGGGGTGTGATTCTGCCAACACTCAGTGCCCACCTGTGCTCCAAGCTTCTGCTTAGGGGAAACCACAGAACAAGCACAATGGTGTATTTCCTTCACAGCAAAAGAAAAAAATAATTCAATTTTAGAATTAATAGAACTGTTCAAACTCAGGTTTGCTCTGAAAATGGTACCCTTTTTTTTATTTCTGTACCAAAGTCCTCAGTATTTCCTGCTAACTATTTACACATGAAGTTATGTACTGGAGCCTTACCCATTGCAGCTGGAGCAAAGGAAGATGAGGAAGGTGAGGAACAAGAGTGTTGTCATGGCTGCCAAACTTCCCCACAGGATCACGTGGATCTGTCCACTGCCTAGGAAACCACCCTCTGGCCCCATGGTACTAGCGGGAGCTGGTATCACTTGGGGCTGAAGAGGTTACTCCTTGAAGAAGACTGACATCTGTGCTGCGTGCACCTTCTGTTTCTGCAGGAAGAAAAACACCATCAGAGGCTAAGAGAAATTTTGAAGATAATGAATCTGACAGCTACAAGTCTGGCAGGAGAGATTTTCAAATCCAGACCTTACGGAAAGCAGTTTCAAGTACAAGCCAGCCAGCCAAAGAGATTTTCAGCTACGTTTCTGACAGCAACATAGAGCAGATCTGTCAAATATTAACGCAAGCTGTTACCTATCTACAATCTCAACATGAATAAAAGGTAGTACAGCATCTCTGTACTTGTATTTTCAGGAAAAGATTTATAAATCCACTTTGAGGCGCAGAGTAATCTATTTTACGGTTATATTTGTAAATTTCATTGAAAAGTGAGCTTTCAAAACCAGCTACAACTTCTGCAAAGCTAACAAGCCAAAAAGAGAGCAGCAGCAAGTGTTCACCTCCTTCCCTCTCAGTCTCTTCTGCCTGCACATCATTCGAGGCTTAGAGTGCAGTGACAAATAACCTAGGTAAGTCTCTGAAAGGAATACCCCAAAAACCATTCTCACAGCAGGTAAGATCTTATTTCTGTGTGACATGCTTATTTTCTTAATAGTATGTCTGGACAGTAACAATATTGAACTTTCTTTTTTAGCTTCACCCCGCCTGAGTCTGAGAATAAACCATTAAGTTTTTTCCACTAAAAAAAGTAAACTGGGTGTTTTTTAAGAACTTGAATAAACACAACTTTTGCTGCAGCAGAGCAGCCCATGGGGAAACATCCTGGGTAAACCCTATTTAAGATATCTAAGTTTTGGTATACCATATATTCTAAAATTCTGTACATATTTTTAATGCAATACATTGTTGACATGACAAAATTAAAAAGAGCAACTAAGTTATGTGACTGGGAAGCTCTTACAAGTAACATTCCTGTCCCTGCATAAAATGGGCTCATTGATTTCAACCATGCAGGATCAGACTTCCAAAGACCTTCCAAGAAGAACTTTACTAACTTATCCACAGTGGATAAAAGCTTTTTTTGAAAAGAAAAAACAAACAAACAAACAAANAAAAACCACCAAAAAACTCTTTTAGATAATAATGGCATGGATATAAGTTGAAATGGGAAGAAACAAACCCAAGATGGAAAAAGTTGCTGATCCTGAAAAGACCTACTTCAAGGTGTAGTTAAATATTTTTAGTTTGGGCAAGTAACAAGAAAGCCAGACAATGTGTAACTTCTCCAAACCCTTAAATACACAGGAAGAATAGGTGCCACATGCCTTGGCAGAGCACACATATCTTACTGTTAGTCTTGACCACAGACACCCCAGAGCCACTGCTCTCCAGGGATGACCACTGCCAAGCAATGTGCCTCTCTGGTTACCTTGGCAGAGCCTGAAAAATTCAACATTTAAAAGCAGTGGCACTCTAAAAATTACGTATACAGCAGATGATACAACCCTGCCTCATCCCTATTTTAAAGCAAAGTTGGGTTACTTCTTCCCTGAGTCATAGTCATATCACTGACTGGGAAATGGAGAGACCTCAAGGGAAGCTGAATCAGATTCAGTCAGAAGAAAATTTGGTGTAATGCCCACAAAGACCTCTGTGATGACATGACTGTGCATTGGTAAGGATTCCTGTAAAGGTGGTGGACTGTCCTCATTTAGAAAACATTACAAAGCACACTATGCTGGCTGCCTTAACTAGCGCCAAACTCTCGTTAAGAGGGTTGAACAGAAAGTCCTTCCCTTTTAAACTTTATTTTTTTTGGTGAATTTTCAAAGACATTTCCTGCCCTGCTCAAACTCAAAAAAAATTCTTAAAAAAAAATTTAGTTTCTTTTGTCCAATCCTATTGCCTTCAAACCCCCTAATTTTCTTTTTTCCTTGGAAAAAAATGATGAAATGAAAATGGAATGTAAAAACAAAGGAAACCAAACTAAATACTTTTTCAGCATTTTTGTTCTCTTTTCTTTCTTGAAAGACAAGAAATAAAAGAATGCAAATGAAAAAAAAAAACCTCTTTTTTTTCACCCAAATATTGGGCAAAGAAAAATATAAGAAAAAGAATGGGGATTTAAAAATACTTTTCTTAAAAAAGAAACACATTTTTATTTGCTTTTAGAGCAGACACAGAGCTGTCTTGAAAGGTATTTAAATTATTTCTACTACTAAGTTCACAGTTTTATACCTACTCTGAAGAACGATACTATACTCCTCTCAGAAGACTAAGTAATGTAACTTAAGCTAATACTGAAAAAAAAACTTAAAAAAATTTTTTTTCTAAAGGTACATTCTTAAGGCTCCAGTACTTTAAATAAAGATAATATTTGAGCTAAGGAAAGCGAAGGATACATGGGGAGCAGCCCCATGGAAAAGCTGCGTCTTTGAAGGCTTCAGTACAGAGTTAAGAAGTGTTGGGATGAGCTGGAGCCGATGGAGTTCAGAGTGAACTTCAAAAGCAGCGAGATCAGAAACTGTCAGTCAAGGAAGACCTACGTGTGATGTCAGGAGTGCAGCACAAGACTGATGCCTCACATGAGGCATCCAACCAGGCAGAAGTCGAAATAGCAAAGGGAATGACCAAGGCCAGAAGATGTAGTTAATTTACAGGAAAAGAGCACAAAATGCTTTGACTGTATGTTGAGAGAAAGAGGTCAGAAAAGGACAGAAAAGCACAGTGGCTCTTGAACCAGGGGAGGTGATTGCTGGAGACACCTGTGCAAGCAGAACAGAGAAATAACTAGGAACAGACTGATGACAGGTGAAGCCCTGAACGAAGGAAGTTGAGCAGGCAAAAGGTGATCAGTGACTCCCCTTAGCTCCCTGAACGGCAAGAGTTTGGCACAAGTGCTAAAGGACCTAGAAGCTGCTCAGCACATAGGACAAGCAGAAGTAAATACAATTATAACACAAAAACATCCCAGCCTTCCAGTACCTAAAGGGGACCTACAAGAAAACTGGTGAGGGACTTTTTTAAAGGGCATGTAGTGATAGAACAAGGGGGAGTGGCTTTAAACTGAGAGTAGGTTTAGATTAGAAATCAGAAAGAATTTTTTTGCAGTGAGGGTGGTGAGGCTCTAGAACAGGTTTCCCAGAGAAGTTGTGGATGCCCCATCCCTGGAAGTGTTGCAAATCCAGGTGGATGGGACTTTGGGCAACCTCGTCTAGTGACAAGTGTCCCTGCCCCGGCAGGTGGGTTGGAACTGGATGATCTTCAATGTCCCTTCCAACCCAGGCCATTCTACGGTTCTAGATTCAGCCTCTGTGAACCCTTATCATGTAGTGACATCAGAGGGCTTTCTCCTTCTGTTTAATGCCTCTCAAAAGACGAGGCTGTAATACTATTTGCCCAGGCTAGTGCCTTCAACACTGGAGAGTTTCTGAAATTACCGAGGCTGGACCAGCACCCATCAGCTGCCCCAACCAGCCCTGGACAGAAACCTGGCAAAGACATACACTGAAAACATAATTGCCTGAACTCCCTCTGCTTCCACTAGGTGAATGCCTGGACACTAAAACATCAATGCCTAATACTTTGGATTTAGGAGCTGCTCCAGAGGCTAGCTTTAAAGAGAAATTTATTTGAAATCATAATGATGGATCAACAAGCAGCTAATTTCTGAGAGCTCTCTGACAGCTGAAAGGTTTAACGCCTGCTTTTACAATAGATAGCGATATTGTGCTGCCCTCTGGTGAATCTCTCTGTTTGGGGACTGGGATTTGTGGCACTTCTGAGGGTGCTTCAGAGCTCGGTGCAGACTCTGCTGCTACAGACGGGAGTTCACATGAGGCCCTTCATCTGTCAGGCTCAAAACAGTCCTACCTCCATCCTTGGAAGGTTGTCACAGTCCAATAGTTCAACCTTGCAGAGAGACATTGCTGAGACAGAATAATAAAGAACTGTTTGAGGTTTTTGAAATTATTTTCCTGTGTGACAATCCTTTAAAGATGAAGATTTCTTTCACTGTACCCTTTCCACAGAATTCTCCACACAAGTTGTTGGGGATGCTGAACTCTAAAACAGAATAACAGGGACAGGCCTGGAACACCTGGGTAAGAAACCTGGTTATTTCATCTATGGCAAAATTTAATCAATAGTCTGCATTCCCATTTCAAAGTCACTACCAATTCAGAAAACTAATCTTTACACTGTATTGGATAAAATTTATTTTTCTTGTGGGAACTTCTTGCTTTTTAGACATCAATATTTGCCATTATTGGAATGTATGGCCTGTAGCCATTCCTCAAAATTGCACTTAAATGCCCAATTATATTTGTGGTTTCAGAATGACAGATACTTTGTTGCATAACCCACACTTTTATGGTGAATAATGTGTTATTTTTGCTTGTGGCTGTTGCAAGGATAAAGCAGAGCTGAGGCAGTTCAGCCTGACTTGACGAGGAGAATGCAATTTTGGTTCCAAAAACCCTCTATCTGTAGTGAAGCAGATACACAGGCTTAGAGTGTAAATTTTAACTGGTGGGGAAGCTGCTGAAAAAGTTGGGAGTGAGACCCGAACACCTTTGAAGACTAGCTTCCAAAGACCACTTCAGGCACAGGATTTTCTGAGCAAAGTCCTGATATTTCTGAGCAAAGTCCTGAGTTTATGGTGGTGCATGCACAGTATGTCCTTGTGAGAGGCAGATGCCTTGCTCTGGTGTCCTGGCAGGAGATGGCAGCGTGTCCCTCTCCCACCACCTTCCTCTTGGCTTGTGGGTTTAGAGCAGTTTCACTCAAGTCCTGCTGCAAACAACACTCAGCCCACGCCTTCCAGAGGGAAAAGAGTGGGAAATGTCAACAGCTTCACCACTCCGGGTTTCTTAATGAATTATAGATGGAGCGTAGGCAAGAGACTAAATTGTTCTGACAACTGAGCGCCTTTGAATGTGAGAAGCCAAACGCGCCGGGACAGGAGAGCCTCGTGGAGGCTGTGGGGATTGCGGCTCCCGTCCTGGGCTGTCAGGCTGTGTTGGGCTAACAGGGGCACTGCCCAGGTGCCCACCCCCGAGCTTTGTTACGGGGCTCCCTCAGTCTCCTACTGCTCTCTTCCTTCCCCTTGCCACCCCTCCGGCTAACAGTGCCTTCAGTTATCCACTGCTGAACTGCAAAACACATCAGGGAGATGACATGGTCTGGAAGATCCCCTCCACCCCACAGCACAGACCTGGCAAGGAGAGTGGGAAAGAAGGTTGGAATTTTTATATTATATTTTTATTATCTGGTAGCAATCCCCCAGAGAGCTACATTAAACCAGAAAATGGGGAAGTACAAGATATGTGGACCTACAAACTGAGACAGGGGCTGAGAAGTATGACGCTAATGTCCTCTTGTTGACATCCAGCTGCAAATGCTGTTATTCAACCACAAAACCAGACCAGAAACCTGGGCTACAACAAACAGGCAACAGCAGAAATTGTCTTGCACATGTGACTAACACCTCTCAATATAAGAACCTTTCCTCTTCTGTTCCTCCAAATCCTGAAAACACACTTTCTCTATGAAGATAGCATCCTACTGGAGACCTGAGGATTCACCTTACTCCCGCTCCAGAAAATTCCCTCTGCAACTTTAGACCCAGCTCAGGCACCAGCAGGCACAGTATATCTCCAAGTGCCCAAAGACTGAGCACATCCCTTGTATGTGACACTCTCAAGGCCACCCTAAAGAAAACGTCTGAAGGCAGGCAATCCACGAACTACACACCTCATTTAGAGAAGGGGGAGGACATGGCAGAGGCACTTTGCTCAGTCCAGAACCATTTCCATGTCAGGACTGTTCTCTGCATGCAAATACCATGGCGCTGGCAGGAAAATGCCATTCGTGCTCCTGAAACAACCTGAAGTGTAGCACTATGCTGAACTGTGTTAGGATGAAATTAAAGCACCCTTCCAACCTTCCTTTAAGTTTTGCTTTTCTAAATCGAATGTATTTTCTGACCTTTTCCACTATGTGGCCTGACCCAGCTTTAACAGCAGAGCAGCTGGAGGCAGCTCCTCAGTGTCTCCTTTCTGTAACTTGCCACAGTTGGGAGATTCCTGACAGCATAACCTGATATGGCATTACACACATATTTTATGACATCTACAGGGCTGCATTTGTTCTTGTGTGCACAAAATACTTGGGTTAAGTACTTGGGTTTTCATAGGTATCTCCCACTCCAAGTCCTGGTTTGGAGCCTATCTGCAGAAACTGGTGGGAGTTGTGCTTTGAACATTAAGGTTGGGTCCACTGCAGTAAATTAAACATGCTGGAGAATAAACATCTTGTACAGCCCAAGCCCACAATCTTATACTTTCTATTCTCCACAGACCACAATCCACAACCAGGTGATTGTATTATCTTCCAGGAGCGGTCCCTGACCAGAGCTAACTCCTGAGTGGTGCATGGGATTGGAGAAAGAGCCTTTTGACTGCAGCCAAAATTATGCTTCAGGCAGTTCTAACTTACTAAAACCACGTATTTTGTGTTTCAGACTGGGCATTTGGTAACAGTGGGTCCTTTGGACCTTAATCCCCCTGTGCTAGAGATCCTTCTCTTCTCTCAGTACTTCTCTACTACAGGACATATCCAGCTTTTTCACTACTCCAGCTTCTCTTTCTCTCTCAGTTCCCAGTACTGTTTGCTGCCTGAGGCAACCACCTCTGCTATAGGTGGCAAAGACTACATTAAGATATCAAAATAGGAATAAGTGTGCAAGAGAACTAATAAAATATATACAAAGATGTCAAAATTGTATCAAAAAGAGACATTTCAGATAATTCTCAGGCATTATCACATTAAAACAGATGATACAGTGGAACAGCCTGAATACACAAACACAATCTTGGCTTTACATTGGTATTAAATGAGTAAGAGCAATCAAATGCTTCTGGAGACAGCAGGCGACAGGATTGCTGTTTGGACTGAGGTGCTGCCTGGCAGAACCTCTCCTAACACCACAGTGTCACTGGAGTCAAGATCGTCAAGTTCTTTCACATGAACTATAAAAAAGTACTAAAATGTATTTGTAGTTAGTTGAATTGCTGGTTTTGCATCTGCAATGCCTTCTTTTGGCCTCTAGCTGTTTAAATGTAGATCTAGTACTCAATTACATGAACCTTAGGACGAAGATTGTCTTTCTCACACAGTACTTAGAGCATTTTGCTTTTGGGGTTCCTATGTACTAAATCAGGACAAATCCTTTCCTGCACTAAATCAGGAAAAATCCTTTCCTGCACTAATTCAGGACAAATCCTTTCCTACAACAGGTTAAAGCTCTTCTGGTGCAGTTGTGTTTTGAGCTGCTTGGCTTGGCAGCATCCATTTAACAAGAACAGTTCAAGACAGACACGTCTTATTCCAAGCAGTGAAGACCAGATGTGCACATAATTAAGGCCTGGTCCTGAAAGCCTGATGCTGGAAGGAATTACTGACATGGAGTGAGCTGCTCTTGAAGGCTGTCAGATGAGAGAGAGAGACTGTGCATGCCATAAGCCTTCAAAATAGTTCATGTTTCTGCTTTGTGAAGCAGCAGAATAATGAGGTTCTGATCTAATTCCCCACTGTACCTACTTCTTCAGAAATCATGGCTGGTTTATCAAAGGATGTGTGTGCTCTATAATGCAAAGCCAGATGTAAGACAAAACTGAACAGTCCCAAACCACTGGTCACTTTTAACCCCTTCTAAGCCTTAACATCTTCCAGAGAGAAACCAAGTCTCTCTGAACCCATCTGTCTGTGGCAGTGCAGAAAAATTAAAAAGCTTCTTGCAGCAGTGTCGTCAAACCACGACAAGCAGAAAAGGCTGATCTATGCCACAATCTGCATTCATACTCCAAGCAACTCATTCCTGCCTTGTCAGACCACATCACTTCAAGGTTAATTGTTTTCAATGTTGACCTGACTTCTTCTGCCACTCTTTCCTTTCTATTCCTTCTAGAATTTTAGCAAGTCCACACAAGCCTGCAGTGCAGGCAGCTTCTCCTCAGAAGGAAAGAAATTTGAGAAAGTGGAAAACTCAGAAAAGTCGTATGAACAATTAGGCATGTGAATTCAAGAGCTCACTTCAAGACAGCGGAAGAGCTTTCTTAAAATAGCGGAGAATTTCAGAAAATAAGAGATGTCACCAGCAAGGTTTCCTAGCAGGCTGTAAAACTAGATTTTCAAAGGAAGGTGAGCATAATTGCATGTGAATATGATTATGTCCCCGTGAAACACAGTCTGCACCCTGGGCTTAATACACATGCATAATTATGCACCTAACTTGTCACAGAGCTATCACAATCATTTCTCACATTCACAAGGTCTTTCTGTCTATAAACCATACACTCACCAATCTCTGCCAAATAAATCAGGCTCTGGGCAAACAGGTTTTTAACCAATAACTTAAAGCTCACAAATTCATTCCAGGGTGGCTAATAAGGTTCTCCCCATTCCCCTGCCAGCAGTACAAACCTGCCCAAGCACAAACAGGGAGAAGGGGAGTGCTGAGGCCACAGCTCTCAAATGCAGAGCACTGGCTGGGGCTGGCCAGCTGCTGAGGAAGAAACCCATAATGAAGCCTCTGTGCAACAGTTCCTAGGAACAGCATCACATATTTTCCCCAGGCTTTAGCAGCCAAATAATGACTGTCTCAAATGCAACAGCAGAAAAGCTTTATCTGCTGAGTGACCATGCCAAAGATTACAGCTTAATTGTAGCATTATTATGTTCTTTCCCACACCCCCACCATATCCCATATTGCTTTCTGGCTGCACTGAGGTAATTAGACCACGATTACTGCATACTTTAGAGCATATAGAAATGAAAGCTGTCTTTGTGAATTGTTTTCCAGCTCTGACACAACTACTCCTGAAAAGTTTTGCTTTTCCTGGAACTAGATGCTCTTTCATATTAAACAAGGCTTGTTTATAATTGCATGTTGCTGTTTATTCAATTCTACCATGCCAAGTCCCCTTTCAATTTTTGCAGTGCAACCTCATTTTGAGTAACCCTTTTGCAAACTCAGGTAACAATAATGGAAACTGAGAATTTCCCCCTAGCCTGGGAAGTAGGCACATACAGAGTTTGCCTCAGTCATCTGACCTAAAAGACCTCTAAAATCCATGGCAATCATTCTTGTTCTCAAACTGGTGTTTGAATCAGGCCCATGAAATGCAACAAATAGATGGCACTTTTCCAGAGGCTATTTCCAATTTCCAAAGGACCACGACCATATAAAATGACAGAAGATTGCAAAATATGCAGCAGCAAAACACAATGCTTTGATTGTCTCCAATGAAATATTGCCTTTTCTTTTTCAAAAAAAAAAAAAAAAGAAAAAGAAAAAGACTCCTACTTAGAATGAGATTCCACTTCTGGATGTCTACATTTCTAAACCAAGGCTTTTGTTCACTCAGATGCTATGTGCAGGGTCTCACCTGAAAGATCTCACCTCTGTTCCCATCACAGGAGAAGACGAAATGACTTTCACTAATACTGAATTTTCAGATTGCTCAAATTTTATTCCTTATAGTGAGAATAACTCTACCTAAAATGAGAAATTAAAAAAATGTCTTGTATCCAACTGTCAGGACACTACAGGCTTAATGTGCCTTGAGTGAGGTGCCCCTCCAAAATGAAGTACATGAAGATCATCCCAATTTAAAAAAAAATTTAATCAAAATAATTTTAAATCTAAACAGTCCAGATAACTGAGTGTCAATGCTAGCATAAAATCTATGGATACAAATGTCTGGAAGACAGGAGTGTTCCAGGGAAGCTAAGTGATGGTCTTTGGAGGTAGAATACAAATTAAATTGGAAGGGCCTGTTATATTTAAGATTAAGTAATCTTGAAACAAAAGCTCACAGCAAGAGAAGCAGCAGTGATTGAACTTGGTGACAGATCAATTTGAAGAAAACAGCATTCACCTTACAATGTGCTTTGTAAAGGTGAAGAGCTATTTCAAGCCCAAATTTCATTTCCACTTTAATTGATTCCATAAAATAATTTTTAACTTTTTAGCATTTGTATCTCATTGGGAATGTCAGCTTTTCTTAAGTATTTGGTGCATATATGCAGAGCCTTCCTCATTGCTGGAGATGGTCCCTGTCTTGAAGAGTTTACTTTTTGTCAAGATAAGACCAAGACAGCACACAAGAAAATCCCTGTCTAAATAACTTTGTTTTCATGAAAAAATGTCCAAGAAGGATTTGGTGGTCTTTCAAGAGTTCTTGCAACTTATGCAGTGTCCCCACCCAGTGTCACCTCTCTGTGATCTTTGTTTTCTCCGAGTTGGAAACACAGCCATGTGTTCCTTGAGGGAAGGTGCCACCTTAACTTCAATCATGTAAAAATAATCTAAACTGGCTGCCTGTAAGCTCTGCATGGTCTGCCTGTGGAGAGAGGGGTACCTTCAAAGTTTGCTGGGGAGGTCATACCTCATCTCCTCTGACAGACCAGTGAACTTTCATATACCTAGAATTAGGAGAGGAGATATGTATAAAACACGGACAAAACCGGGGGGTGAGTGTGCGCTGATCCACTGGGCAGGGCTTCAGGTGCACTCCTCGGAGCTGACCTCCTTCGCTGACCCATCAGACCAGGCCTTTGTGCAGCAGGAGCAGCACTGACACACCACACCTTTTCACAGACTCACGCTGTGGCACAATTTCATTGCAACTTCTCCCCGAGACCAGCACAATGACATCACTCTGCCCTTTCAGCTGGAAGCAGAGCTGGGATAAATGAAAACGCCACTTACTTTTGACAGCCCAGAATATCCTGTGGATTCACCTCCCCACTGAGCCACAGGCAGTGTTCTGCTTGGCACCTGCAGCAGCATGGAGCAGGGAGGCAAAATAAACCCAACTCTATCCTGCCCCCCACACCAACATTGCGACATGTGGCGCATTTTATCCACCTTCTCTCTGCTCTGGAGAGGGAAATATAAAACCCTGGGCTTGATCCCAGCAGACCAAGGTAGCAGAAACTAATAATGAGTCATGCAGGAGTGATCTACGAGCTGGGTACCACCCCCCTCAACACACCGCAACCCCTTACTCCCTCATCCTGACACACAGCAAATACAATTATAAGATCTAATCAACTGCAACTAATGTAATTCTGAAAGTCTTCACAGCTAATGAAAACCAGGTCTTCCCCTTCTCAATCTAATTGAGATGTTTGGTTCATACACCATGGAAAAGGAACCCTCCACAAAGCTATGTATGAATATTGCATTTACATATCCAGCCTGTCACAGTACTGGAATCTTTTTCCTAACTGTTGGATATTGCATGGTAGGAAACTACCTGTGAAGGGAAAGGGACTACAGAAAATAAATACTTTCTCCCGTTGTTTCAAGGGAAATCTCCAGTCTGAATGTCATCTACTAACTACCATTTTGTAGTCTGAATTTGGCATAAAAAAACATTTCCTTAACATGAATATATCATGATCCTTAGTAAAAATACCCTCCTTTTGCATTAAAGCAAGAATCAGAAGACAGAATTTGGCCTATAGCTTGTAAACGCAAATTTGTTAATTAACAAATCACTAAAAAAACCCACCCTTTTCCCCCTTCCTCCCGTGTGTTCTTCTTGCTGCCTGTTGGCATGGGTTTTTCTGCAGTTTAAGCAACGCTAATGCTTCAAGACTTCCCCTGCCTCTGTGCTTTCCCGTGTTACTATCATTAGTGTTGTTTTTGCAGGAAAGCTCTACAATATGGGCAGCACTGCAGAGAGAAAGATAAATACATCATGCCTCCTGCAAAAAAGTTTTGCCACTACTTTGAGTTACGAGCTGCCAAAGCACAATGACAGAGAAGCAATGGCTGGTAGGCAGGAAAAGCAGAGCATCACATCACTTCATGCAATCAATAACCAGCTGGGCTTTGCTTCTTCCAGGTGTCTCTGCTGTGCTGACCCAAATCATTACTTTTTCCCCACAGAATGTAGTCTTGTTAAGGTTTTGAAAGAGAAGAGTAAGGCTGAGATTTGATGAAAGCCTGTCAGGATACAGGATAACTGCTCTCCAGGGACAGGAGAGACAGTCGAGATAGACCAGGTAAGAAGAGTTTTTCACTGGTGATGTGTGAGGGAAGAGCAGAGAGCAAGCTCAAAACCTCTGTACGACTGATCAGCAGTATGCATGTGTCATTCCCACAGCAGCTGAGAAGAGTCTTCCACCTGGGTAGATGTGACCACAGCAGGGACATGCACATGCACGTGCACTGGAGGCCTGGGCCCACATCCACAGGCACGCTCACCACAAAAGCAGGTCCTGCCTCTGCTCCTGCATGACCAGGAAGCCTCCAGCCCTGTCATCTTCCCTCCTCTTGGCACCTTCACCCACCCTCTGCAACCGATGGAGCCTTGTTCTTCCTTCCATGACTGCCTCCTCCTCCTTTCCAAAGGACATGCCAGTGTTGCCACAGTGCCACACCTCCACAAGCTGCCATTAGCTCTGCACACACCTTGAGGCTTGGTGCTTCCAGCAGAGAGCACAGCCACCCTGGCTATTCATTGAGTACTTCCCACCTTGGGCAGCCTTTTTGGTTTAGCACTTCTCCTTTGAATTATTTTTCTGTACTAAAGTACCAATCAAACACCCACACAAGCTCCTTATAAAACTACCAGTACTGATGACAACATATATTGATTACTTTAGTTATGGCCTCTTAGTATCAGGATGCCCAAGTGGTGAAAAAAAGATAGGGCATGTCAGAAATACAAAGAGCAGATGCTGAGAAACATATGGAAACATTCTCCCAGAGAAAGAATGAAATGATAGGAGTTAGGCAATAGAAGTGCTCACCTAAAATGTGCTAAAGAACCTTAAACACTATACCAGACACAAACATACGTGATAATGAAAAGACAGCTGAAGAACATATAGAGCTACAACACACCACATCCCACCCAGTAATTTCAACAGCTACTTATTTTTTACAATTTACTATTACACCGCTGTTATAACATCCTGTTCAGGTCCAATTTTCCTGAACCAAGCAGTCTGGATTTCATCTGCTTTATTCTCTGAGAAATGTGCCATACTCAGGCCTTTTCTAATATCTCCTGAACATGGCTCATTTTAAAGGATAACCTAATGCTATATAGTGAAAAATCCTTTTTTATACTTTTTTGTCACTTAGGGACACAGTTTTATTGCAAAACAATCAGATTCTGCAGAAGGAAACAGGTTTCAAATAAACCATTTTTAAGTCAAGAGAGTGACCATTAGTTATCAAAAGCTGAAACATTTACAGGTTGATTTGATGGCAGATAGAGTAAATTAATTTTTCCTTTTTGTTGAAAATTTCTCTCGACTACAGTGAACACCGGCAAACTGCCCGAAGAACAAAGATCATCTAGCTCTGCATCTACTTAGATTCAATATCAAATTTATGTGCTACTTTCATAAAAACAACCATGTCATCCTTTTAGAGAGTCCTTTTTGAATTTTCAGCTGACTTGAAACGTATGATTGCAGACCTTAGTTTGGGGCAGCTGCTAAACTACTTGCTTTGCTATGTATTTCCATGAGTTATTCAAACAACAGGAGAACGGCAAGACTTAGTTCATCTGGAAGAAAGCAAAAACAACAGAAAGATTCATCACGCTACCCCAGTTTCACAAGTATAAAAATAGCAGAAGGTGCTAACAGATATTATGTGGGTAAGAATGAGAACTAGATTGGCACTGGAGAATTTATTCTTAGAAAATCTCTCCTTTTGGAATTGTTACAGACATGCACTGACCCAAATAGATCATGGCTCCTATCATTCCCTAGTGCATGCGAACAGATAAAATGCTGACATGCACCAAAAAGGTTTGGGGCAAAAAAAAAGCAAGCACAATCTGCACGGAAACTGCCAAAAAAAGAAAAAGCACAGCAGCTGGCACACAACTGCTAATAGGCAAAGACAGCACTGCTGGCAAACGCAGGTGAAGCGAAGGAAAGGAAAAGGCAAAATGATGCTGGGAAATGATGTCAGCCCAAAGAGATGGAGAAAACGAGCCAGTTACCATAGGGTACCTACTGCTGTCTCAGAAGGACAGTCATTTGAGCCATTTCAGGATACACAATTTATTCTACTGTGCTGGTGCTGCCCAGTGATCAAGCCTCAGGGACACTGATGTCCCTCTGGTGCAGCTTTCTGGCTTGGCTTCATTGCCCAGTGGCCATTTTGTGGCTATGCAGGTAAGACAGGAGGACTGGGAGACCACAGATCAAATCCACAGCGTGTCTCACCAGCTGAGTTACAGAGCACAGCACAGCAGTAACATGTGCAGACCTACAATTTTCTCTCGTTCCTTCCTCAGCCCTTCCATAGCTTTTTCATTTTCTCCCAACCAAGTCCCAGGCAGCTCTGCAGACTCAGTGAGGTGTCACACTCGTGACAGGATGTGTGGGAGTCAGCCACCCGTCAGGAGGTGCGTGAGATGCCCAAGCGTGTCTGTGTTTCCTGGGGTACCAGGCAATGGAGCCTCATCAAGGATGCAGATAACCAACCCAGGGGGATGCCATTTAGTTGCCCAAACACTGGCAGCTAGAACCACTTCAGCTGTCTAAAGGCATCCAAGATGTCTGGATGTTCATGCAGATACGTCCATGGAGATGAACAACTTGACACATGAACTGCAGGAAATTTGTGCCCTTCTGGAGTGGCAGATGGAGGCCAAAGGGCACAGCTTATGGCATTTCAAATGTCCTCTCTTCAGGCAAATGAAACCTGCACCTGGCTGTGGTCAGCAGACATGGCACAGGACCAACTCTCACGCTTCTCAAATAGCTATTAAGAAACTATGAAAAATGCACCAGGGCACCTCAAATGGCATCAGCTGCTTCTGCATGAGCAACTGAAGGGGGCTCTGACTGCCACTGCTATAATGGGGCCTGAAGGTGCCTTGCAGACACTCGCCTACATTTAGGAGCTTTCACTTGCACTTGAATCTCACACCAGTAATGCCATGCTTTACTATTACACAGGTACACACATCTTCCTCTAATATTATTTCCTACGCAAAGATGAATGCTCTTAGCACTCAATCCTTCTCAGAAAGCCGTAAGGATTTATGCAGGGATGAAAATTTTTGGTCTAACACCAGAAAAAAGTTTTCTTCAAGTAAAACAATGGCAGAGCATCACACTCTTTCCAGCTGGCAGGACACAAAATTCATGTCCAGACTTTCAAAAATGTTCACTACCACAGACTTTGTAATATTTAATTATCTGATGGTGCTTAGGACTTTGGGTAGAAAAGAAAAGAAGCAAATAAAACAACACAAATCTAGTAATCATATGAAAATTTAAGACCCCTCTGCTGGAGCATCAATGTAAGGGCTCATATCAACACTGTGTTTAATGTCCCTATGCAGCTACTGAACACATGTGTAAGCATAAAATTATCAAACAACTATCAAAAGACCTCTATGCAGGAAAAAAAAAAAGTTCCTTCTCCCTTTATGAACATTTTTAAACAAAGTGTTCTTTTTTCCTGTAATTTTTCCCCATTAAAATTTTATGTTACTGCAAAGAGATAGCAGGCAGAGAACTTTTGGACCAATTTTGTTCCCAATTGCTCTTGCATAGTAACTGGAGGCAGAATTTTCTTCTCTCTGTAGAATTACGTACAACTGTAGATTTCCTTTTATTTAATGCAACATTAACATACAAATATACAGACTCAAATATTAAAACTAAATTACTGGCAACACTTCTCCAGCTAGCTCATATAAAAGTAGAATAAATAATAAAGCATTTTACTATCCAGTTAAAGAGACCAGTAACATTTCTAAAGCTACAAGAAAATGCAGAGATGTTAAGATAAATAAAAAAATAATTCTGCTGCAACAGGAAATTTCCAGGAATCTCAAAAATTTGAAGTAAAGTCATGGAATTCTTTTGTAGACTATTCTTGCTTTGTCTTTAATATTGGTGTGCTGTTATTAAAGAAATAGCTGTGTCCTGCAGTTAGTGCTGAGGATTAGTTACTATTTTCTGAAAGTAAGTTGCAACTGAAAATATCAGCCTTCAAAGTGAATCTGCCGAGATCGAGTCTCTTCCCAGAGCAAATCTATTACACGCCAGTAAATAGATGAGATATAAATAAAGTAGGAGCTCTGGGGAGTGTAAAACAGGCATTGCCACCATATTAACAGGCTTATGGCAGTGTTACTTAGCAGTATTTGTTTTAAAGTCTCAGCAGGCTTGTCCTGCTGAACGTTTTGTGTAAAACCATCTGCTGAACAGACAGAATCGATCTCCGAGTGTGTCCTGCTTGGTTTGTAAATTTACCTACTGTGACTAAGTACATAACTCATTATTAAAAACAGTCAGACCTGGTCTTTCCTGAGGGTAAACTGATGTTTCTCATCATCCTTAAAAAAACAACACTCAACATGAGATAAGGATAAGTAAGGCATTTAAATAAGAGCCGTTATTTGAAAGACTCACTCCTGTGGCCTGAATCAACATGCAAACGTGGACTCCCAATCATCTTCAGAAGACAATTATAATTCATAATTGGCACTCTAAAGTGTTTTCTTGGAACTGTGCAAATATTGACTAATCAGCCACACCAGAATCCTGTGGGGTAAGCAAGAAGGTACACTCACCCCCTTTTTATCAGAGCAAATTGCTGGGGAATAAAACCCCAATCCTCACCTGCTGCGGGGGAGGAGAAGGTGGGGAGGTTTCCTGCCCCATTCCCCTCGCCCAGCCCACACTGCTCCCACCACTGACATTTTACCTCATCTAGAGAGGGGATGAGATGAGCTCTATACAAGCAGAGCTCCAGAAATAGTGGACAAACCTCAGTTCACTAGCAAAAGTCCTGTCAAGCAAAAGGTCTAGATATTCAAATGTCAAAATAAAGCCTGAGGATTTGATACAAGCACATGCAGTATTTACATGAGGAGGGGAGTCTCTTCTGCTGAGGAACACTTAAACAATGATGTACTGCACAATTATGGCTTATTCCTGGAAACAAAATATTAAACTGGTACTTGTCACTAAATAGTAGGAAAAGAGCTCTGTATGTATGGAATAAGACACTTCTTCACTTAAATTTCAGAGAAATCTTATTATTCACTGCGTGCCCAAGATTAGGGAGAAGAAAGCGTGGTGCCCTGTTAGAGCCTCCAAGAAGCTCTACCTTCACCATGCAATAAAACACACCAGGCAAACAGTATCTTCAAGATGGGCCTAAAAATGGACTAAAGATCCTTGGAGGCCACAGTAGCTAGAAATGAATACTGAATACATCCTCCATTAAGTCCATTTAATTAAACTGCCTGTAGGAAAACAACGATTAGTCATTAGTGTCTTAGGTTTTCTGGTTTAAACCAGCAAACACTAATGATGGCTTTATTCTAGAGCTTTGTTACGAATCACCACATTCAGGGGCACAAACAGGTCTTTTACAAATAACTGTGTTATTACAAGCTTACAACTTACACAAGATATGCAACACGAACCATTTTTATTTGGTGTAATCCTGCTTTGTCTATTGAAATAATTGGTTATATGTTGTGTCTAATTTCAGCTACAATTTCTTTAGGGCAAAGATTGTGTCCCTGTGGTTTTGTAAAGCCTCATTCACAGTTATAATGGTTTATAAATTAAATAAATAACGAGAAATTATGAACTGTGGGAATTTATTCCGCATTTATTAGGAATTCACAAGTGAAGATTTACATATTTTTAAAATGGATTTTTTTAAAGATCTACCAGAGATCTGGTCCTCTCCTCTGTTTTAGAAATTAGGAGATGCCTTTCAACTGCAGCAACTATTTAGGTAAAAATAATAGCAGGAACAGTCATGTTGGTGCGAATAATAAAACCAGAGTTATTCCACTCTGGAGCTCATTCTTCTGCATGTATAACTGAGACAAACATGTTTTCATCCATGGTAAAGAGCATTAAGACGACAGTATTTTAACTACTGCATTAATTATCTACTCTGAGCAAGGCTAGACAAAACAAACAGTAGGAATAAAGCAGAACTTGATGCCTTAGTGAGAAAAATTCATTTAAAAATGCCCATACCAGAAGAATACGGATTCGGTTGCTTGGGCTGCAATATGATAAAAAAGGCTTCTGTGCTTAGAAGGTTTGGAGAATCATGAAACAGTTCAACAAAAATTAGTATTTTATACATTTGGCACTCCTAGTCACTCATCCCACATGAGTCCCCTAAATGCTGGAGGAGGGGCTGGGGGATCATGGCCACAGCAAGAAACACACTGTCGGCAGTAATAAACCAGTTTTAAGCCAAAGCAAGTCTATGCTAAAGCTCTGTATGCTATACCATTTTTTGTGTGTGTGTGCACTCATTTTTTTCCTTTTAAGGAGGAAGAAAAGGGTGGGAAAAGCGAGAATTTTTATTTCAATAAAGAAGTATGTTCATGCAAACAAGCATTCAGCCTGCTCCGAATTCAGCTGCTCACTGAGCAGCTCAAAGGACCTCAGGAGCCTGCTGGGCTCCCGCACCTGGACCTGCCAAGTTAGTGAGAACACAGGGTGATTTGGGTCTGTAAGGGTAGAAGACAAACACAAGAGTGAGTGCCTCTTTCCAGGTACCCCAGTGTACACCTATAGCTCATGCCAGGATGATTTTTTGTCTTTTCTTTTATATCCTTCTTATATAATTTTATGTATTCTTAGTGCTTTTAGCCTACATACTTGTAATTTTCCAAGTCTGATAACTTAGCTGAGACCCACTGTACTGTTAAACCAGGAAACCAGAAGACTAAACATCCTGGAAGTCCCAGACATCAAAGTCCTCTCCAAAACACATTTTCGTAAACTAAGATAGGCCCATCCAGGGGGAAGGTTCCTCAGAACAGGGGGTTCACTCAAGCCTCTCACTGGGGAATCTTTGATAGATATGTTAATTTGCAAGGCCTATAATTGTGTGTATTTCGGTGGGGGGGTGGGGGTGGTGTGTGCATTTTAGGGGATTCCACCTGGACAAAGTGCTGCACCCAAGGATCATTAAATAAATACTGAGGTAAAAAACCCTTTTCCCCATAAACTGTGTTTTGGTTTTAATTTTAAGACGAGGGAAAGGCAACACAGTAGGTAAAACACAGCAGTGAAGTAAAATACGACAGCTGTGTTATTAGAAATGTTAATTATCCTGGCTGGCCTTCCGCCCTTAAAGACCTGCAACTTCACAAGCCTGTAAGGCGAGAGGTCTGGTCCCCACAGCCTAAGCATGTAATTACAGGTGGACATGCCCCATCCTTCAAGATGCCAACACAAACTCATCAGATGCATAATTTTCCTTTTTTTTTTTCCTTTTGGTTAACAGAACTAGAACTTGCAAAGTGAACAGCATGTGAAGTCAACTCTGAACACTAAGATGGAAAATGCACTGATTTGCAGAGTTAATAACATGCCCTAAAATGGCCATTCACCCTCAAAACACATTAGCATGTAATAGCAGCTCCTTATCCTCTGAGTGCAGATGAATATTGGAAAGAGGTGCTGAGAGGCTTTGTCCTAGAATTACATGTCACTGGTTTAAACATGATGTGTGGAAATTATTTTAATTGCCCATATTAGTCCAGGGCTGAAATGGTCTGGTATTGTTAGGAGTGATGCAAATGTCTTTCTCTGGTCAGGGTGTTGTTTGAGAAGAACATGTACATACCTGAATATTTAGAAAGCCTCACCACAAAATAGAATTGAAAACCAAAAAATCACCTCAATAAAATAGCTTTATATTAATATTTTGAAAAATATTAATGTTAAAGTTAATGACAGTTTTTGACTGTCATATAAAGATCCAATTTCTGGCAAGTATGAGCACTGAAAGAGAAAGAACTGTTATTTTTGAGATAAATGTTACAGTTCAAATGTCACAGACTATATTACAGACATTCACAACTGGCTCCAAGATTTAGAAAAAAAAAAAGACTTACACAGTTGTATGAAGGTTGGCAATGATCACAGTGCTAATGACCATGACAGAAATACGAGATTTTTTTTTTAAGCATCATTATCTAGTGGCCTTGAGTGCTAATCAAAACAAGGACTATAAAGCCTGCTTTAATGAGGTTTGTCTCAGTAATGCTTCTAAATGGAATAAACTACATTAAATCCAGACAAGCTACAAAGAGAGACAAATGGCAAAACAATACACTGAAAACGTAAAGATTCTTTTAATCTATTAATAACTGAGTTACCATCCATGACAGTCGCAGTTAACTGTGGTTTTGTAATCCATTTGCTGAATTGTACAACTAAAATAGAAATGTTGCTGTCCTTCTGTTTAAAACAGCAGACTAAATAAGGCCCAAATTAACCCACAAAATGGCCTGGCAAAGACTGTACTAGAACAGGCTTCATATCCATTTTCTTTTTTAAAACTCAGGAAAGCAGTTCCTCTGGAGCTTTTTCTCAAAGTAGAGGGAATCTGACCCCACTGAGGTAGAGACAGTCCTGCACATAAGCTGAGCCTCTGTGCACCACAAGAAGGATGCCCTGGGAAGATAAAGGACCCCACACTCTCCTTCCCTGACCCAGTGCTGCAGGGACAGCCACTAACTGATACCCACAGGCTTTGGGTCATCCTCCTAATGTTTACAGGAAGAGGCACTGAATGCCAGGAAGATTAATTCGTTGCCATCCTCCTCCTTGTTCCACTGGCCTTGCTCATTCCTCCTCTGCATATGCTGACCCAATGTACAGACATGCTGAATATCTTCAGCTTGATACCTCAGAGGATTAGTTAGGATATGAATTCCTCAAAAGCAAATAAATACATTTTCTGATGCATCTATTTTGCTGTATTTCTTACACTGTGATGGGAGGATCTACAACAGCTGAGGGGCAATGCAGACCATAGCATTTTGGGCAGATCCTCCAGGAAGAGGTGACTAAATTAATTGTAAATTTAATGAAAAAGTTACAGCCAAGGTATAGAGGTAGTGACACTTTTATGTTCATTTAGATGCAAGAGTGAAATATTTCCAGGGGTCCAGTCATAAAAGGATGGATATGGTATACACAAAATGTACGATCACGCATCTTATCTTGAAGAAATTTTCAATAAAGGTCTTTACAAACTGAAGCTGTAGCTTAGGGAACATAAAATTCATTCTGTAATTAATGAGTTCCCCCCAGTATTACAGAGAAAAAACCCTATAGTTTTATTGCTTTTCTAAAACACTTGTTCTTGGCTCTGAAGGGACTGTGAAAGGTCAGAGGTGTTGAATATACATGATTTATAAAGTACTCTGGGATGAGATGTGCTGTGTCAATATAAAATATTATTAGAGCATACTCTCTTTAATTCACACACACTGAAACGGAATTGGCTCTGCCACAAGAGCAAAACTGAGAACCCAAGTCAGTAGGATGACAGCAGATTGTCCAAGGCTACTGACAGTCCAAGCAGCACAAGCCTAAGTTCATTTCACAGACCTAGCGCTGAAAGTTGTTGCTGTTCATCTGGAACTGGTTATATGTAGGTATTTATGTGAAGACAGTGTTACACAGAAATGACTGAACAGGCAAAGAGAGTGGAATGCTCTGTACTACGATGAAAAAGTGGCTTCTGACAAAGCCACAGGCACAGGAGCAGCCCTTGTAGCCCATCCACCTCCTGCAGAAACTCTGCCTTACACAAGCCTGTTCTCAAGTGTATGTCAGAGATGCTTGGGATGCCATGGTCCTCACGTGCTTTGTAAAGTCACACTCAGGTGGCACTTTCAGCCTCAAAACAGACATCCTATTAACCCCTGGCTTTGACAGAGGCTTCCAAGTTTCCCTTGCAGATTTGAACCTTGAGATTTTTTCACTTCCAGCTATATCTATCCAAAGAGGCTTCCTATAAATCAGCCTCTCAGAGAACTGGGTTGGAATGAGCTTAACTGGACTAACAGTCCCATTCCCTCTCAGGGAAGCATAAATTATGCTTTCAACCCGCTTTTTGGGATTTATTCCAAAGTCTCTTTTTCTTCTGTCCACAATAGTCTACATTTTAATGCAGCAATAAATAATCAGTTTGGAGTAGATTTCTAAATATTTTAACAGCTGGAGCAATGACATTCTTACTCGACTTTACTGTAAATGGAAAAATTCCCATTCCCCCCCCCACAAAGACAGAGATTGCAGATCATATTCTGAATTCTTTTCAAAACCTTGGCCAAAAGATATCACCAGCACAGTCTGTTCCTCTTCACATTATTATTCCCACTCTCATAGATTCTTTTATCTAACTCCCTTCTGCCCTGAAGTTTACAATCTCCTTCCAAAAATTTTTCACCAGCACTTCCCTTCTCTTAAATTCCCTCCCTCTCATCAGCTTTCAAATAATGTGACTTTATTTTAGAAAAATGATGCTGTGAATTCAGCACTACAGAGAAATCTGTTCCTACCTTTTTCCTTGTGCTAAAACATAGAATCTAATTTTAGATCCTTTTTTTTTTTTTTTTTAAAGGGCACAATACAGCCCTTTAGCAAAAGTATATGAGCTTCCTGCTCATAAAGGAAAAAAAAAAATGAAGTTCTTTCTTTTGGCTGTATTCGTGTTTTCCCATGAAAATTGATCTGTCTGGGAGATAAAGGAGATTTGGATTATCTGTATTCAAGAGAATAATTACAAGAAGTTATTGCACAAAATGCTTAGATTTTCTAGTAACACAAGTTTGATTCTGTGATAATGTTATTCTCATCGATGCAAAACACTTCTCATCCACACGAGGGGCTCTTAATTTTCTCTGTACTGAAAAAAATGCCATTGCATTTTCTCTCCACTGATGACATTTAATATATGGTTTCTTCTACTTTCTTTAGATAATTTAATAGATTTGCTCATTTGGCTATAGCTAAATTGCTGTAGTAGTGGCAGACAATGACACTTTTAAGGCTACACTATACATGATTAATCTTTGCTCCAACTGAGAGCATTTATCATCTGAGCGCTACCCTTCCTACCTAGCCTACCCTGTTTGTCTTTTCCCCATGTTTTCAGTTCTCCTTTCCTATCAAGGAGAACAACAAAAATCATTACGGGTTTTTAACCTAGGGAAAGACATTTGTAGCTCTGAGGCCTATCTGTAATTGTAAATTCCCAGCTGTTAGAACAAAGAAATAGCAAATGTGAGGCAGATGTTAATATACTATCCATTGTTGGTAATACAAGCAAAAATTACCTTTGAAAAATCCCCCAGCTATTCCAGTAATGAAACCTTACTTGCTTGGGCATTTACATGTACCTGTGCCTTCAGAAATAAGATCCAACTAGTTTCTTGCAATCCACAGAGTCTAGACAAATCCTCTGTGTGGTTTCTTCCTTTTCTGACATTAACAATTCATAGGCTAGAACATACAGCCAATGAAATAATCTCCAGATGTTTCTTCTGCTTAGCAATCTGATGATCACCCAAAGACCATTTACTGCACAATGCAGTCAAGTGGAATCTGGGAGGATTCTGTACCCTATGCTGTTTTTCAGGATCACATTCAGTGCCAAAAGTTAAACCACGTGTTTGGTTCCTATCAAGCACCACTTGAACAGAAGTCTTCACACACTTACAAAGCCAGTTTAGGCAGAGCTAATGAGCAACCACTCTGAGCTCCCTAAGAACTCTGCTTCCACTTGAATTCAACAGCTGAAAAAAACCACAGCACAACCGTGAATGCATTAAGGTGCTTCTTGCTCTATCTAGTATATTTGTTGCTTCCACCATCTTCTAACCCTTGAAAACTTCTGAACTGACTGTCCTGGCATGGTGAACACAACTCACAGTCAGCGACATGAAGGAGCATGGATATTCAGAGCATATTTAAAAGTTTATGTTTCCCTCCAGAGAGTCTACAGCCTTTGTTTAGCCCTCACCATAGCACATCTCTCATCATCTTATCTCTCTCATCTCCCATCATCCTCCCCATAGATCTCAGATCCCCATGAATCCTGAAAAGTCCTTCATTCTAACATTAATACAGCAGCAACTTCCGAATGCCTTGTGTCAGGCACATTTGTGTTTGTAATTCCTTTCACACTAGGCAATTCATTAAGGGCTCTGTTTTGATTACCAAAATGTGTGAACACAATTTTGTATCTCATCTATACAGGGTCACTCTTATGTCAGCTCGTTTCTGACTGTGACAGTCTTTTCCCATCCTAAAGGCAAAACAGTGTTTACATTTGGTTAGTTAAAATATTTACATTACACATTCAAATGATGCATTTTCCCAGTGACAGGACTCTCCCTGGTATTTCCTCCTCTACCTACTATGCAACGGAAATGATTAAGATGAATATTCTGGGTGTCTCTAAACAAGCAGATTAAGGAAACATGCAGCACAGCTACACTATACTAACACTGCTGGACTTTGCAATATGCATGCAGGCTGTGAACCGCATGAAAGCCTGTCTTTCAAGACCCCAAATCAGAAGAGCTCCACATTTTCTTATCAATATATTTCAGATAGATTCTTCATTTATTGACACTTTATTTGGTCACTCAGTGCATGAAGTAGAGTAAAACACACACCCTGTGAGCAGAGGTAAGAATGGTGCTATTTGTAGATCATCAGTCTGCCTGAGGATAAAAGCCTCGAGTGCACTGTATCTGCAGGGGAACAGAGATGATGGGGCTGCTACCAGACAGAGAGAGTGGGGAAGGAAAGGTGACACTGAAGCTGGAGGGGAAAAGCCACAAAGTCACGGAATTTCTGGGAATCAGAAAACACACTGCACGCTCCTGTTTTAATGTAACACTACCAAGTTGAATAAAACCCTGCAAGTGATGCTGCACAAAGAGGTTGTCCGACCACACAGCATGACCCTTTCCCCAAAGGGACAGTTTGAGGCTCATAGGAGAGAAACTAAAATTCAACATCATTTAAGACATACCATAATCTACACAGTAAACAGTTAGTCTCGCTCATTTATTTGTAACCACCAAACAACACAGAACCACACGCAAATCTCTCTGAGAAGAACTTAGACACAGAGTGTAGCAACTTCTCACCTAGAAACTCTGTACCAATGCAAAATTAAGAACCTAACACACTTAAGGTGTATTCCTTACCTTATAACGTCATCCACACAGGTCTTCATACAGGCTCTTCCAGTGAGGAAGCAAAAGCTTCTGGGCTGAAAAAACGATGAAGCACTGGTTAAGACATTATCTCAAAACCCCTGCCTGTGCTTATATCCATCCCAAACTCTGCTGCATCTTTTTGTTTACAGAAACATATACAATAGACTAAAGTCAACTTCACAAGTAAAAGCTATTTATTTTAAGTTGACCCTGCCGCCTGAGTGTCATATACTCTGGAGGAAATGGGTTATAAAAGGCTCTGTATAAGTGAGGCGCGCAACATCCAGCAAAAAAACATCATGCGGGATTATTTTGTGTGGGAGATGTATTTACTCCACTTTTTAAAACTAACACCAAATGAAACTTTGTTTGCCAGTTACAACCCATCGGTAAAAGTAACAGGCTCTACACCAGTGTAAGGCAGTGTATTCAAAATAATAAACAACTAATTTTGAGTTAACCTAAACCACGTTTATCCATATATATTTTTATTTCTTAATATTTCCGTTTAGCAAAGCATCCACTGAAAAACTGTTGGAAATTGTAACCCCCTTAATCATTCTGGTTTCATGTTTTTGCTTATGCAGACAAGCTCTGATTTGGGATTTCCACACTTGCTTGTTGCTGACAAGCTTAAGAAAATCATTGAAACACAGAAGATCTAATATAGGATCTCACTTGTTTCTCTCATGGAGGGAATGATCGTAAGTATCTCTCATTCAGCAGGTTAAAAACGTATTAGGCATGTCTAAATATGCTTACTATTACTTTAAAATGTCCTTCTTTACTGTGGCAGGTGTCTGTAACCTGTCTCCCTGATGCAAAGGGTATCATTAAAATGCTGATGCCCAAATGGCAGAATGTGGAATCCAGCATCACCCAAGGCTGCAGCCCAACCAAGGACGCTGAGGGCTGGGGACACTGGGAACCCTCAGCTTCCCTCTCCCTCAGTGAGGAGAGGCAGAGAAAGGCTGCATGGAGGGAGTGAGCAGGCTCATTTCCTGCCCGCCTGGTGCCCAACCCAGCCCCACCACCAGGCAGCCTGAAGGGTGCACAGGGCAGGACACTCCTGCAGAAAGGGGATGTCCCAAATCCCTGGGCTGAGGGGGCCAGGATAAACACAGATTCTGCATTTCGAGCCAGCAGTTAGAAGCGTCACAGTTTTAATTCAGCACTTTGAAATGTGATTTCCTTTGGCCATGCCAGGGAATACAGAGTTTGCAGCTCTCAGCCTTTGGCTGGCCAGCTCACAAAGCCCCGCCGTTTTTGGCAGAGGAACATCCAGGATGATGGGCAGCGGCTGCCGCTGTCACTAGCAGGATGTTTTCTGGAGTTTCTCCTACAAGGCAATGTGTTTGTTCTTTGAAACAGTTGCTCCCTAAAGATTAAAACTGAACAGGAGCACAAAAGCAGCATGTGTCCTCTGGGGCT
Source organism: Vireo altiloquus (assembly GCA_013396875.1). Lineage (NCBI taxonomy): Eukaryota > Metazoa > Chordata > Aves > Passeriformes > Vireonidae > Vireo > Vireo altiloquus. The sequence continues at coordinate 143,941 of VZRF01012388.1, forward strand.
GCTACGTGCCATCGGGCAAACAGGAGGTACAAGCTGTGTTCTCCCAAATTACACAGAACAAACGACACAGCACTGGCAGAACGCAGTAAAGTTCTTCAGCACACAAACTGCTCTCTCCTCATTTTAACCTCTTCTTAGAAAAAAACCTTTCAAACACCACTTGTGTAATTAAGAGCTCCAGATCTAGAGTTGTATGTGGGGTCTTCAATGCAGCTGAGCCCGTTCACCCCAAAAGTGTGTCAACCTGGGCACACAAAATGAGCAACAGCCACAAGGCTTGTGCTTTTAAGGCCATGTTCATTATCATCCCCAAATAGCGGTACACACTCTCAAAAACAGACTTAACAATCACAAAGAACAGACAGCAATATGAACAGCAAACACTTGGACAAAATGTATTTTTATTTAGAAACTAAAAAAAATAGTCATTTAAAACTAAAAATAGGATTGTGAAGTACTAAGAGCACACAAGAAATACCAGCACAACAATATAAAATCTGTTTGGCACAGTCTGTGTAATCATAGTTACTGCAAAGTGGCTGGAAAAACAAATGCAACAATGATTTTTCTTTCTGCTGAGATATATGGAGCAAATGTTAATTTTTTTGTCACTGTACAGGATGCTTTGTGCTCCAGGGAGTGCCTTGAGGGGTGCGGAACTGTCTCTGGTAGTAGGAAGAAGTATTTACCTTGACTAATGGCTATATGTCAGTGTATTTCTATTAGAAGAACTAATTTAATATTGCATATAAAAAGTAACTTTTGGCTTACAAAGTAAGATGGAGAAGGAAACTAAATAGTCTTCTTCCTCTAAAAGGAACACATACAGATTTTCTTATTACTAGTAATGCAAACTAAGCCCACATAAAGGGGAACAGACAAACTTCAATAACCCTCAGCGCGATGCCACCATGAAGCTTTATTCTCCCAAGGAGTACAGAGGACTGCATAACTTTCCTCCCTGCTGTATCCCTCTTATTTTAATAAAAAACCAAACAGCAGCAATTGTTGCCACTATCTTACGCCACTCTAAAGATAAAAATATTACCTTTGATTAACAAGGACTCCTCATCCTAGACCCTCATTGCACCGTGCAGAAGAGACCGGGAGAAGCAGTTTTAGCAGTGCTGTAGGAGTGCCAGGGGTGCGAAGGCAGCGCTGGAGCTGCCGGGCGCTCACCGATTCCGTATGCAGGGCGCAGCTCCCACCTTCGCCGCTGCCAAGCCGGGCACGGCCCGCGAACAATGCCGCCTCTGTCAGCCCGCCGCACGAGCAGCGGCACAAAGACACGCTCCTCCGCAGCCCCGCACTTCTCTTTTTCTGCTCTTCTTCTTCTTGGAGCACAGGGCGATGAGAAGGAATGGGAGAAAAATGTTTGTGATTAGCCGAAGCTCCGCCGTGCCCGGGAGTGAGACAGTGTCAGCGCACGGCGGGCACCCGGGCGCCTAGAGGGGAGATGGAATCAGAGCACTCCCTGCCTCCCTTCACACATTTTTGTTTCGGATCCGTGGGTGGTTGCATGAGCAAGCAGCCGGAATAGGGGAGGAGTTAGACAAAATGCAGTTTAGGACTTGGAAGCCTTGTCTGCCTTCTCGAGAGCAGGACGGAGAGGCGAGATGGCAGTGCGCTGACAGAGCAGCGTGCCCTTCCCACCCCGCCTGCTGCCACCTGCCTCTCCAAACTTCCCAGGAAAGCCTCTGCCTGCCTGGGCGTGATTCCCGGGACAGAGCACGGCACAGCAGCTGCTCTCGACCCCCCGGGAACCGCACTCAAGAGCCTCTGAGCACGCTGGCTGCTCGCTCCTGCCCTCAGCACTACCAGTTCCATTTTCAGGGAGGCACGATGCTTCACCATCTTCATGAGCAACTAGAGATGAGACAATAAACTACATCCTCAGCAGATGTTTACAGCTGTCACTAGGCAGACAAGAAGACAACAGCAGATTAAATCTCAGTTTTATGCGAAGCTTTCCTTGGAAATCAGAGAGGCAAAAGCCAAAAGCCCTTTTAAAAACAGATGCCCATAGTTTTCTTGTTTTGAAAGGACTACCATGTGCACATACTTCATGCACCTTCAGCTTTGTTTTCTTTCCTATGAGAAAATGAGAAGCAATGTCTGGCTCAATATGAGACACTGATGATCCCTGCTGAAACCAATTAGAATATTTGAGTTTAACTCAAATATTCCCAAGCCAAGCTCTTCGATAGATGTGAGATGTTTCATGTTCCTCCACATTAATTATTGCTCAGATCTCAAAACATTGTAAGTGAATGGAGCAGCAAGCAACAATGTGTTCTCTTCTTGAAGTAAACACCAAGGGGGACACAGCCCGTGGGTGCAGCACAGCTATGAACTCATTCCAGTCCCTGATGAACCATCGCAGCCTTACAGTATTTTCCCATGCAATTAGTATTAATTGGTGACTTGCTGGCAATCTCCCAGGGGCCCTATCTCACCCTTTTAGCCAGTCCTACCAGATCAGCCCTGAGATGATCATCCGGGCTAGGCAGCCATCCTGCTGCCCCACCTCTCCAGCTCTTTCTTGCTCTTAAATTTTTGGGGACTTTGGCAAGGGTTATCTTGAGTAATGAACAATCAGAGATAAATATGTTGATTTGGAAGAGGTGTGAGTTTGTAACATGAGAGAGCAAAGTAAGAGGGTGACTTCTAGAGGGAATTTATAAGCATTTTTTGAAAATAGGTTGTTTCAAAGCATTTAACTGAAGCTAACCCCCAAAATAATTTTCAGGAGAACTGAGCAGCAGTGCTCAGTTCAGTGTCTGGATAGTAACAGACCAGTAAAACTTCTTATCTTGTACTCAAAATTAGGCTGATATAGGAAAGCTATAAATGAGGAATCGCCTCTTCTAATTTTATTATTTAATAACAATTCTTAAGGATACTATTTCCTTTTATCTACTTACAAGATAAAATTTGTCTTAAGCATCTTGTCAAACAGACTTAAGCAAGATCAAGAGTGCTTTATATCAGCAGAGCCTGACAACTCCATGGAAATAAATAAAATCAGATGTTCTTTGACTGAACATTGTAAACATCTAGAACATATTTCAGAGTAGCTTCCAGGGTCAGTATCACAGTATGAATCTGTTTTTGCAGAATTACTTAAGGAGTCTCAAAACTCCATATACTACTGTTCTGTAAAAACCAGTGCTGAGGCAGTTATTCAGTCAAAAGGATGCCTGAAAAGAGAACTTTTGAGCCACCCAACATACACCATTCAAGATCTAGTAAAGGATGCAACATCTAATGGTAAAATACATTAGGAAATGCTTGTGGCCAGAGGCAAGCAGAACTACTTCAACTAAAACAAGTCAAGTATAATCAAGAGCAATGTCCAACAGGCCATTTCTCCTCCCTTTTCTACTTTGCCTAAGTTTCCAGTCCACATAAACCCTTGGCATTACTTTTCTCATATCACTTTTGTCTTTTGCTGTACAACATTTAGAAACCACAACATAACATCAATAGGTGCCTAAAAAACGGTGTGTTTTGGCTTGGAGGTAGTTAAGAAGACTAAAAGATGGCTATTTCTCTTGGAAATCTTGAGTCTGGAGTGGAGGAGCCTGCCTGTGCCATCTCACTTCATCTCTAACAAGTTGTACCATTACATTTTACTGAAGGGATCATGTACTTTGTGTACACAAACTCAAATGTGAAAGCCAAAACTCACAGTCTGTACACTGGTCAACATACATAGAGAGGTTTATTACTTATATGTAAGTGGTTTATATGGCACAGTTTATTGATATTTTCTTTGGAGATCCTTCTCTTTCTGAATCTTTGTGGTCCTGCTTGATTTCCATTTTTTAAAGGCCTTATTGTCTTTTTTCCCCCCCATATGTATGGCAAGTAAAGATCCAGATATTATTTGTGAGGGCCACATGAAAAATGAATACTTTCAGACTATGCTCACAAATATTTTAGAAGTACAGAAGAAAACCTCAGTTTCACTGGTGCAATTTCACAGCAATTCCATTAACTCGCAGTATCTTTGGATGTACACCATCCAAGATAGCCTTTACCTCTATCTCACCCATCCTTTGCTCTCAAAGTGTATAAAACCACAAGGATATTACTCAGGGCAGTTTGGATGGCAGAAGAATTTTGTCTTTCAGTGGATGGATGGATTGAGAAATCACAGAATGAAAGTTTCAGAGAAGATCTTTTCCATAAAATCATGCAAGAGGAAGGAGCACAGCACATATGCTCTGGCAGGGACAGGAAGATGCCATATGTGTCTTTGGAGGTGTAGAAAAACTATTAGATTTCTTAGTATGATGCTATTCTGAAAAATGTGGTTTGCTTACAGGATTTTAAAACACACAAATGTTCAAACTCCCACTTTATATCTACAACTAAGAGAAAGAGGGACACAACATTCAGTTTTCTGAAAACACAAGGCCAAGAGATTCTTTCTCCAAAGAAGCATGCCAAGACTTAGTCACTGCCAGGTTAATACAAATTCAATCTTTACAAATACAAAGCAAACATCTTTAAGCAAATTATGAACATCTCTGGCCATACAGATAAGACTTACACTTGTAAATTACTTCTCTAAATAGGTGTTATATCAAATCTCCAACGAGTCCAGGATAGATGTGTTCAGCCTGCAGTAGGTGATAATGAAGCCTGAACCCGAGAGATCTTACTTAAATTTGGATTAGCAGTTGATGAAAAGCAATTTGATAACACTGCTTATTCTAGACCTCCCTCAATTACAGTTTTTCCAGTCAAACTTGTCACTGCTATTCCTTCTTTCTGAGAGCACTACTTTCAGTGGCAGTTTTGTTTGTAGTGTTACGTGGCATTGCTACATGCACCTCATCAGGTTCTTCTGCTTGCCTGTAACAAATGCTGGATCATAGCAGGTCCTCTCCACCTATGGGAGACTAAACACAAAATTACACTTAATCCAGCATCACCTCTTGCCCTGGCTGGGATCTTGTCAGAGCTGGGATGTGCGTATCTCCTACACATGCTGAAGACAAACACACACCCGACTGCCCCCACTGCTAAGAGGTCTGTATTTCACTTTGAGCTATTGATCAAACTGAAGTACTTTACTTGGACACAGATCATTTGGGTCTATGCCCTGTTCTCTGCTAAAAGCTCTTTAACTCTTGACTAACTCAGGTCATGTGGATTTTTAGCCTGGCATAACTTGCATGTGTCCAGAGCCCCTTCTCAGAGCAGTCAAGTCAAAGCCTTACAAAGAGCAGAAGTGTACCAATACAATCTAAGTCTAATATTCTGTACTACAGGAGTGCAAATAGTTTTCATAAATAATTATTCTTATGGATGTTGGTTTGCAACATTGCAGTAATTATGGACTACTACATATCCAGCAAAGCATTTAAGAATAACTGATGTCATCTGCAAATTCATTTCTCATTTTTCTGATAAGCACTGATAGTGGAACTGAAACTTTCACCTCATCTGAGGTGAAAGCATTTGAGCATGGCTCTTTGGTTTCCATTTGTAGCAAAAACAATTTCCAACTGTTTTTTCACCCACATACTTGATAGATTTGGGCTTGTTTTGTCCAGACAAGACCAAATGTATTCAATCCATTACAGTCAAGACTAAATACTTACATATGGTTTCCTAATGTTACTCATTAGGACATAGATGGCTACAAATGTGCTTCCTTTGACTTCAGCTGTCTTTTATTCTTCCCTGCAGCTTGCTCATTTTTGTTAAAAATGAAGAAAGAAATCAAATTACTAAGTTTTCATTTTCCACTCTTCCTTATTTTCAAATTTATGTCATTTATAAGGCCCAACTATTCTGCGACAAGAGCTTTTTACACCACTTAACAGGACCAAAATCTTCAATGAACAGAGATTTTCTTTTTTATTTAATTCTCTCCTGCATCCACCCACTTTTCCTATTTTCCACTCCTTAATTAAATTTCAGGTCAAAGATCTTTCTGACTCAAGATATCCAAATGTTTTCAGACTTGGTTAAAAAATTGTGCAAAACTATTATCCCATATTGTCTCATCTAACCAGGAGAAGCTCTCCTGAATTATTTGAATATATGGACAAGATCCGATTATCTAAATCAAATTGCTAAACTCTAATGCACAAGGGAATATAATTTTTTTTTTTAAAGTCAAATATGATTAGAGTTTGCTCAAAATAATTGATCAGACTATGAGATACCAGCGGGCAGAGGTTCTGGAAATGGAAGTGACACCACTCTAATCAGGAAAACAGCCACCAGAAGATATAAATCTATTTATGAGGGTTTAATTCTGAGATTATAAGTGCAAGAGACAAAAAAATGACATCCTCCTATCATTTGTTGACAAGCTGTGATAGAGAAAAGCTTTGTCACTACTTCATCACCATCCACGACTGTTCTGCATCTTGCCTCCAATGGCTGACTTCCATTTCTGAGTTCTAATCCTGTCAGACCTGTTTGAACTACCCCAGTTTTTCTTACATGAGTGGTGGCATCCTACTCAGCAAAAGCATACCAGATAAAACTGTTTGTGCTCAGGAAATTGCATTATATGAGAAGTAATTATTAAGATGTGATTTTCTCTGTACAAGCATTTGCACAAACTATACAAGTCCTCTTACCACAGCCACTGCCATGTAGAAACTGTGGAAGCACATTGAAGTACTGCATCAGTGATAAAAGCATTTATTTATTCATAAAACAAGGAGCATGCAAAAAAAAAAAAGAAAATAAAGGAGAAAACCCCACTTTTAGAAACCTTTGTTTAACCACAGTGAATTGAGATAGTGTTAATAGTTAATGTTTAATTTCAGGAAAAACAGGATGGGATGTAGACTGTCAGCTAACAGTTCTTGGCCTCTTTGATTATCACTGTATCTTTCACAGTGAAAACTGGTTTAAAAATCAGGAAAAACAAGGTGGACAACCTTAGACCCATTTCAAACAAAAAGCTGGTTAATTACATCAAACATTTCTTAATGCAACTAAAGCTCTTTGTGCTGCCCTCCTCAGTACCCACAGGACGGAACAATGAGCTGGCTGCCCTCGCACCTGATTCATGTGGCACTAGACTGAAATCTATCAGTATTGCCCAAAGTTTGACCTATGTTTCTGGTATAGAAGAAAACAAAAATCCTAAAGGATCTGCTAGCCCTTCAGATTCATACAGCTTTTGAAACAGGTGAACAACAGATCAGTAAGAGATGGTGTTTCCACCCTCTTTCTGCTATTGTTGCTGTGGGGTTTTATGCTTTTTTGCCTGGTCTCCATGCTACCTGTGAGAGATCAAATACTGTTCTTCAATACTTTGTTTTCCCTTGGAGATACCTGTCATGGATGGATTGGCACATATCTGAAAGCCTCACCCAAGCTTGGTTCACAAGGCTGAACTGAAAAAATTTAGACTAATTAAAAAGGAACTTAAAAGAGCAAATCTTTCAAGTGTCTGATAATGCCAGTCTTACGCAAGGGTGCTGCGAAACTGGGCCCTGCCCTGACTTTAAAGTATACTTTAAACAATCACTTCTGAGAGTGAAGCGGCCCAATAAGGCAGAGGTGTCTGTCCACCAGGGGAGTTCTGTGAAAGCTCTCAAAGTATCTGCTAATAAAGGCTTTGCCCTGGTCACACAGCAAGGCTGTGACAGAAGCTGGTTGGATTAGGTTTTCTAAAATAACTAATATCAACATGATGAAAGCTATCTTGAGCATCAAGAATGAATTCCAGCTAGCAAGTATGCCCCTACTCCACCAGCCTTTGGTACATGAAGGCCACTGGCAAGGGAGACTTGACCCTGTAACATTAAGATTCTACATGAGCATGGCTCAATAAAGCAGGCACTGCCAAATGAGAGGTGCTGAGGCAGACCACCTCAGCCAGCTTTCTGGCCAGCCTTCTTCTCCATTTCAGTGGGTGAATTTTGCAGGTAGCTGTCTTCTGGCTGCCACCACCTTCCTCCTGTGAATGGGAGGTGACACATGGAGTGAACTGATGGACAGAGAGTGCAGAGTATCACTGCTCTGACCAGTGTCCCAGCCAGAACTCCCCAGAACTTTGTACATCTCTCTCTTTTGAAATGACCTTTTAAATCACTCTGTCAGTGAAAACTGAATATGATGTTTAAAGGAAACCTGCAGTAACTTGCAGATGATAAGATTTTTTTTTTATCTCTTTGAATGTGACTTCTTCATTTACATGAGTGGCTGAGACAGCCAGAGTGTTAGTGTGCGTATTCACCACCTCCAGACTCCATGCTGGACAAAATGCACTGGAGAAGACAGTAAACAGAATTTCCTATGCCAACTCATTGAGCTTGGAGAGATGCTAGCATAAAACCCTAAATCTCAGAAATGGGATTTGCTTAATCAAGCAAGCTTTGCCAGAAGATGTAATCACATACCACAGAAGATTACATTAGCCTTTTAGGAAAAAACCCACACTTAACCAACTCCCAAAATTCTGCTTTGGTATTTGCATTAAGTCCATGCAAATTGTATGGGCTTCAGCATGTGTTTTCTCCCACACCAAAGCAGCCAGATGGACAGCCAGGGATGTGAGAAAAATATTTTCTGCGAAGCCTGAGGGGAGATGAACAAGAAAAGAAGCCTCCACGTGATTCCCCCCAAGTCCAGTGCATACATCCCACCCCCCCTACTGTGAGCCTGGTTTTCACAGAGCTCCCTTCCTTTGACTGTGGAGAAAGCAGTGGCCTGGCAGCCAGTGGGCAGTACTCCTGCAGCCAGTGGGCAGCACCTCAACCACAGCCAGGAAGTGCACCTGGGGTGCCCTGTCCTGTTGTCAGAGCAGGAAAAAGTCTGGGGGTCCCCACCTTCACTGCCCTGCCATCCAGCAAGGCCCTGGGAAGGGGGCTCACCCAGAAGCATAGCCATTAGTTATTGCAACACAGAAGGTGGCTTTGTATAAATAGCTTTTGTTCCACTACAATTCATCTACACGAGCTTGCTTCCTTCCTAACAGTTGTTAATGGATTTTAATGGATTTCATTACAGTTTTTCTTCTTTTTCACGTACATTCCTCCCTCCACGAAGAAGGCATCGGAGCAGCTGCAGCCAGCTGTGGCTTCCCCACTGGGACCCTGACTGCTGCCTCTGAGACACCAATGACAGTCCCGTGATGATGGAGAGCATCTTAACTGCAGACAAGATTGCTTGCTCCTGCCGTGGGAATCCAGGCAGCAAAGCGCTGCTCACATTCCAGCCAGGGACAAGATGAGTGTGCCTTACATGCTGCAAGAAGGAGAAGGACTTCATTCGAATTCAGAGGGGCAGAAGAAACAAATTCATCTTTGAATGAATTTTCACCCCCTCTAAAGTGTTTCAGGAATAATGTTCAACAAATGGTAATTGCACCTTCCTCAGTTAGTAAAAGCTTTGCTTTTACTAACTGAGGAAGGGAAAGACAAAACATTCATTCTCTTTCTTCTGTCAATTTTAAAACCCAATTTTTGGGTGGCTGTTATCCATCTCTCTGCATTAGATACCAGAATTCACCCTGAGTCAAAGCCTGAATATCTTTGTTTGGACAAACCTCCTCGGAACATCAGCCTGGAAAGCATGCCCTGGGAAACAAATCAGTACTTCCTGACACAGGAAGCATCTCAGCCAATAATCCCAATCAGGTCAACTAATGTGGATCTCTTCGTTGTTTTACTTTCCTAATTTTATAGAACACAAAAAAAGTACACTCAAATAAGGGTATTTCACATGTGCGTGTCTGGTATTTCACATGTGCAGCCACTTCAAAACTAAAACCCAGATGTTAAGAATGTGAAATACCAGACACATACAGATAATCTCCAAGTGATCTATTAGGACAGAGATATAACTGGGCTGGCAGATACACTTTCAAAAATTACAGTCTTGTACGAACAGAGAAATCTCCTCGCCTCTCTCCATCAAGCAGCTTTTATGCTTCGTTAGTTGGTTTTTTTAAGTTCAGCCTTTCAATTAATTCCAAATGCTGATAAAACCAAACTTATGTTGCTCGGTCATAAGCTCATAAAACACAAGAGCTTAATGCAAAAAATGTGAATAAGTTAGGCAGTCATTTAGATATTTGCTCATTTAAAGAGGGGGCATTCTTTGCATTAATGTCATCAAGTAAGGACAGGAGGCATCAAATGCTTTAGCTTTTATGTTGCCCCTTACTGATATAATAATAATTGCCAATAGCTCCTTTAAAAAAAAAAAACAACAAAAACAAAAACCAAAAAACACTCACCATGCTATTCGGGGGTTTTAAAACAATATTTAACAGAGGGGAGAGCATAAAAGGTTAAGGGCCTGAAGTCACGCCTCCAGGCAAAGTACATATTTACCACCCACTATGAATTACATGCAAAACCACTGTTCATGGATACAAAGACAAGACCAGTCAAGGTCTGCTGTTACCTGTGACTGACCTTCTCCAAATTCTGCTCCGTGCCCTTCTTCTTCAGCCACCCCTTTGCTGCAGCTGCATCCCTGTCCTTCCCCTGCCTGCTGCTCCAGCCCCTCTCCTCTGACAGTGTTAGCAGTACCTCTCACAGTACTGCATATTGCCTGCTTGATTCATCACTGAATCAACACAACCTAAATCCCCCAGGCATACCAAAGCACTGCCACATTAATGCTCCATCTATGCTGCAAGAGCATCTTTTCAAATGCCTAGAAAATTGTTTTAGAAGACCATGGTTTTGTTCTTGCAGCACTCTAGCCAGGAAGTGGTTAAAACAAAGGCAAAAAATCACAGCAAATAATCTGGAAGCTGTATTCCCATCATGTTTGCCACTTCCAATCCTATTTTTTCCTATACAAATCTTTGTGCAGTGTTGAAATTAGGAAGGCTCTGGCTTTCTGCAGGTGGAAAAGGCCAGAACCTGATCCTGGGTGCAGGAGCAACACCTTTTCACCCACTGTGAGCCTGTGGTGCCACATCAGTCCTTTATTTCTCCAGATACGCCTGCTTAGGAAGAAGCTTTTACAGGAATTGTTTTAAATACATTCTGTCCCACACAAGCATGCAGCCAAAAAAGTTTAAACCCTGTTCTTGACATAGTCTTTTTCAATACAGATGGGAGCTCATATGAACCATTTGTCTTTCACATTTGTGTTTTCAGCTTTATGATTTCCATTTGCTCAAGATCTCTTGTCACATCTCATTCTTATTTTAGCACTAGCCCTAAATGAGTTACAGAGTTGATTATTTTGATTCAGCATCATCCTCCTATCCTCAATTTGCCTTAACGTAACAAAGACAAAAGAAACAGCCCTACCCCTCCATATAATTTTATGTTCTCACTAATAGTGTCTGAGGGGTGGATAAATGTGTGAAAACAAAACAGAGCTGCACACGTGCAAGGGGAAGGATTCCTATCACTGCTGAGAGCCCATCTTCTGTGTTTTCCTGACTCGGCAGCAAACTAGAGACACTCCCAAAGGGTGACAATGAGCAAGGAAGTTTCCTTTGCAAACAATTCCCTTTTAAAAAGCCTTGCAAGGAACTACTTGGTAGTGTTAAAGTTTTTGTCTCTTAAACATGCAATTCTCAGCAGATAATGTTAAGTAAAGTACCGGAAAATGAAGTGGCTTAAGATTATACACAGTCAGTTGGGCTTTCTCTAAAGAAACACTGCACAGACCCTTTACAGCCTGTGAAGCTGAGTTTCTAGAAGTCAAAAGAAGCAGCATGGAGTAACTAGAGGTTTGTGTCAAAGGACAGCAGCAGGCAGGACCCCACACAATGGGTCTGCATTGCAACTGCACTAATATCCTTGTGTTGCATAATAGCGAAGGAGCAATAAATAGGAATTAAAGGGAAGATTAATTCCCAGTGGGTTTTACAGCTAAGAGGCAGCAACATATTATTATAACAATATTATTGGGGCAGCAAGACCAGCCAGGAAGTTTTGATCCCAATGGCTAGCTTGGTCAGCACTCCAAACCAGACCTTGACTCTGCGACATCACACACAGACACCCTGCAAACGCCACAGAAGAGGAGGCTTTGGAGAGCTAATGTGGAAAACATGTAACAGAGCATGCCTCATTCAATAACCTCATTCGTGGCTTTAGCTTTTGAAAGGAACGAAAATAAAAGCAAAAAAATGACACTAGCAATGCTTGCCATCACTGTCAAGAAGTGGAATCTACTATAAAAGCTAAAAAATTATAAATGCAAGAGTTTAGGAGTGTAGAAAGAACTAGGTGAAATCAGAGTAAAATGTGTCTTGCAACAAAGCTAGGAAGAGAATAACAAACAGAATGGGCAAAAATACTGGTACATTCAAAAAAATAAAAATTTTGAAATCATCAAGTTCAAATTAAAACTACTCAGACTTACCTATAGGTATGAAAAGAAATACACCTACAAGGAAGAAAATAAAGCAAAAGGGACTTAACAAGAAAAGTAACTATGCTAAAATAAAGCCACATCCAATTCTGTGCAAGTTGTGAATGATTATTTGCTTCCTCCCCCCCCCTTTTTTTTTTATTAAATAGTAGAGCTTGCCATCTGTTTGTGGACAGCAGACAACAAGAGTCCTGAAGCCCTGAAAAAATCTGTACTAGAAACCTTCGTGCTCACTCTGGTATCCCATAGCAAGCCACACCAAGTTCGGCTCTCCATATGCTGCTGGAAGTGTTTCCAAGCAGACCCAGCAGCCCCGCATGGAGAGCTGTGGGATCTGCTCGCTTGTCTCCACCAGCATCGTGCTCCTCACAAACCCCTGCAGCCAAGGAGCAAATCCTTTTGGCACTAAGCTCACCTAGGGTCTTAAAAAACCATCCCCACAGTCCCGTAGCAATGGATGTCCCCCTGGGTGTGACCCCATGGCATGGTGTCCCATGGACAGGCCTGCTTCCAGGGGCTGCCTGCCTGTGAGGGCTTGCTGGAGGGAAAAAGCCAGAACATACGGAGAAACTGAGGCAAAAGTTCTTTCCTCATTCTACCCTGTGCAAGGATCTGAATCTTCACCTTTTCCGGAAAATTGTCACCTTTCAAGTTTTTATCCTCTCCACCCCAAGCACTGCTACTGTGAGCACTTCCAGGCTGAGGAGACTGCCACTACATCAATATTCATCAAGGGGATCCTGGAGAAAGTTCATTTATTTTCAGAATTATTACAGTTAATTGGAAACATCTGCTACAACTATCTGTATGCCAGAAGCATCCCAATCTTCTAGGCAGTCTCTGCAGGAATACCCACTCTGTCCTTTCTGGATAGGTTTTGCCAACGGCATCTTTATTGTCAAAGAAAAGACACCGTAAGACTAATTGGCCAAATGCAGAGTTTAAATTGTCTCGGCTCATTTTCACACAAAGTAGTAACATATGTTGTGCTGTCACAGCTGTGAAAGATATTTTCATCTCTATGTTGGCTTTTAACTGCTTTCTTGCAGTGAACCAGGTCAAAGAGTTTTGGGAACAGTGCTCCCCTCTGATACCAAGTAGCATCCTTAACCTAATAGAGTGCTGCAGTGAGAATATCCAAGCACAAGCAATCAACATTTCACATTTGTATTGAGATTAATGCCAATATATTACATGAATGTAAGTGCATTATTTAATGTAATGTGAATGTTGACTATTTGCTGAAGTATTTATGTGAATGAAGGATAACTATTTGAATGTCCAGTGGAAAAATGTTCCTGTGGGGATAGAATACAGCTTAACTATGAAGTATTCGCAAATTCCAGTAGATATTCACTGAGAGCTAGTGAAAATCTGGGCTGGAACTTACAAACATAGAATTTCTAAATAGGTTGTCAATCATAATGAAAAATACATGTGCAAACTGGACTTTCTAAGTTATTATTAGCCTTCTGTCTGACTCCATTGTAATTTTCTTTGTAATAGGCTGAAATGTGAGGCATGATCATTTTTAATGTAAAAAGATTCTGTCAAAATTGTGAATGATTAATAAATACCACAATGTCTTTTTTTTTTTTTTTTTTTTTTTTTTTTTTTTTTTTTTTTTTTTTAAAAAAAAAAAAAAAAAAAANTGAACAAGACATTCATATTAAGGAGGGAAGCACTGTTGTATCTCTGATGAAGTGAGATGAATGTCTATACTATAGACCTTGCCCATAACAGCTGGAGACTTCTTACTGGCTGTGTGAGGCAGCATGATGGAAAAACTTGTTAAAAAGATAAGGACTAATAACTCAGAACCTCCAATGACATCTTTGAAGCAGATGCTCTTCCATGAGATGCTAGACTAGGAAACCTTGATCAGGGAGAGAAAAAAAAAGTAAAAAAAAAAAAAAGCTGATATTTAAATTACTATGGTAAAATTTTCACACAGATGGTCACTATGAATTCTCATCCCAAACCAGATTAGAAATAGATTTTCTTTTTACATGAAGAGCAGAAATCAGTCTTCTGTAACATAATCTTCTTAGGTCCTTGCCTACCCCAAGGGTAAGAAGAACCACATTTTTTTTTGTTTAACAGTGTGGGAATGTACAATTCTTTGTCAATACCATTAAAGAAGTTTCAAATCATGGTGAAAGAACTTGCACACATCAACAGACTGAAAAAATTAACTGTGAAAAGCAAGAACACCATGTAATGTCTGGATACATATTTTCATTTGGCAGAATTGTGATGCTGACAGTAATAATGCAAAAATAATAAGGCCTCTGACTGAAGGAGCAGGGATTCCCTTATTGCCTAGAACAGAATAGTTCCCACACTATATTATAACTGAAGCAATAATTAGGATGTGAACCTCTGGTCCAGTTTTCTTCTTTTCATGTAATGAGGTTATGAGGACCTTCATCACTTCATCTCATAAGTTTGAACCAACTGTTTGTATTTTTTTCTGCCAACCTCAAGAAGAGGCAATGATAAAGCAGACAGTGATTATCAGTGAATATCAAGAGATATTAAGTGAATAAACCCATGAACCTCAGGGTTCAGGTTAAAGTTTGATGGCAGTTAAGAAGTATTCTTGAACCCTCATGATACTGCTATATAAAAATAATACAACTGCTCTGCAATTTTAAGGCATAATCAAGTAGAAAATTATAGAGTGAAGTGTATGGTCCCTGAGCACATTCATAGGTCTTTGTGCCATGAAAAATGAAATCCTTTCACTCGTGGAAGGACTGTGAAACAGCTTTTTCTCAGAGAAACTGTGGTCAGTGAACAATACTGCAGCTTCCTCTGTCTCCTTTCTCCTCCAGGGGAAAGCCCTGACCAAACTGGATTCACCACAGAAATACAGAAGCTGTACTCACAGGGAAGTGGGAGATGTGCCATTTCTGTTGGTATGAAACAGAACTAGATGATGGAAAGAAAAATCACACATTCTTGTCTGTAGCATCAAGTCACTCTTGATTCTCATGTTTGTTGGCTTGCCATGCTGCACGTCTGACACAAAAGACAATCTTACTCTCAAAGCACAGTAAATCAGCAAGTAAAATTCTTGGAATAACAACACTGAAATCTGTCCAATACTTTCCTAAAAATGCATATTAGATCTGCTTCAGCCATGGAAACTTGATTAATGTGTTTAATATATTTTGAAGAAATAATAATTGATGTCAAGGGTAAACAATGCAAGCACTGAAACTGGGTGAGAATAATATGAAGAGAAAAAAACCCCAGAAGCAGATGCTTCAGGATACAATCCCACTCCCAATAACCACTGTCACGGCTAATCCAAAAAGCAAGCTTTATGTGCCCTAACTGGAGTAAACTGTCATCTCCACTCATTCCCTGTGTGATAGTTAAGGCAAAACGAGCATTAGCATATGAATAAATGAAACTAATACCACGATCCTCTGTGAAATCTCAAATTCTGCTTTTTCAAGATTAGGGAGAACAGAAACAGTGACACATGCTTTCTCCTGAAATCCACAGAGCCCAGCAAACCTCAAAGGAACACATGGAAGGAGGGAAGAAGCAGCACCTGCTCCGACCCAACGCAAGCACCGCAAGCTCTGGCGCAGAGCTGCTGCCCGTACAGCTGCAGGCTGATCCTGGGGCCCAGCAAACCACCCACCACATCCTCCTCTGACACTCAAGCTCCTCCTCAGTGCACCGAGGTCCCCTCCCAATGGCAGCATCCAAGCAGCAGAGAAGCCATGCCTTGCCCAGAGCACAGTGACAGTACCTAAGGGTACCTGTATGTGCCTGCCTTTGGCATCATGTGCTGCTGGAAGGTGGTACAGCAGAGCTCATACTTGCTCATAGTGCGCCTGGCACGGAAAGTCAACTCTATCAAACAATTTAAGAGCTCCAACCTGACTTTGGGAACTACAAAAATGTGGGACATAGCACTTACGATCAGGACACAGCTCTCTCTTCTCTCCCAAGAGCAAAACTTATGTGCTGTAAAACAGGGATTTTTTTCTATTTCTCTGCAGGCAGGCCAATATTTAGGTTGTGCTTATGAGCAGTGATGGCTGATCATCCAAAGAGGAGCAGAAACTCAGCACATTCCCACAGCAGCAAAGGGCCTGGGATAAGCGGATGTGACTGACAACCATCCCTCCAGGAGCTGCAGAGTTTGCTCTCTCTTAAGTCTTCCCCTTTCCTGCTGTGCTGCAGCTGCGTGCAGGAGAACACATCATCCTTCCCGCTGCTCGCAGTGCACACACAGACACCCCTGGGGAATGCTTCAAACACATGAAAGCAGCTAGCAATTTAATTAAAACATCCACACACAGAGAGGCACATGCACATCCCATTCCTCAAGAGAAACACCTCAAATAAATACAGGAGCACAGGACTGCAAGAAAACTCACAAGTCCCTTCTGTGAACTCCATGATGCTCCATCCTAAAGCTGCTCTTTATTTTTACCTCTGCTATGCCTGGAAAAGTCCATTAATGAACCCCAGAGATAATCAGGAACTGGCTTTTGTTACCTGGCCTCACTTTATTCAGAGTAAAAAGGGCCTTGCCCTTTGCACCGTTACATTTGTTATAAATGATTTCAGGCTACGTCAGCCGAAATAGCTTTCAATCAAAGTTTTATTATGTGTTCGTGATAAAAGACGAGCAAGCAAACAGCATTGGGTGATCAGGCCAAAGCCGGGTGCGTGGGGAGTCACCGCTCCAACCAACACGCACACCAAATACAATTCCAGCTAGGTTTTTATGGGTCTTATTTTGGCTGACTTGACATGTTCTAGTGCGCCTGCGCAGGTTTGATTCCCACTGACATGCCAGATCTTGGGTCTTCATCTGGTGGTCTTGCTGACACACCAGATCTTGGGTCTTCGTCTGGTGACCCTGCTGACACACCAAATCCTGGGTCTTTGTCTGGTGGTCCTTAGGAGCCTGACCTCTCCTTGTCTTCACTGGTTCCTCTTTTTCCGCATGTAGACACCCATACACCTTAAGCAAGCATTTCCTAATAATCCAAATTCTTTACTCTATATGTTAAGCTTCTATTTTCACCAACAGCTCTAACCACAAAGTCTCTAAATTCTGCTAACATCAGCTAAACTTCCAACTGGGGCCCCTTTATGCCATGCCTTACTTGGTCTCTTCTCTGCTTTACCAAGTCTTACATAATATTGCAGCAATATTTGTAACTAGCTGCTTCTGGTTGAAAACCAGAAACACACAATTTCTTTTATTCTTCTATTCTATTTGACACGAATCACATATATATATATTACACATTTCATGCCATATCTATCACACCAGCTTAGAAGAAAACATCCTTGTATGATGCTACGATCCTCTTCTAAAATGCCAGTGACTCTTACCTTTGAGTCACCTATAAATTCATAAGAATTCTGTCACGTGTCAAATTCATAAGCATACTACTGCTTATTTATGACAGTGATAGGAAAATATTAAACATATTTCACCTCCTTTGAGGATTTTAATTATCAAATTCCCTTTGGTCCAATACTCCCATTTTAAGATGAATATTTACATCCCCTCTTTATTAATTTCTCTACATATTTAAAATTTCTTCTATGAATCTTTTTCTCTTGCCATATTGATAGATCTCCATGTGGGTACCACATTCTAATTCCTTATCAAGATTGAGATGAATTGCATCTATTGCTTTTATTTAGCAACAGAACTGAAGAAGATGAAACAGCTAACCTTGGCACAAAAATATTTATTAATAATTTTTTATTTTATCACATTTTCCACTAGTTTCACTGACTTTATTATGTTGTTCAACATTTGTTCTAAAATATTATGTACTCTAGAAGTTGGCCTAACAGGCTGTTATTTTCCCAAATCCACTTCCCCTGGCACCATCTCAGAATCTGAAGCTTACATTTTGTATTTCTCATTCTCATGTCCTAGTGTTCAATATATTAATTAGAAAGTCTGCAATATAATGTAACAAAAAAACGCTTTCCAGGGAGGAGCAAAATGCTTTTTCAAAGTAAAATCTGATGACCTCTCACTGTAAGCCTCTGGAAAAGAAGTGATGGATGTTGTTTCTCTGCCTTGTCCCTGAAACTGCACTGCTGTTTTAATGTTGCCCTACGCTGGTTTTCTTTAATAGCTAATAAGGGAAATGTGGTTCCTTTTAAAGAGGAAATCAAACCTCCCAAATCAAACCTAAAATCAAATACCGCCCCATAACTTAATTCAATAGGTTAAAAAGGTCAAGAGTCTCTTCACCTCCAAAGTACTTGTCAAATTCTCAATAGGAAATTTAATTTGTGTCATCTGCAGCAAATGTGTATGATGCAAATGGCATTCAGAAACTCTACTGCACTTTGAAACTAAACCCACTTTTTGCAGCTGATGCTTTAAACATCATTAGAGCTGGGAAATGAAACAAAGCCGTGTCTCACTGGCATATTCCTGTATTAACATGAACTCCAGCAAGTGAGTTTAAGTGGGTTTGGCCACCAGCTGTGGAACTATGCTGTACATTCCACTGTACACTAGTCTACAAGCTAATTAACAGCTCTGCAAATATTCCAGATATCTGCTAATATTATGCACAAAGACGTAATTAGAAGTGTGTGTGAACACAGATATGTTGGAAAAAAGGAGAACAAATGTGCAGCTCCAACTGATACCTTTATTAACTTGTTCTCAGTAGCAGTATCATACAGCAGCATAGTGTAAGGTTACGCATACCCCACACTGTGACCTTTCTGACTGAATTTAATTGCATCCCTACCAAGAATATAGCAAAATGATAAGGTGCATCCTGATTGATTTTCTTCCTTGCAGACCACAAGAGCTCGTTTCAACCAAATCTTGCCATTAAATTTACAGCACAACTGAAAAGGAGTTTTAAATTATATACACCCTAATCTAATATTTGAAACTGTTATATCAGACTCTCTCCGTTTTAAGCTGCAAAATCCCTATTTGCCTTTTCTGTAAACCCACTACACTATGTACAGCATTATTCTTCAATTGTTAGTGTGCTTAAAATGTGTGTCTAACACTGTCAGAGCCATGCTGTCAAGCGTTAAAGAGCACTTTTAGGCATTCTGCCCCTGTAATCCCTGGGGACTTCAGTAACTACAAGTCAGGGGAAAATCAAAGTAAAGAGAAAAGACAGGTCATCATGAACCTAAGCGCAATGTAATCTCATGACAGACTTTTCTACTCTCCATGCACAACGCATTTAGGTTCTACAAGAATTTTACTATCCCTACTTTAGTAAAGCTGGGACGAGTATCTTTGTTAACATACCAGTGCACGGTAAGCTACTCGAACTAGAAAATTTGGTCAGAATATTTTATACACCGTGATTATTGTATAAAATATTATATGCCTCATTATAACAGGGTTTGTTCAGGATTTACTTTCTTTTGTTTGATACCAACTCAGATTTTTTGTGAATTTTTCATTATTCTTTAAAATAAATTTTTGGTGATATTTTCAGATATTCTACTAAAACTATATTCCACATTAAAGATGCCCATGAGAAACTTTGAGATACGTGTCTGTTTTAAGCAGTTTCCACTTGCAGTAGATTAAAGCAACAGCCAACCATGCTGGGATTTGAGGTTTGTTTTTTTTTTTTAAGAAGGTGATGGCAGGTGTATTTTGTTATTACTGTATAGGAGTTTTAGCTGTTGCACTATTAATCACAGTCAGAATGGCTTATCTGCATTAAAGTTCTGAAGAGCACTGTGCATCACTTAGAACCATCACTTAGATCACTTGTGTTTAGAGGAATGGAAACTTGGACAAGCCCCAAATTATGGCAGACCTAACGTCTCATTTGCCAGCAAATCATCTGTATCAGAAATTACTTAAAATGACAATATGAAAATTGAATTTGTCCCATGTTTAACATGCCCATTAAAAGGAAATCCTTCAATGCCATTCACTGAGGCTCAGATGCAGGAAGTCAAATGACCATGGGGTTGGCCACAGGCCAGCCTGACTTTGATAACCTGCAAATGCTGTGGAGTCAAGGAGGAACTTCTCACTCAAGAACTCTCACCTTTACAGCTGCTCTATCTTCAGGAGTGTCTGATGCACAATTACTGAGAGTGCTACCATGAGCCTCAGAAGCTCTGGGGAGACGGGAATAGTCTGGCCTACAAGAGATTTTGTCACTTTACCAAGACTGAATTTCACAGCAAAGCCATACTCGAAGCCACGCTGGAGCCTCCTGAAGCCTTCAACCACCCCTAGCTTTCCTTGGATGACCCTCAGGAAAGAGAGCACAGTGGCAGCAGAAGGTTGGGGAGGACCTGCGGCTGGATGAGTTTCACAGAGATCTTAGCAAAGTCAGTGCTCTAACAAAGCAAACTCCTGAGAGATCACTGTGAACCCAAACTCCTAATTTCTCATTCAATTCATCAGAATGCGAGTGCAGTGTGAACGACTCCACCAAGGCCAAGACAGAATTAGCCTCATCACACATGCAGCAGCATATGTCTCTTTCAATATGCACTGCAAAATAGATACTGAATGGAAAACAGATGATTTTTAACTTCCTATTTTGTCTACCTGTAAAAAAAACCTCAAAGTTCTGCATATCTTCATGTAAATTACTGTATTGCAAAGATAAATATCAAAGTCATGCAAGATGCTAGATAAGTAGAAAGACTTAAAAGAACAAGGAAGAAATAAAAACACCTACAAAATCTCCAAAGACAAAAAATAAACAACAGTTTATTTGTGTTCCCAGGAAAGTCCAAAGCCAAATATTAGCATTTTCTTCTGGAGGCAACTTTCTGCATATTGAGAACCAGCCTAAATAAACGGCTGGTTTTTCTTCTTAGAATATTTGGGGAGTCTGCAATTTTTTTTCTCCTTTGAGAAAATAAACACGAAAAACAATGCAGGAACAACTTCACACAAGAGTAGTGAAGAAAAATTCAAATATCTAGTTATAATTATAAAGGAAATTTTAGTCATGCAAAATGCATATGAAATGCTGTCAGATGGAATGTTTGCCAGCCACTCTTGAGTGCAACAATCACAGAAATCTACCCTTGCCCCCTCCCTTGTTGCTCTCCTTTCCTCATGCTTGATTTATGCATTTTATGTGGGTTTTAAGTTTTATTCCCACATTTCTCTCTTAGTCTTACCTTAGTCTATTCCCTGCTAGATCCCCGGGTTCTTCTTTGGTATCCCACAATCTCAGCTGAGGACTTGCTGTTATCTACCATTAGAGGTTCAGGGGCTCCAGTCAGCTTTAAACAGCAGTAATTTTTTCTACTCTGCAAAGCCTAAAGGGATAGTACTTTTCCTTCCTTGCTAAATAGTAAACACTCCCCTTCCAATGGGCAAACAAATTATCTTCTGTTGTTTGTAAAGACACGCAAACAATACCCTTGTTTACCTTTATAAATGTCCGTGCTATCCCTAGTCTAGCCCAGGGAACTGAGCCCAAGGTGGTGCAGCTGACATACAGCAGACAGGAGTAAAGGCCTGAACACAGAGAAATCTCTGCCAGCAAAGCACAGAAATAGCCCCTCTGAAGTCTGCGTCTGAAGAATCTCTGCGCTAAGATAGCAGCACCAAACTGGATCTCAAGACAGTAAGTATCTAGTGAGCAAATTAATTTTACTCATCAACTCAGCACAAACATGTTTTTCTGCCTCCAGGGAAGGGTGCAACGTGTTAATGACTGTTTATACAGATCAACACTACCGCTGTATTAATTCCCCACCACCTTACATGAAGTATTTCATGATCAAAGTGTTGAAATCAACACTGCCAAAGCAGCATTATTTGAGCAGTCAAGTTAAGCACACGCACGTTTGAGGGATCAGAACTTAATGAGGTTTTTTGGTTGTTTTTTTGGCATGAATACAACAAACACTTCAACACAAATGTAACTCTGCCCATGTAAAGTACAGAACTCTGCTCATGAAATTATCATCTACAAGCACAAGTAACTGTTTGTAAGAATCAAAGAGCCATTAAATATTAGCTTATTTCATAAATAGACGAATTATTTCTGAAATAGCTGCTTTCTTAAACTACATGGCCGATATGTAATCTGTTAACCTTCACTTACCAGTTTTCATTTAAATGAATCCTATGAATCTGACCCGACTTCATTAAAACCAACAAATGCTGCACAAATCTTTGCACATGGAACTCAACACATCCGAATGAAAACCAGTCTACTGCCACTCCAGTCAACAAGGCTGAGGACAAACCAGTACCTATAACTCGGACATCACAACCTCAACTGTTTGATGTGCATCAGCACACACATTAGAAAATATAAAGCCTGTTAACTCATAGGGTCCTTCAGAAAATGTGAACACAGCCACTGCTCCCACTGCTTCATCTAAAAGCTGGTTCTAAATTTTATCAAACACAGCTCGAAACTGAAGGTGACTGAAATGTTTTGCACTACTATGTCACTTCCTAAGAAAGCTGATGTTAGAAATATTTCCCAGATGTGGTTTAAGATTTCCAGACGAATAGAGAGAGCAGGCAAAAGTGGAGATGCGGGTTCCTGACCAAAAGCCACTGACATTCTGCATTAAACAGTATTTGCCCGGGATGTGTCAGACAAGACACCTGAGGCTGGGTTACTGTTGCTACAGGAAACTGCCTGGCGAAAACACACTTGCTGCTCTGGCAAGAGCTTTTCTCCATACTGTTTCATTAATGTTTCCAAAAGGTCCAGTTTTGTTTCTGTATGAAAAAAACCCCCAACCCTGCAACTTTCAGATCTCCCACTTTGCACCAAAATAAATTGTGGGGTTTGACCAGTCCCAGCCACAGACAACTGGACTTCCAGAGCATCTCCTGGACTACCAATGCACAACAGAAACTTAAAATATGAACTTTTCATAACATTTAATATAAAAACTTACCCAAATATCTCCTCCAAACTCTTATTAGTATCTGCCATACTCAGATGATTTTTGCTTTTTCTGTGCAGTTTCCACATTCAGAAACATTTTTATGGTTTTAGGGTTTTTTATGGCATCAATAAGCTACATGAGGAATGAGACAGACAAAACCAAAATGTAACACAAAAGGTCTCTAAAATATGCTGTAATGTTGTCAGCAGCAGACAGTAACTACAGAAACATCATGGAAATAATAGAAGCAATAAATTGAAGCTATGTAAATATTTATTTTTATTTTCAAGACAACTCCTGAAATTATGAGATCAATTTGGCCTTGTTTTTCTCTCATCACTTTTCAAACTTGTCAGAAGGAAGTGTAAAAACACTGCAATCAATACTCTCTCTCTTGCTAGCCTGGATTAATATATCTATGTTAATTGCAGCCATCTACATTAAAATACCTTAATATTCTTCTTCCATAGCACTTTTACTGAGGATGAAATTCTGACCACACAAATAAAGTAAAAGAAGACTTTTACTTTTTTTTTTTTTTTTTTAAAGGGAAAATTTACCTTGTAGTGCATTTTCAGCAAATGTCATGAAAAGGTCTGATTGCTTCCAAAGGCTTTGATCTTGCTATCATGCAGCAGCTCCTGACTGAAACAAGTGACCTTGGGGAGACTCTGAGGGAATGGTGATCTCCTGTCTTTAGAAAGAGTCTCCTCACATCAGACATGCTTTTTCATACTCCCTTTTTCATCTTTCCAGGCTGGACTGCATGAAGTATCAAATCTTTGTAGCTCCAGCTAATGGGATGGGAGTTATCTGCTCCTCAAAGGTTCCCACTTCTTGGCTGTGGACAGCAGGACACCTGCTCCCACTCAGACCTGCTGAGGCTGGTGGGGTGGTGCTCAACTCCATTTTGGTTCTCTGAAGAGCACCCAAAAGTGAAATAACAGAAAGACAACTAGCCATCACTCACAGCTTTCAGACAGGGAGAAAATGAGCAGAAAAACCCTTATCTGATGTATGGGGATTTCGCAACATTTGACATTTCTTTCAATAGCACGAACTAAGCCCCTGCAAGCATCAAGTGAAGAATGAGTTGCTTGTCCTGGCTAAGCACTGAGCTTAGACAGTGGGATAGAAACTAACAAGAAAAATCATTGAAAATGCAGCATCTGTTGACATTTTCCAGCATGCACTGACCTTTCCAGTACGATTACATTTGGCTTTGCAGCACAATTACAATTTCAGCTCTATGTATTGATAAGATCTTTGTTATCTGAATTCTATCAAAGTCTTTACACTTCCTGAGAGATCAGAGAAAAAGGTCTGTCTGAAACAATATTCAGTTTAGTGACACCAGAAAGACTCCCATTCAACTGCTGGGATTAATTGTTCACACCATTGCACTGTGACCTAGCCAGGTAAGTAGGGGGAAGAGGCTGACAACTAATGTGAGGATGATTCCTCACGACAGTGACAACAGTAGATAGCTAAAGAGCACAAAATGTAATATTCAGGGACAGAGCCTAGAAAATGACCCTTGCAATCACAAGCTCACCTGCAAACCAGAAATCATTTCATGGTACGTGAGAGGAGTTCAAATTAACTTGTCACTCTGACCTCAGAACCCCATACTATCCCTTGTTTAAGTCAACTTAGGAGGTTATAATGGCTGGTTTTATTTCTAGCAAACCTATAAACTTCATTTCCTTCACTTCTCCTCCTCCACTTACACTTATTTCATATGCAAAGGTAATGCATTTTATTACAGAAATAAGGAAGATCTGCATTAAGTCATGTCTGCTTCAGAACTCAGTTGACTCCCTACCAGCTGGAATCTACTATTTGATTTCAAATGTTGTTGTGCCAGCTGCCATGCAGCACGTTTCACTACTCTGATTCCAGGTGGAATTCAATCCATACTGAAAATGTAGTCTAGCATGAATTAGCCTCTTCTCAGTGGTAATGCATAGTCAGAAAATAAAAGCATTAAAAAACGCCACAAACCTAGCCCTCCTAGACCTGGCTACCCCAATCTCTAAAGCAGAAGGTGTTCAGTGGGGAAGAACTTCAAATTTCACATATTATAAGGTAGTAATTTCATAAAGCAATGTCCTAATTATACCCTCAGGTTTATTTTTAAAAGTGATCTTTCTTACACAAAAACAAACCTCTTCCAAGAGAACCAGTCCTGAAATAACACACAGTTGCTGAGTTTAAAAAATTAAAAGCTTTTGTATTTCCCTGATACAGTGAAGTATTTACTAGTGGAGAGTAATTATTAGAGAATGTGTCCAGAGTAAAAAGTAAATTATAGTTAAGTCTGTTAATGCTAATTCAGTTAGAATGAGAGACTGTATTGGGCAAAAAGCCCATTTAATTCATGGGTGATTTCTGCCTGATGTGGACTACAGGAATACATGCCAGGAGTACATACTGTGAATAAGCACTGAAAATGTTGCTTAGCTTCTTGCAGTGCAAGAGCATTAAAAGCTTTAAGGCAATTATTTGCAAATGCATACTTACAAGGCCTCTCAATAGAAATACAGCGATGGCATATTGATAGGTCTGATTCTTACCATTCTCTTTTTCTGTTACCTCAAAGCAAGTTGCAGTCTACAGCTTCAGTAGCTGTGAAAAAAGTCCATTGTTAGCTCTGAAGAAAGTTTATATTCAATGGATGTTTGCAGCTTTCTCTGTTCAATGGATGGTCATAAAGTTAAAAAGTTAAAAGGGGTTTTGATGGCTTCAGACAAGATACAGTCTCTTAATATGCAGACATAAGAACACACAGAGGTAAGGCTGAAAGCTGAAGCCCACACCCATTCCTGGTGGTGTCAAGGCAGAGACAGAGTCCTCAATTTATTTAGAAGAACTAGGTGAATATCATGCGGATATTTCATCGATTAAACCGATAAACAACAGTCTAAATTCCCAAGTGGTAGTTATGCCACGTATAAAATAGCTCAAAGAGAATGCAGCAGGCTTTAGCCACAGCACTGAACATAACTGAGGGGTCAAATCACTGCTGACCCAAGCTGCTGTGACTCGATGTTTGCTTAAATGGAATGGATGCTGTGAGCATGGCCGAGAGCAGCTCGGTGTGTGCACCACAGAAAGTGCCATGGGGATGGGCAGCTTGGCACGGCCGAGAGCAGCCCGGTGTGCACACCACAGAAAGTGCCATGGCATGGGCAGCTTTGCATGGCCGAGAGCAGCTCGGTGTGTGCACCACAGAAAGTGCCACGGCATGGGCAGCTTGGCACGGCCGAGAGCAGCTCGGTGTGCACACCACAGAAAGTGCCACGGCATGGGCAGCTTGGCACGGCTGAGAGCAGCTCGGTGTGCGCACCACAGAAAGGGCCACGGCATGGGCAGCTTGGCACGGCTGAGAGCAGCTCGGTGTGCGCACCACAGAAAGGGCCACGGCATGGGCAGCTTGGCACGGCTGAGAGCAGCTCGGTGTGCGCACCACAGAAAGGGCCACGGCATGGGCAGCTTGGCACGGCTGAGAGCAGCTCGGTGTGCGCACCACAGAAAGTGCCACGGCATGGGCAGCTTCGCTGACAGCCCGCAGGGAAGCGAGCCCCTGCAGCTGGAGTCCCACAGGTACTGAACTCCTCTTCAACCTTGAGCACAGATGCCCCGTTCTGACGCTCCAGAGAAACAAAAATAAATGAAATTTTTTGCATCTTAGAGATATTCCTTTCAAATATATTTTAATTCAGTTTGGGAAAGCTTGACCTAATACTTCTGATTTTGTGGGTTTAAATTTTTTCCACTTCCAGACCAATTATATGACTTCCTCAATAAGCAAGAAACGTACTATTTAACCAATTTTTAAAGACTGAACTTTGTTTATTTTAACTTTTCATTCTACATCCACTTTCACACCAGTACAAAGTATCGTAGTGTAGCCCTTTCTATGCTGTTCAAGCACCAATTAGAAATGCAGCATGTGTGCACATAAATGCAGAAGACATGAAAATAATGTTTATGCACTTCTCCCATTCACTAGCTTTTCTGGTAGCATAAGCCAGCAACCTCAATCCACCATCACCAAAGGAGTGAACTCGCCATGGATGCATTCCTCTTGTCTGCCATGCAAAAATGGAGATACTCTCCATGCCAAAGACACAACCTCCCAACAGTACCTGCTCTACTGTGAGAGAACAACAGCTCCTCTAAAGACATCACAAAGGGGATTTACACCACTGGAAAGGAACTCTAGTTTCTCCTGGGTATACTTGTTTTAAAAGTGTCACAGACAGTGATGTCTAAAATCAGGATGCTTGTAGACACATAAAAAAGACATACATTGAGATTCAGCATTACTTCAGCAAGGGAGCCCTGTATAATAGGAGTACAAGTCCCAGATTTGCTAACAGAGATGTTAAAAAATTGATTTAATGGCAATTACAACATTCCTATCCCAAATGGTAGCTAAAACTTTATCCCACCCTACACTGGCATGTATTGTGTTTAGGCCTTACATTTCAATAAAAGGAAGCAAGTGGTTTTAACAGAGTATACAATCTACAGGAAGGCTATTATACCTCAATAAATATTTGATGACTAAATGTACTATTTCAATTAACATAACCCTTATTGAAATCAAAACAGTACTGAAATTTAACTAAATTTTAAGAAAACTACTGAGTAGTAATATCTGTAAGGTATTTTATGTAAAAAACCCCATGTATAGGCTTATTTCTATTTATATTTCAATACCACTGGTGTAAAATCCTCCATCTATGTTTCAGGTGAGGAGGAACCTTTTGTGATTCCAGTGCAAAACCACCCAAATCTGTTCAGGCTGATGCTCTCCCTATAGGTGTGGCAACACACAGAGCCCATGACTGCCACACACACGTGCCTGAATGTGGCAAAAGCCATGATGCCCTGAAAGCACAGCTGCTGATGCCTGCAGTCCTGCCTCAGCCTGCCCTCGCAGCCCCAGCACACACCATGCCCTCATGTGAAAGCTGGTGGACTACACAGTGGAGCAGGTGAATGCTCCTATATTAGTAATTTTCTGAGTATCAATGGCCCATAGGATTGTGCTCCCCTTCTCCCATAATCCGTAAGGCAAAAAGTCACCACCACAGGAGACGTGAGAAAGTGTTAGGATTAAACTGGTAACACAGGTTCTGGCAAAGAGCTCCAACACATGCCCAGGAAAACACTGAGTAAATGTCCCATCCATACTCAAACCTCCATCTCCCAAGCTCCTGATGTGCAGCAGTGCTGAACATACACCTGCAAATGGAAGCTCCAAGAGATCTGAAATACTAAGGAATGACACAAGCCCTTCTTTTCTTAAAAAAAAAACCTGTATTTCAGCTCAGACATTCCATTAATTCTTAGAAATATTTTAAGAACATTCCTTATTAAGGATATATGCCATCATTTTTCACATTTACCATATGATAACATTTGTTTTCCTCACACGGTGCTGTAAAAAAGTCTATGGCAGTTGTGAAGCACAGTTATTATCTCTTCACTGTGTTATGGTAACATGGAATCATAGAATGATGGAATGGCCTGGGCTGGAAGGGACCTTAAAGATGATCTAGTTCCATCCTCCTGCCATGCGCAGGGACACCTTTCACTACACCAGGCTGCTCAGAGCCCCATCCAACATGGCCTCAGACACTTCCACGATTGGGACATCCACAACTTCTCTGGGCAACCTATTTCACTGTCTCACCATCCTCGCAATAAGCAATTTTTTCCTGCTATCTAATTTAAATCTACTCTCTTCCAGTTCGAAGTCATTCCCCCTCATCCTGCCACTACACACTCCTCTAAAAATTCCCTCTCTATCTTTTCTGCAGGTTCCCTTAAGGTACTGGAAGGCCAGAATGAAGCCACCCTGAAACCTTCTCTTTTACAGGCTGAACAACCCCAATTCTCTCACCTTTTTCTCCTAGGAAAGGTGCTTCATCTCCCTTATCAACTTGGTGGCCCTCCTCTGGATTCACTCCAACAGGTCCATGTCCTTTTTGTGCTGGGGACCTCATCTAGCAGTCCCAGACAGGGCAGAAGCACACTGGTGGCTGTGCTCAGCGAGAACAAAAAAGATAATTCTCGCCTGGAAAGCCACATTTAAACATTAAAAAAAAAAAAAAAGAAGTACAGTAAGTGGATATGGATTGTTGACAAGGAAGTAGGAGGAAACAAAGAGACCACATCAGTCAACACAAGAGGCAGTGGCTGTAACACATCACTAACCTAGTTTTTCTTTTCAGGGATTATGGCAGAGGAGACTCTAAGAAGGGATTTAAAATGAGAAAATGAGGTTAAGTGTGTTGATGTCTGTCCACAGCTCATCCTTAACTTTAGCACAGCAATGAATAAAGCCTGCAGATGCTGTTTTGAATACATAGTAAGACAGGGACAAAGCTGGTATTGCAAAAATGAACTGGAGGGCTGTGTGTGTTGCCTTTTCCTGGTCTTAAAATTAGTATCAAAACACAGTTTATGGGGAAAAGGGATTTTTACCTCAGTATTTATTTCAGGATCCTTGGGTGCAGCACTTCGCCCAGGTGGAATGCCCCGAAATGCACACACCACCCTCCCCCTCAAGATACACACAATTACAGGCTTTGCAAATTAACATATCTAACAAAGATTCCCCAATGAGAGGCTCGAGTGAACCCCTTGTTCTGAGGAACCTTCCCCCTGGATGGGCCTATCTTAGTTCACAAAAATGTGTTCTGGAGAGGACCTTGGTGTCTGGGGCTTCCAGGATGTTTGGTCTCCTGGTTTATTGGTACAGTGGGTGTCAGCTAAGTTATTAGACTTGGAAAGTTACAAGTACGTAGGCTAAAAGCACTAAGACTACACAAAACTATATAAAAGGGTATATAAGAGGGGTATAAAAAAAAGGCAAAAAAATCATCCTGGCATCATGTGGACGGATGGGCCAGAAGGGTTTTGGATATGAAATCAAACTGCTTCTTTCTACCATTATTACGAGAGAAATACATGAACATTACAGAAACACTCACGAGGAAACCAATTTCTTTTAACAGCAGGTTTGAACAAGGTAAAAGCCACAAGCTATATGTGGGCCATGCTTGACAGTGGGCTAAAGGATGGCATTGCTTCATGGCCATAGGCAACCCTAGGGCTGGCTGCTAAACACGTCTCAGTCACACACATCTCTGAAGGAAGAAGCACACCTTATTCAACAACTTTCATAGTTCATTTTTTAAGAACAGGACATCATTAACTGTGTTGGTTGTTATAAGGAGTTACTATCTTCTAATGACTCCTAAAATATCTATACACAACAGGTGGAAACTTCTGCACTCCATAACTAATTTTGTCTTTTATAAACTCATTTACAAACGTACTTGCTATTTAATTCTGCTGGAAAATATTTAAGGCAGTATTTTTTCTGTCAGCTTCTTAGCTCAGCCATTTACCACATTAAAAGAGCAGTGGCTAAGGGGCCCATCTGAGCACAGTAGCAAACCTTGGTCTTAAAACACATTTGTCTCTTAGTAGATCATAGTCTCAAGAGCAGTGCAGCCTTTTATCCCACTGACCCATGAGATGGATTAGTGTTTGCCATTCCCTTCTAAGCCTCTGACAATATCTGTTTGTTTGGTAAGGCTAGGTGTTTTGCCAGAGATAGATTGACCTTAGGTAAATTATTGAAACAAGAAGGTTAAAAATAGAAAACGGCAACAGACATCATCTTCTCATACAAGACCTTTGTAACTGGTTTACAAATCAACCACCTTTCATCAAAGGCTCTAGCAAAGCATCAGAAGAAAGCAATTTTAGGAACACAACAATATCACAAAGTTAAGAAAATTCTTTTTGCTGTGCTGCACTGTATTCATGCAAACCTCAACAAAATGCCTGTTCAAAATGTGGACAATCCTTGATTACTTTGCTTAGTTCTCTTCACTGTGTCCTTCAAGAACTAGTAAGAATCAACATCCGAAGGAAAGCCAGGAGGTAGCA
Organism: Vireo altiloquus; assembly: GCA_013396875.1. Taxonomy (NCBI): domain Eukaryota; kingdom Metazoa; phylum Chordata; class Aves; order Passeriformes; family Vireonidae; genus Vireo; species Vireo altiloquus. The sequence goes on from VZRF01012388.1 coordinate 175,138, forward strand.
CACTAGCTAGCTATGTTCCAGTGTCACAAATCACTATAGATCAGATAAGCACAACAGCTGGAGTCCCAGCATCCTGCTAACACAAATACTGTGTCATGTCCAGCCCAGACTTTCATCTGTCGTGAAGGATTCCACCAAGCAGAGCCTGGCTCAGGGAGACCAGCAGTGCTTTCCAGGCTCTGCTGGACACAGGGGTGATGTCCCTGCTGACTCCCAGGGAGATGCTGTGCTCACATGAAGACCCAGCTGCTCAAAAGGGAACTCAACGTGTGTGTGTCAGCCTGAAGCTGAACGCCACCCCACAACTGGGTCCTTGGGCTCAGACTACAGCATCCTGTAAGGTCTTTATAAGACACAATTCACTGTACAATAAAATAAGCCTGCAAAATATGTTAAATGAACCATGTCCTAAGAGTAGCCACTTCCCTGCACTGACTAGAGCTGGACCTTGGGCGAACAGTTCTGGTGCACACCCTCTGCCTGAGTGTCCTGAAGAGCACTCCAGGCCAGTGAAGCAGAAAATCCATGTATTCGTGCTTAATGCTTTATCTGGGGTGGGTTCTCTTCTGCTGTCAAAATCCAAGAGTTATGTTCCTGACAACAGTAGGGACAGGACTAAATTAAGCAAAGAATTCAGCGAGGCAGAGAAATGCAGTTGAGCTTTTGATTGATGCCTTAGGTTTTAACTTTTATATCTTTCAAATCCTGTACTGCCAGTGTAAATCTGAAGTTTCCTGTAGCTTGTAAAGTGCTGTTCTGTCATGCTCAGACAGACATAACAAAGCCTCTCCAGCTTGCTCTCCAAGGACACTCAGACTGCCTAGGCCCAAGAACTGTAAGCCATCATCTTGGGGAGAGGGGGGCAAGCTTGGGGAAATTCCATCATTGGCTGGGTTCTGGTTGGTGAATTTATGCTGATATAAAGGTGTGAAGAACTCATGACCTCTTGTCCATTTTGGGATCCACTGAGGCAGGACCCCCTGGAGCCCAGAGTGTACCTCTGAAAGCCCTTTCAAATCAATACCTGCTTTATTCCTTTATTCCTGTCTAGTCTCTGTTTCTAGGTAGCCATTTAAGGCATCATGAACAAACCTCATTAACTGACTGGTTACCAGCTATCCAAATAGATTAAAAGAATTATTATTACAGCTGTAGTTTAACTGTTTGGAAAAGTGACATTTAAAAGTCACTACATAACACTGTTACCTATAATGCTATGCTGTAAATTTGTTATTTAAAACCTACTTGTAAATACATAGCAACTCTCACAAGTTATTGGCAGCATCCAAAAGTACTGGCAAGAGAAAATAAAAATGCATCCATTTTGCAGAAATTAAGTATTCTTATAACTTCGTGTTCTCATCAGATAGTAAGCATTAAAAACATGCCCATTGCAATGTGTACAATAGCCCAGAAAAATGGGCTTGCTACACTTTCTTCAGATGGAGTCAACTGAAATTAGGTTTTCAAATCCATGAGAGATGGGCACAGTAAAACAATGCAGTGCTTTCCCAATGCCATCATGTCAGAACACTACATGTGAAGTTCATACATCTCATTTTCTAGAAGATACCACTTTTCCCTTCTTTTCAAAACCATACCATTTCCCAGGGAAAAAATACAAATGTGTGCGTGCTTCAGGCACTCTTACTTGTTCTGGATGCACAGATTATGCTGTCCCAGTTGAGTGATTTAAAATTGCATTTATTATGATTCTTCATGATTGAAGAGGTCAAAGCCTTATCTGGGGAAAACAACTATAAGGTGCTCTGCAGACCAATTAAGGGAACACAGGTGAACTTCTTAGTTTCACAAGGTTAATGCGTGACTTGGTTTCACTGTTAAGTAACACAACCTTCTTATTAAACAAGAGAAAGACAATAATTTTCTTGTCTACAGAGTAGAAATGAATTTTCTTACATTTTCCCTCCCCCCTCAAAATATGCAAAGCAAATTTTGGAATTCCCTATTCAATATATATCAAAGAAGAAAAAGGTTCAAAGTCAAGTCCTAGAAAGTCAAGAAATGCCAGAACAAATTTAGTTCAGCTCCCTTGTGCTTATACATCAAGATGAAATATTTAATTACACGATGACGTGCTATTTTTTGACTGCATTATCTGTGTTTTAAAGAACAAGAAACAAATTCCATAGTGGCCTGATTGGACCAGATGTTTAGATGTTCCTTGCAATTCAAATATAATACTTCAGTAGTTATTTATCTTATTGAGAGAGGTAGAAGGTCAGATTAAAATTTTCCTAAGACTACCTGATTGATTTTTTTTCAGTAGAAAAATCATTATTGGAAATAAAATATATCTTCCACCAGCAAATACTGCTTGACAGTACGCTGTGATCTAGTTTTGAATTAACAAAACCAGAACAAATCTCATTTGGCCTGATTTTTTTTTTCAAACAGGTCTATCACAATGACTAACTTACCAAAATATTTCAGCTCACATTCTAAAAATACCAGCTATTTATTATTTTACTCTGCTGTACAGACATCAGTCTAACACTCAATTAGTGTAAGTGGCAATGAATCATGCACATTTTAGGAATGTCTCGGCTCTCTGAACAACGTTGGGGTTCTAAATCTTTGTTGATAGAAATATCTTACTTCCAACAGAATTTTACATACAAATGTGCAAATCAGGGCTAGAGCAGCAAGCCTGTGTTATGGTTAAGAGGTGTCTGGGCTTGGCTAGCTGCCTTCAGTGCCTACTTCCACCTTGGCTTGGATAATTGGAATAAAGATGAATGAAAATTTAGGCCTGCAGTTTTAATAGTAACTATTTGTTATTTAAATTTCCTGTTCCACACTAAATGATTGCAAGAATGTGTGCTCAGAATTAAAAGGCTGCTCTTTAGCATCAGCACATTGATTTCTTGGGGTCCTTGGAAAGCTTTTCACATTGTTTCTGGACTACGGCTCTACACCCCTCTAACTGCCTGTCAGACATCATTTCTGCTTTATGAATAAATAATATGATGCCCAGGGGAAACGCTGGGCTAAGAGAAAAAAATCAATATGTGTCTAGCACATATTAGGCAGTTGTTCAGCTGAAGTCTGTCTCAAATATGTGGAGTAATTTTAATAACAAAACAAATTCTTTCTACACCAAGCTTAAAAGAAGGTTATTAAGAAAGCACTACCACTCTATCATTGTGTATCCTATTTGAAGATTAATAATATTATTCTCCTAAAATGTGAATAAATGTTCTGATTGCAAAGTATTTGGTGATTATTTGTCTACAAATTTCAAATACTCATGCTACAGAGAAATGGTAGCAAGTGATTTTTTATTCTTTTCCTCTTGGAGTGGTGCTGGTGCACATCTGCGTAGTAAAGCTGTTATTACAACTCACTTGTTTGTTATTTTAAAAGCGTCTTCCAAAATCGCCTTTTTTTTTTTTTTCCAGAGGACCCGGGATCAAAAGTGAAACAAAAGCAGGGTAAATTAATCATTCATGCAGCTCTGTAATCATCTTAGTCGTTCCTGCAATGTAAGCCTATTTCTGCAGTCACCACTGTTCCTGGTTCAGACCCCCACCATGCCCAGATGCAAACCCATCATAGCAACATTTGAATCACTCCACTGCTACAGGACCTGTCCAAATAAACAGGCCTAACTCCTGTCACAGGGCAGTTCTTAAATTCCTTTGCATTATGCCCAAGAAGGGCTGGTCATGTTAATTGTACCATACAGCAAGCAGCATTGTAGGAACTGCTGCTCACTTGCTCTCCCACAGCTTATTGAAGGTGAACAAGCTTGACTCCTACACCTCCTTACTTCCATGTAACTTCAGCACCAGGAAAGCTCAGGCTTTCAGTGCCAGGCAGCAGCACTCAGCCCCTGCTGACAGCAAATCACTTCTCCTCTCAGTTTGCTGATGGCCAGCAGGGCTGAAGCCTCACCCATCCTTGCCTCCTCAAAAATGTTGTCTTCCCACCGTGTTCCTTGAAAACATAGATCTCACGCTGGAAAACAATGAGGAGGTGGACAGGTTATTCCGGGAAAAGGGGTAAGGCGCTCCTGGGAGCCCTGACGAAAGCCACAGGCACCCCAGGTTCAGCAGCACAGCCAGGCAAACAGCAAAAGCCAAGAGGTAAAGAAAACCAGCAAGCTGCAGTCAGACCCATGGATCACCTCTGAGATGCCTGACTCCGAGTCACCAACACTCAGCTCAGGGACATGGGCATTGCTCTCAAAGGGGGTTTTTTCACCCCCCGCAATGTTCTGCAGACCTCTCAGCACAGATCCTCCCCGTGGGAGCTTGCTGACAAGCTGGCTCCTCCTGTTACATTCAGTATAATGAAAAGCACAAACTTCATGTATTTATGACCCTTTCAGACTGAGGAGCTACAGCTGAGTGCCCTTGCCTGAGGGTACTTACTCCTGCAGGAGAGCCAGCCATCTGGAAGGGCAACCTAAAGAAAGCAGAAGGAAAACCTGACATCTCGGGCAAAGAAACCTGCAGAAGCTTCTCCTGATGGTAGCGGAGCTACAAGGTATCTTGAGGCTCACATCAGCCAACATGGAGGGTGCCCATTAACACCAACACTGACAGAAAATGCTTTTGCAACTCAAAGAAAGTGAAACGATAAAGACAAGAAGAGGGGACTTCTAAGACCAATAAAAAAAAAAAAAAGGAGCAAACAAAAGCCCCCCAACAAACTCAACCTAAAGAAAGCCCATTAACAAACAAAAAACGCCCACACCCACTCCTCAAAACCCACACAGGCAAAAATGAGAAGCCTCATAGACTGGAGCTTGTATGGATTTCTGTTGATTCTGAATACATACAAACCCCAGTCCCTGGGTGCTTCGAGCAGAACAGCCAGAAAGGAAACTGAAAGCAGAACACTGATTTCCAACACAGGCGAGCTGTCAGCTGTAAGCACCCAACCATGCATCCTGTGCAAAGTCATTCTGAGAGGAGCGTCCCTTCATCCCTTCCTGCTGCCTTTCTGGCAAGGGGCACAGCCAGTGAAACAAACCTGCATGGTCTCTGCAAGATCTAAGTTACAGGATATGACCTGCAAACACCTCTGCTGTCCTGCTACGCACACCTACCCAAGAGACCCCCACCCTGCTCTTCACCCCTCACATGCCCCTCACCCCACCTACCACAGTGTATCTGTGTTAGAGGCCATTCCCGTGCTTCTAAAAAGATGACCACCCAACAAGTATTTCTGCCAGCCCCAGGAGACAGGACCACTTGACCATGGACATTTGACTCATGACCACTCGACTTGCACTTTCTTACCCTTTCGATGCTATTTAAATGAATCATTATGCTTCCTAAAACTGACACACTGGCTGTAGCCTCTTGATGCAGCCTTTGAAAGTCACAGTAAGCTCAGGGAGGAACCTCCCAGTGAAAGGCCAGACCCATCTGTGCGTGCAGTGCCTGGAGATGTGCTTGCTGACTGGCTGAACAAAGTCCTCAGTTCAGTGACCTCCTTTATCACCTGTCACACTTGCCTTCTCCACCTCCATCTAAAGGTACTCCAAACCACACCCATCAAGTGACTCATGGAGGGTCATTTGTTTTTTTTTTACACGGCCCAAAATCTGCTGGGCCAAACATTGATACTATTTCACCACTAACACAGGTGGTTGAAAAAGGATCCTGTCCTCACCTTCCAGCCTCATTCACAGCCAAACAGCTCCTTCTGGGCTGTACTATAAATCAGAGAAGTACATTCAGATTTCTGAAAGATCCGAGAACCCAAATAAAACTTTTTTTTTTTTTAGCTCTAAGGTTCCCAGCTTTTAACTGAAATGATAATGCTCTGGACCTACAGCTGCCCTCAGATGGCACTGTGTTGCTGTCTAATGCTGATGGAGGATTATATGCCATGATAATATCTGTTCACAAGTTCTGATTTCCTGTGCAAGCATTGAGATTATGCAGGTCTGTCAGACACGCTTCAGAGTCATCAACACATTTTTATTACAAACAGAATTTCCAAAATGATGAGCTACTCAACAGAGAAGAGAGAGAAAACCCTCAACTTTCAGATGCGTTTCATTTCCTGTTCTGAGTATCTTTCACAGAAAATGAGAGTTCAGAAATAAAATGCTGCATCTTTCACAGATTTAAAGACAACTATCACAGACCTCTAGCTTCCACAAGGTAAGACACCAGAAGCATAAACTGATTTTACACTAATTTTATCTCTAACGTGTCTGTACAAGCTCATGGGGTTTCTATGTCCATTTTAAAGACAACTATTCCCAAGAAGCAATGATTCTATGAACCATATTTACGTTGCATTCGTTTATGTCTCTCATGAACTCAAAATCTGGGACTGAAGCATTTCTGTCCCACATAGTGGTAACAAAAAGAGATAGAGAGGGACTCAGAGTATTCACACAAAGTCATACAACCAGTCACTGTAGCTTAGGAGGTACCTGGTCAGACAAATTGTGGTAACCAAGTATGTTATCAGAGAAGTGCACTCCGTTTTGCAAAGGAAAAGCTAAACCTGTCTAGGGTTTAAAAAGTTAAGCTTGTTCAAACAATCCAACTTTCCTTTAGGAAAAGCTAGGAACATGCTGCAGGTCAGTCAGCACTGTGGGGTTACCCTGAAAGGTTTTGTTCGCAATACCACCAATATGCAGTAGGTAAAGACCACCTGCTTGGCATGCAGTAGCAAAGCACTGATTCCTTGTAATGTTTCAAGGCTCTTACTGCACTAAGAAAGGGACTTGAAATCTTCCCAATATTTCTCAACTCATGCACAAATTGTGTGCATTACAATCAAGTCAAGTCCAGTCTGGTACCATATCATCATTTACTAGTAGCAGCCACCTAAAATTAACTTCAGTGCTTGCAATTTACCCTTTGCCAGGTGCTCGGAGACATTATTTAAGAGGCAACCCAATACAAACTTGGTGTTGCTCAAATCTCATCAGACCTCCAGTAAATGAATGCAAGCAGCACCAGCCTGCCTACTGAAGGTTGGTCTCCATGCAGAGGTACCAGCTCTGCTCGGCAGGCTGCATGCCCACACCAACTTCCACACCACAATATTCTTTTCTGCACCCAGCACAGCGGGAGAGCTTCGTAACTTGAGCATGAAATATGAACCTCCAGCAATACATTTTGTTCAGTTGCTGTCCACACCCATATGACCTCACTAGCTATGCTTTCAAACAGACTTTGAGACCAGCAAATTGATGCATAGATCTGCAGCATCTACCACAACTGCAACAGCAGAAACAGCTTTTATCAACTTGGCAAAGCGAGCTAAGACTGACTTCCGATGAGGCAGTCATCACTTTGCTTGACCAAAACATTTACACTGACCAAAGGTACCTTCCTGGGGCAGGGAAGCCTTTGTCAGCACTGCAGGACACATGAGGCCTCTCACACAGCTCCAGGAAGAAAACCAGCTAAAAAGACTGGGATGCTGAGGGGTCAGGAACAACTTTCTGAATGACCACACACAAACCCATATCCAGCAGATTGTACCTTTCAGCTGGGATCGGTACTGCTGCTTCTCAAGACACAAAAACAAGAAGAGCGTTTTCAAAATGTATCACATCTTTGTTTTATACACATATTGGCAATCTCCCACAGCTCACCATGGATCATGCAGCTGTAAGCAAGAGTTTCTGTAAAACCTACTTGTAACATTGCTGCTAACCAGTTTGGTTGCTTAGCACTGGCACCTTCATAAATTACAGGGGTCTTCAGAAAATGAGTTAAAGCCAAGCTGGCCACCACAGGAAACAGAAAACAGTTGCATAAACAATTACCTTCTAGTCTCTGTAGGGCTTGATGTTCAAGTGAGATACACAATTGACAAACGTTTCCTCCTAGGCAGAAAAAAAAATAAATTAAAAAAATTCACAAGTCCAAATTCAATTATACCACATTTTAAGAATATGACAATATACATTACATTCTCTGGTTCAACAAATTTAAAATCATATCCAGAGAAAAGCAGCTTAGGAAAAGGCTTTCTTACTATATTTAAAATACCCAAGAGTAACACAGTCTTCAAATTCCCTTCTATTATTTTTGTCTGTAAACTATCTTTTGGCTTTTAAAGATCTGATAAAACTAGGCTGAGAATTAGGACATTTTTATGCTCTCACCTATGCAATGTTGCCAGTAATACAGATTTTATAGACCATATCAGAATTAAAGCCTCCTGTATGTAAGATACAGTGAGAGTATCTTCAGAGAGATTTCTGTAACTGCTTGGGTTTGACAAGTAGAAACTCATTGTTAGTTAGCAATTGAATTGGTTTAAAGAAAGAGCATCCAGGTTAGTGATGAGAGATTTACCAGAAACAGAGAGAGGGGAAGAGGCTGCAGATTTTCCCTTGGCACCAGCCTTGGAACTTTTGTTTACGGGATAACAGAAGGACCATAAGGTGGCTATTTGCCATGCAATGCCTACACAATAAAAATTACTAACTTTGGACTTTGTTTTTTCCCTACTACCTACATGAAAAATTAACTAACTTGGTTTGTAAATTGACTTAGCTAGAAGAAAGTATGTTCCATTCCCTGGACACTTATTTCAGATTTAAAGGGTCTTACACTGTTAACTTTGTAGGGGACTAGCTCACTGGGGTATTTAAGACTGGTTTAGACCAAAGTTAGAGGAATAAATAAATCCGGCTCTGCAATACCAACCTGTAAGATTAGGAAACATAATTACCATCAAAGTAAGGAGAAAAAGATATAAAACAGACCATTTCTGAAGGAATATGCCATTTCTTCTACACCATTAATTTTAAGAAGACTCAAGTTACTAAAGCAGCTTAAGAAATCAGAGATACTGTCAGGCTATCTGCTTGTTCAGACCACAGAAGGATATACTGATTCAATTACTTTCTTTTGATGTAAATCCAAATTAAAATCGGTATAAGCACATATTACAACTCAAACTTCATGCACAAAGAATTTTTTTTTCTTTTTAGTAATCATTAACCAGTTGTTTTATGCATTCATACCCATGTGTGTTTGTCCTACCCCCCCCCACCTTACTGGCATACTCTACTAAAAATAAAGCAGCGCATGCTCCTGGAGAACTGTTGCTTAGCTATAGTCTCAATTATCACAATGCTGGCCTTACTTATTCAGTGTCAAGGTCAAAGCAATTGTTTCTTTCCTTTAATGATGAAGTATCCTGTTTATAAAAATCTTATCTGTTTCCTACTTGGTAAAATATTGCACATTTCAGTCAATCATTGCTGGCTCTCTCCCCAGAGAGACACACAGTGTGAGAACACAACCAGTAGTGCTCATTTTTGCCTGAAACAGAGAGGGTTTTTTTTTCCCCAACCCCACCCTGAATGTCAACTACCTCACACCGACACACAGGCAACCAATTATACCAACATTTGTTTTCCTTCTCTGCTGCAGCCAGGCAAATATGGCAGGAATGCCGAAGTTGTATATCTAATCTTATTCTTCCCCCCGTCCAATAGCAAGCATAAGTAAAGTGGCAGTTTTAATTAGTGTGTACCTATAGTCAGTGCTGCAGGAAAGCTAAAGAAAAGAAGGAATTTCCCCATCACTTTTAAACACAAGAACTTTTTGGTTTTTCTTTGCCTTTGAGGGCAGGTGTTCAGCTGCAAAGACTGCAATTCTCCCCAGGCTAGTCCGGGCTGCTGAATATTTCATAGCCCCTGAGAAATGCAGCTGTAATCAACTTGCAAATAATGAAATGGGCAGCAATAACAGAGCAGAGGTAAAGTGCACAATTAGAAAGCATCAGTGCTTTGACTGCTGCTGCAGTCTTGCTGTACCAATTTATCAGGTTATTTGATAAAATAATAATGCTATCAACTATGAAACAACAATTAATGTTATGCCAAAAATTGTCTCAGGTGGCCAACATGAATAGCAAACAGAAAAAAGTCAGAAAACGTGCTAAAGGAGTCACATTCAAGACTGAAACTCCAATAAATGTATTAATCACATGCCAATTACACACAGCCATGTTAGGGTATTAATAGAAAAGTAAGTTTACAGAAGTTACTTAACTCAGGAAAAGTTTCATAAATATTAAAATAAAACAGAGAAAGTATTTAGGAAGTAATAAACATGTTCATCTTAATCATATCTTGTAGAGTAACCCATCTGCTGTCTTAACCTTTTTGTAACAGGATCTTGAGGTTTGACATTCAGAACTTCAACAGTTTACTGTGTCCCACCTTTATTGTTTGGTGCTGGTAAACACCAAAAGACAGCAAAAAACAGCAGTGGCATTAATATAACAGCATTTCCTGAAGATATGATGTTAGCTAAGATTAGAAAGTTCATCCTGAAAAACAGGACTGAGCAAGTAGTAGTGATACAGGTTGTAACTGGGTGGTTACCAGGATGTACCTGTGAATTATGCAGGGAGGCTCCACAGAAAGTAGTTCTTCACCTCACTTCAGAAACCCAGCCCAAAATCTGACTGTTCCTGATCTGCCCCAGGTTTCTGAGGAACAAAGCACAGACTGTTTGTACAAAGATAAGTTAATGCCAGCAATGAGGCACAGTGGTTATGTGGGAAAAGGGGAAAGTTCATACACAGTGATCCACATGGATGGACAGTGAGACAACCTATCTGAGTATTTTCTATCAACAAGAAGCTGTCTAAACATCTTTATGAATTTGGATGGAGGTGTGACTTAGACACAAACTGTCTACCCTGATCTGCATTGATAAGCATGGATAGGTTAGGAAATGCATTTCTTACATGTAAGAAAGGGCTCAAATGACCTCCTTCAGAGCAACAGGAGTGGTGACTGAGGTAAGTATGGTCTCAGGCATGGCTTTTCCTAATCTCATGGTCTGCTGTGTATCACTAGCAGTGATACTGGACACTGTCAGTGTCCAGACTGTGAAATATTAGAACAGAACTGAACAGCTCAATTGAAAGGACCTACAATGATCACCAAGTCCATCTGCCTGACCAGTTCAGGGCTGACTAAAAGTTAAGGACATTGTCCAAGTGTCTCCTAGACACTGACAGGCCTGGGGCATCAACCACCTCTCTAGGAAGCCTGTTCCAGTCTTTGACCACCCTGCTGGTAAAGAAATGCTTCCTGTTGTCTAGTCTGATTCTCCATTGACACAGCTTTGAACCACTTCCCATCCATCCTGTAACTGAACACCAGGTAGTAGAAGTCACACCTCCGTCTCCATTTCTGCTCAGGAATTTGTAGAGAGCAGTGAGGTTGCCCCGCAGACTCCTTTTCTCCAAACTAAACAAACCCAAAGTCCTTAGCTGCTCCTCATGGCACATTCCTTCCAGTCTTTTCACCAGCAAACAGCTGGTGAAAAAGCTGTATTTCAAGTGATTCTGTGATGTGCAGATGGGGGGAAAAGCAGCTGAGAAATAAGCAGAGGCTGAAGAATAAACATAGTGCTCCAGTCTTGCCTTCTGGAAACACAGCAATCTCCCAAAAGTGTCATGCAGCAGGTGGCTGCTCCTCCTATGAACCAGAACATGCTCCAGTGCAGAAAAGGTCTTCCCCAGCCCACACTTCCCCAGGTACCATAGGACACCCTCCTGAACCACAGCTCCCATGGGTGTACAGTCCTTTCCCATCCTTCCTCCAAGCAAGGGCTGACACTCAGAGCTGCCTCCGGGGTAGGAATTAACATGCCCAAGCTGTAGGCAAGAAGGCTGTCTGTGCCTCCATTAGTTAATGCCTGATATTCACAAGAATATACTGAATGTTATTCCTAGAAGTTAAAGGAAGGTCTGGATGCAGGACTGTTGGTAGGTCCACATGCAACACAGCACATTGCAAAGAGAAGGCTTGATGGGAAGTGCCAAGTTGCACAAACACCTGTGCAAGCAGAAGTCTAACAGCAGTGGGAAATAAAAATTGCTACACGCTTTGAGAAAGAATCTCTCCACACAGGAAGTTTTCAATTTATGTCATAAATTTCAATTTATGTCTAATCAACTTTTACATGTTTCAAAAAGCAATTCATAGGAACTCAAAGAATCTAAGCAGATTGTGAAAGAAATAAAATTGAAAAACACACCCTCTTCCTTCAGTCCCTTTGTACTTGTTATGTTCTCTACAAGGATATGCTGTATTTTCATTTCTTTCATCACCAGCAACAGATACAGATTGTGGACAGGTTCAATACTGCCAGAGAAAATGTGGTGTACACATGTTCAGTGCAGCAGGGGGAAATGAGCTCTCTCTAACATCCCAGAAACACATCAGCTGTCACTCTGAAAGAAAGTGGTGTCTCAGGGTGATACTGCACTGGAGTAATTCCCATGCTTCGATAATTAAAGTACTCCTCCTAATGTTATCTTCCATCTGTTGGAGAAGAGATCACACAGATAGATCTTCCAGCCACATGAAGAGAACCAAAAATTCTCTGCAGTTATCGGAAAGCTCAGACATAACTAAGATGCCCTCATTCATATTCTCCTACACTCCCTCATGCAAATACCCAAAGATAAATTACTCAGACAAACTCCGATTTGGACTTTAAATGTCACAGGCAAATCTTATGTAGCTCATTTTTCCTTTCACTTTTTTCCCCAGGATGAAAGAATTATTATTAACTCCCTGGGGATCATGTATTCACTCCACTGTGAAAAAGTACATGATAGACAGAGACAGACCTTGAACAATATAAAGCTGGTGGAACTGCTCTACAAGTTTATCCATTAAAAATTCAAATACTCATTTCAGCAGCTGGGTATTTTCTGTCATATCACCAATCCTCTTCCAGATATCGGCATCCCAGTCTGGCCCTTCTATAAAATGGTAAGACTATGGTGATACAGGCAGCTGTAATTTGTGAGGTGTCTTATTTTTTTTGATTTACATATATAGAACTAGTCTTAGAGGAAGGACGATTAGGAGATACACACACACGTGCAGTTCTACCATCAAAGGACTCACAAACCATGCCCAACTCCTAAGGGGGGCTTCTCACTCCTGAACTAACTCTTAAAAAGCAGCAAGGCAGGCAGCAGTTCTCTGCTCATGCGTCGCCTCCTCCTTGGGCAACTGACTCTACTGGGAGCCCTGTAAAATTTGCAGCATCATATCAAATCTTTCCAAGACTACGCATTTGCCAACATGTTGCAAAAAAGGACTTTGAACACATTCAAAGTCAAATTGGCATTTTGTGATGGTAACTACAGGACGTGAGGCTAGGCAGTGATGATGGTCAATGCCTTAGAGATGTTGGTCCATTTCCCCTTTCTAGATAATTTTCAATTATTAAAAAACTTAGCTTCATGCTAAATGTAATTTTGGGCATCTCCATTAAGAAAATGCATATGTTTCTGAAAATAAAGCCAAAGAAAAGCACTTTTCACGGCACAAGTTAAAAGGTTTTGGCATCCTTTTTCTTTGAGAAGCTCAAGTATCTCTAGTTTTTGAAGACAGGACTTGACTCTGGAAAAAGCTTCATGTCAGAGAGATGCTTTTTACCGCCTTCTGAAATGAGACAGACGCACTCCTCTGAGAACAGGAATTAGAGTAAGGAAATTGGAGAAAAGTAAGGAAAAAGGGGGAAAACTGGGATTGAGAGATGTGTGGGCAAGATGATGGCTAAGAATCCATTATCTGGATGAGGAGTCTGGGAGAAAAGCAGGATGAAAGAGAGCAGGGGAATAAGGAGGAAAGACCGTGAGAGTCAGTCAATCTAGGCAAAATCCAAGGAGAAAAAAACACATGAAAATGAGAGTGAAATCAGGAGTTATTAGGATGACAACAGGGTGAGCTGAGACCCATGCAAGGTGCAGTTGGTACCAGGGGAGACTGGCACTGGCCTGGCAGAGACAGGAGGACACAGAGGTAAGGAGGCAGCAACACAGACCTGGAAGGCTGGATGGGAGACTGGCAACAACGGGATGTCGAGTGAATGACAAGAAGTAAGGCCTTTTGGGGGAAAAAGCAAAAATATACAACAGATTGTTAAGATGGGAAGAGTGGCTGCAGGGAGAAATAGGAGAGCTGTAAGTGTGAGGAAAACATGCAAGAATAAGGCTTAGGAGAAGACAAGCAATGCACAAGCAGAAAGAAACAGGTCCGAGTCAAAAGCAGAAGGTCAGAAGAGACCATCTTTTGGCAGAACTAGACAAAAGAGTCTGTATACTAAAGCTTGTTCCTCTCCAGAGCCAGGCCCACAACTGAGTGCAGCTACGCAGCCACAGTAACACATACACTTTAGGGACAACTGGGCTAGAACATATTTTTTGCTCATTTCTCACCTCCACTGGCACCAATAGCACAAAGTACAGAGCAATAAAATGAAAAGACACTAGAAGTTCTTTCAAAATGTGAAATGGTAACACTGTCCCTGTTAAGGACGTGACACCAATCTACATGAGCTATGGATTTTGTTCAAACTGACTTCTTTCAATTTACCAATGGCTCAAGGGTTTGCCACAGGGCCCTTACTGTCTGTCGAAGACCAGGCTGGCCTGCCCTGTGATCTCATACCCAGCATCAGCAGGAGGCTGTGAAGAGCCAGCTACAGCTCAGCAGGGCACTGATGCCTCCCAACCTTGAAGAGCATCCAGCTTTCCAAGTACAACCACAGGGGTGGAAAAAAACAAAGACCCTCAGCTTCTGCTAGACAAGACAGGGACACAGCTGGCAAACTGCATGAGATGAGTGGCCAGATCTTTTTAGCACTTGCGATGGAAGGAGAAAAAACACCCACCAAGTAAATAAATGCCCAAAACTTGCCAGAAATACTCAGGCACTCTTTTCACTACAGCTCTTCCCAGATTTCCAGAGGCTGGCAAGCAAACCAGGGGTGTAGGGTACTCCCTTGGAACCCCACATCCAGACATTATTCCTGCAGGAACCACGATGCAATGGATGGAGAGACAAGAAGTGCCAGGACACCTGCCTCAGTTTCACTCTGATGGGTCATAGATGCTGTATACCCAGATATGGTACTCATGGTCTAAGTGTGCCCTTAATTATTACCACAATAACTGGTAGATACACAACCACCCCTTATCCTGTATTCTTTGTCCATTTAATACATTGACCTGACGTGTAGAGCCCTGGAAAAAATGATGGTGACATTTATTTCTTTACTGAAAGAGCCTTGCCCCTTACTCCTAAAACTGACCAGTATAACACACCATTAATAACCGTGTCTAATTGATGTGGTTTTTTAGAATAAATCACAATAAATTTACAAAAGCTTTCTCCCAGCATTTCCCCCATTTTCTGCAGAGTACACACCAACTTCACGCACCATCATGTGATTTGGTTCACAGCTCCTGAGCCAAACAGGTGAGGTTCCTGTCTTGTACCTCCAGAAACCTTTCTGTAGCAATATCCCAGTAAATTCACACCACTTGGGGCTGCACAGCTTACTCCTGAAACAAAGACATCAACTTCAAAAGATCTGGTAATTTTAGGCATGTTTTATATTAACTGGGGATTAGGTGATTTCCTGCAGATTCAGAAATACTGCAGTTTATACCACTTTTTGTTATTTTTTTCCTTTGCCCAAAGGTTATCTGCTACCTCAGACTGCTCCTTTGCTTACACAGTCCCAATGTGATGGTAATAAATATGAAAGACTAAAGGTCTCCATGTTCTTCTGCAGTAATCCACCATACTGACTGAAATTTAGAAGAAAATACGGGGTAGAACTCTCTTCTTCCCAGAGGGATTTGTGGGCTGCAAATTATTCCTTTAAAAGTGAGATACAGCAAGAGGCAACTAATAGAACAGCTAGTGGCACAACACCGAAAGTGCTCCCTTCCCCATTAGTCTAGACCCAACTGCAAGACATGAAGGGTATGGGGTATATTTAAGAAAACGACCCCCACACAGCATTTTTTTTACTGTCCTCCTAAAAGGCCCAGCACAGAGCAGCGCTAAGCTGCCTGTGGAACAGAGTGCACAGCAGATCATTGTCACATGCTGGGATCTTAGCAGAATTGCCTTTAATCAGGCAGCACAGTCCAGAGCCAGTTCAAAAAAGACACCACTAAGAAAATACTCTGTCTCAGGCACAGAGAGCTTGCTTCAGGAAATCTGCGGACGAAGCTGAAAAGGTAGCAATTTAGAACAGGAAAATGGGACAGTAAGAGCATTTACCTTTTATCTAAACATGATTCATGAGACAGCCCTACAAAGTGACAGACAACAACAATGCAGTTCATCTACTATTGATAACCTAGCATTCCTAAGCCATCAATAGCCATTTGAGTACTCCCAAAGTAAATTTAGCTTCATCTTCACTATTTTCTGTATTGAAAGACCGAGGACATATTCATGGATGTTTACGCAATGGCAAGAGAGCACAGTATTGTATGTTTTATTACACTACCAAAGCAGAATCTCATTCAGACACTGCTAGCATATAATTTCTGTCTCTCAAAGCTGGAAGGCAATCATTAGCATGTTGAATCTGGCAAGTTCCTATTATCTATCTGATAATTACAGAAAGATGGAGAAGCCTTCAAAAAATACCCTCCAACTTCTGCATTTACTACACACCTGATCAAAATACTATCCCGATTACCTAAGTTAACAGATATTTCCCATAAACCATTATTCAGAACACATTAACATCAGTATAAAAAGCACGGAATAATTATTGGAGGCCATACAGACTATTAATTTATCTTCCCTTCCAACTTCAAAAGTATAAAATTATGAGATGATAACCTGAATGCAAGAAAACATCTTACTGAAGGTGATGACAAGCTAGGCTGCATGGTCATTTGTCAGGCATTACTAGCCCAAATGAACACTACAACACAGCTCTAGGTTTTCAAAATATGTATATCATTACTCAATGCTATTCACACTGTGGCAGCAAAAATATGCTAAATACACACTAAAAGATAATCCCATCCTCCAGAGACTGCTGTAGAAAAGGACAGAAGGATGAGAGACAAGGCAGTGAGTGAGGCCATACATATGCATACGTACACAAAGTAATTGGGGAAATTGGCCCGTGTCTCATTATCTCAGTTATTCATGCTTCAGGTAGAGGGGAAAGAGGAGGTGCCAGGAAGAGCACAGAAGCTGGGACAAGATTGGTACAAAAGAAGCTAGAAGAACAGAAAAAAAATCAGAGCAAGGAAAGGGAGGCCAGGGAGACAAGACCATGAGATCATGAATGAAGAATGTCAGCCAAAACCAGTGATTAGGGGTAAAAGAACCCAAACAGATGCATGGGGAGCAGAGGAATGCAGGAAAAGTCTGTGAGATGCTTTGGTTGCTCTGTTCTCAGGCAGGGGCTTCACACAGTCTGGCACCTCAGAGGCCCCATCAAGCCCCACGTCACAGCCTGAATGACACCAACCAAAGCAGCAGAGCTCCTTATCTCCCTGGCTTATGCACCATTATAATTACACTGCTTGTCCGGGCCCTGGGCAGGTTGTCCCCGGGGGGGGAAGGCAGCTTTCTGGCTCAGGACCAGGACAGATAACCAGGGTGTCCCCAGGGAGCCCCCAGCTCTCATCCCAGCCCCTGCCTGAGCTGCAGCACTGCCAACCCCCATCCCAATACTTGCCTCTTGTTTTTTTCAAAGAAAAAAAAAAGTCCTGATCAGGTAAGGCTACGAAGGCTGCAGCAGAAGCGTGTCAGTATGTGCACCTCACTCCCCACTAATTCCCAAAACTATAGCAACAAACAAATAGATTGAATTGCCAAGACAGACACTAGCCCAATTCAAGGGGATTGGTACATCCATTACAAGAAGATGTTGGAGCTGCAGCCCGATCACATTTACATGAAGAAATCATTTTATGCAAATCTCTCATCCACGGGTGAAGGCTGTACAGGAGAGGAGAAACAGCACTGTACAGAGACTTGTGATGCATGGCAGATAGGCAATTTAAGGTAAATCATACAGCTCAGCTATACAAGACATATAACCTGGGGAGAAAGTGTGTGCCTTCAAAGTCATAAATTATTTACAAATAATACAGCTTTCTCATTAAATACCCAGAAGGCCAAGCACCTATTTTTCACATTATTTTTCTCCATTTCCACAAATCGCAGCGAAACTGAAGATGAATATCTTATCAAGAATGAGCTAGGTTTGGGGGAGGATGGACATAGAAGGTGGAGCTAGTTAGGGGCTTGCAGGCAGGACAACAGGAACAGAAGGCAGCAGGGCTGCTGTGCTCACCCACCTGGAAGGGAAGCATCAGAAGTCAAAAGGAGGAACCTGGAGTGGGCTGAGGAAGGAAACTGTCCACCTGGTAACTCACAGCCTCTCAGGACTGTCACTGCCAGCCTGTTCAAAATCACCACCTAACTTCCATCAAGTATTTCAGAGTTTTTAAAACAAAATCCCATCCTCATATTCACAAATCACAGCTGCAGCTGTGTGTGTTTTCTGTCAGTAGTGATGCCTCTTCAAAGAGTTGGCCTTGCTCTGTACAACACATCGTCACACCTCTGTATTCAATTTTCAAATTCTCCAGCTTCCTTCAACATTTCTGTTGTGACACCTCAGCAGTTTGACACCTTCTCATCTTTGTTACCCAACACAACACCTGCCCTAATTCTCCTGCAATGACCAATCCAACTGAGTTATTTTTTCTGATGTCCTGCCTGGTGACCCTGCATGCCTTCCAGTGCTCTCACAGGTATCAACCTTTTGATAGATACATACACAGTTCATAATTTTCCTTTATGTTGCAGACTCTTTACTCTTCAAAGTCTTTTTTAAATCTTCATGTTCAGCCTGCATCCAATTGAACACAGTCTGGCTGGGTTTTTTTTGTTGGAATCATGAGGGGTAGATACCCATCTGCTAGAGGGTATTTCTGTAGTCCGAGCAACTCCTAACATTTGTGCTTTCAGCAGACCACTGTTTCTGCTTGCTTACATACAGATGCCTTAAGTGACTTTTACAATGTGTTTAAGCAGCCTCCCATGCTGAGCCCGAGGACACTAATTTTCTCTCTTCTGACTTTCTCATGTTTTCAACTGATCTGCTGTTATTTCTGTGTGGGACAAGTACTTCAGTGTATAAAAAGCCCTTGAGGTTAAAAGATACATTTTTACACACTAATTCAGCATTTTTCTGAAACTCTTTAAAGTCTTGGAGCATATCTTCTTTGTATTACGGGTTTGCCTAAATGCAACAGTAGTGTTATTCTTGAGTTCACTGCTTGTGTCACGTGTGCAGTCACATAAGGAAAACAAAATATACAACAGAAAAAAACCCTGATTTATTTTCTTACTAGTTGCAGATATTAGCATCTCTTACTTGTATCAATTAGTTGCAATAAAAAGACAGAAATACCAAAATATTTCTTTCAAGCCTTAGGACTGCAGCATTTTTATATGACTGCAACTAAAAATAAATGTACCGCTTGCAAAATAAAGAGCAAATGTAGCACCAACTGTCACTTCATCCATGCAGTTACCTCTCTGCACCAGGAGTTCGTATGTATACTCCCTCCAAAGCCTCAACAGAGCATAAAATGCAAATTACAAAGTGACATGAAATCTACAGTTTCAGTTATCATGGAAATCTCCGTAATTATTGCTCATGCACACCTATGCCTGTCAACATTTGCAACCTTGTTGTTAACAAAAAGTCTGTTTCTGAACATTCCTAAATATTTTTAAATGAACTAAAACACCATATGAACACCAATCCTCACAAGCATTTTTCTTCCTATATGACACACTTTAGGTACCAAAGCCAAAGAACAAAATCTCTTTTCTGGAGGAAGGATATTTCTCTTGGCTAAACTTGTTTCTGCATAAGTTTACATCCACTTCCTAGGTCAGAGGAAAAGAAGTTGTCACCCATTTTAAAGCTCACCAAGGTTTCCACCACTGTCACACATGCAGCTGTTTCTCTTTTGAAGTCTTTGCTATTGCAAGTATATTCAAATCTTAAATGGTACATAAGCTCTTATGAATGCCTTTAATTGAGTAAAACCTATGTAAAGGCTTGGATTTAATACCATCCTAAAACGGGAACGCTCATTCTCCTTTGGGAGACTCATACAACTTGTGATAAGACTGCTTCTCTTTTGCCTCAAAAAACTATCCCTGACCTGGAAAACCTACCATGGTCTCCAAGGATTGCACTAGAGCAATAATATTTACACTGAGAAGGCAGCACCTGTATGTCTAAGATCAGCCTCTCTGTGACTTTTAAAAATCATGAATACAAAATAAATCCATATGCAAAATGCTTCAGCCCTAATTTTTCAGAGAGTCAGGAGATAAAGACAAAATGAACATCAGCAGTCAAAGGGTAACAGTACTGTTGCTATCCTGTTGACGAAGATTAAAGCTATGCCTGTAATTAATACAAAATTAGCTTGCAAGGCAAGGAGAGAAGGCTGAGGTCACTGATAACAGCTCCACTGCTCCCACATGCATCAAAAGTGGCACATTTGGTGGGGTTTGTTTCCAGGGGTGTTAACTCACCAGGACAAGCGAACACGCAGCAGCACAACTGTTGTGGTTTACAAAAGCCCTGTCTGTAGGCTTGTGTTGATAAAAGCCTCCTGCCTTGAGTCTTGGGTATGATACTGCTAAAGGTCTCTAAGCTCAGCAACTCATCTGCTATGCTGTGGAGGCACATGGGACATGATGCCAGCTACAAATGGCTTGGAAGCAGAGAAAGTAAGAACCAGGCTTTGAAGGAAAGAATATACTTCAAAAAAACAAGACAAGGGGTTTGCACAATATGCATGGCTCATGCATGTAAATGCACAACATTTACAGAGTATATCGCTTGCAAAGAATGAGATTTTCCTTCATTTTTCACCTGCATATTCAAAACAATGATGAAATAATTGCTCTTTTGCACACATCCTGCAGGAACAGGAGACAGCAAATACTGCATCCCTGCTTTACAATCCAGGGAACATGTAAGAGATTTTATCTTTTAAAAAGTAAAGGTGAAGAAGTGGGAGCAAACTGAGAAGTAGCCATAAGAGTATATCGCTATCCTTTTTTCAGTGAGAATTGAGAACTTTTTTCAAATTTTTAAAAAACAAACTAGAGAACTGTAATTTTAGAACAGGCTCTCTTAAAAAACCTGTGTCTGCAAAGAAGGAGGCACAGAGTTAGTCCCTACCACCCATCCAGTACAGCTGCTGAAGAGTGCAGCTGGTGCTGTCACAGAATCAGAGGGAGATGGAAAGGGACCTTTGGAGGTCCCTTGATCCAACACCCCGGCTCAACTAGGGCCTCCCACAGCCGGTTCCCCAGGACCATGTCCAGGTGGGTTTTGAATTCCTCCAAGGATGGAGACTCCACAGCCTCCCAGGGAAACCTGTGCCAGTACTCAGCCACGACACTAGTGAAAAAAAGTGTTTCTGGATGTTCAGAAGGAACCTCCTGTATTTCTGGTTTTGCCCATTGCCCCTGTCTTGTCCCTGGGCACCACTGAAAACAGCCTGGTTCTGTCCTGTTTGGACTCATCCTTCAGGTATTTCTGCAAATTGACAACACTCTCCCTGAGCCTTGTCTTCTCCAGGCTGAACAGTCCCAGCTCTCTCAGCCTCTCTTCATATGAAAGATGCTCCAGTCGCTTCATCATCTTCATGGCCCTTTGTGGGACTGCCTCCAGTATGTCCATTTCTCTTCAGTGCTGGGGTCTCAGAACTAGTGTGGCCTCACAGGCGCCTACAAGAGGGGCAGAATCAGCTCCCTCCACTTGCTGTCAATGTTTTGTCTAATGCAGCCCAGGACACGGTTCACCCTCTTTGCCACAAGGGCTCAATTGCCAGCTCATGTTCAACTTGATGTCCCCCAGAACCCCTGCACCTTTTCTCCCTTCTGAATGGTCACCCCCCTGCACATATTGGCACCTGAGATTGTTCCTCCCCAGGGGAAGGACTCTCTACTTTCTCTTGCTCCCAGTGCCTACCACTCAGAAGCTCAGCTTTGGATGTGGGATAACTCCCAGCTGCTCTCTGCAGCAGAGCAGAAGGTGCCATCCCCAGGGCACAGCATCGATCAGCTGGGGCCAGCCACAGCTACAGCAACCTCCACAGAGCCAGGCTCTGGTCAGCATGTAAATGCCCTGTGATCCTTGATCCCATGGTGGCTACATGCCCCAGCAGGGCTCACTTTACAGTCTGCACTGTATCAGCACCTCCTCATCTAAAGCTCCAGAGGCACTGAATTGCCAGGCTGTGCTTTTGGAAGCCAACTCTTTCCTGTACCAAACGCCATCACTCCCAGGGCTGAGGGGGAAAGTCCACTGCAGAGGATCGTGCAGGAGGGTGAGAAAATGCCAGTTTAAGCTGCAGCCCCAGCACTTCCCTGCTGCTAAACTGAAACATCAGATACAGGAAGGAAGAGAAAGCAGCACTGTGATTCTCCCCGACACCAAAACTTCGCTCTCTACCATAGAACTGACTTTCTAGCACTAGTTTTTTTTCAAGAGCTTGCCCCTCTCTGCACACAATCAGGCTGATGCACACACACACCACAGGTACTGGAGTGTTAATAAAACCAGGTAGCTAGGTGTTTAAAAGGTGTCAATCTCACAGCTCTTGTCCTGATCATTTACCCACGGCAATCTTCATACTTATTTTTTCTGAATTCAGTCTTTTTAACTGCCAGCTGCTGATGAACTGCAGGGAGCATAATTTTTATTAAATGATGAACACTAAAACATTAGAGTTATACCACAGAAAATCAATTTCCTATTGCCTACAGACAGATAGCTTAAGCCCAGAAATTCCCAAGAGTTTTCTGTGTGTGTTTTTTTGGTTGGTTTTGGGAGTTTGGATTTTTTTTTAAAATTTGGTTGGGCTTTTTCCTCATTTCTCTAGAATCCAATGAAAGAAAGCCCTCTCTTTTTAAAGTGTTTGCTTTTAAGCACCAAGGTAACTAATTATACAAGCTAATGATGCCAGAATGATTTTTTGCTTTTTCTTCTATACCCCTCTTACATACTCTTTTATATAGTTTTACGTATTCTTAGTGCATTTAGCCTACATACTTGTAACTTTCCAAGTCTGATAACTCAGCTCAGACCCACAGCACGGTTTAACCAGGAGACCAAACAGTCTGGAAGTCCCAGACACCAAGATCCTCTCCAGAACAGATTTTTGTAAACTAAGATAGGCCCATCAAGGGGGGAAGGTTCCTCAGAGTGAGGGGTTCACTCGAGCCTCTCATTGGGGGATCTTTGATAAATATGTTAATTCTGCAAGGCCTATAATTGTGTGTATTCCAGTGTGGTGGTGTGTGCATGCATTTTCAGGGCATTTCACCTGGACAAAGTGCTGTACCCCAGGATCCTGAAATAAATACTGAGGTAAAAACCCCTTTTCCCCATAAACCGTGTTTTGCTTTTAATTTTTAAGACCACGAAAAGGCATCACTAATACTTCATATAGGAAGTACAGCTGCTCTGTGGAGCAAGGCACACATCATGCTGGCTGGAACATGGAAACTGCCAAGACTTTGAAATTCTGCTTCTCAGGGAATCACACTACAGCAATCTAAAATTTCTGCCTAGCTCAGAAAACTGAGGGAAAACAAGTTTTCTTGTTTACTGTGTTTCTTGAATAAAATATTTACTGCTGTTTAAAACTAACAACTTGTGCTATTTTTACCACTGTCCAAGAATTACTATTTCAGTAATTCTCACAGCTGGGAGAAGCAAAAAGTGACAAAAATCAACCAAGGGTTTCCAGGTTCCCAGACCGCCAACCATAAGGTCCAAACCTCCAGGGCTTTGATGTCTCAGGGTAGCTACAGCCAGCTCCTTGGGCCGCCCCTACAGGAGTTTGGAACTTCCATCACCTATTTCACAGACTGGGCTTCTTCTCCCAGACCAGCTACAGATGTTGATGTGCCTATTGAGAACCAACTGCACCACGTTACTTGTGCAAGCTATGCCTGAGTGCTGAGTAAACATGAAATACAGAAATGCTGAGTTATTTGCTGCCCGCCTGCTTTGCAAAGTAAATGATATAGCTAATTTCCTCATAATAATAGCATCCCTTTTTCGTGGGAAACCAATCCTCTTCTTCTAGTTTGCTTTCTCCAGTTCTTCTCTAGGGGTGGTTTTAGCCAAACCTGTTGGGGAGGATGATAACACGAGATCACCTGGAAACCAGCATCCATTAATTCAGAGTAACTGGTCAGGCCCCACACCAGACCCAGATATCACCTCCTCCCTATCATTCACCTCACTGTTAATGCTAATCAATTCCTGGTGTATTAGCTTTCTAGGAATGAGATGGACTTGTCAAGCAGAATTAAAGATGGAGTCACAAGTGAGTAAGAGCTTCAGGGTTCACTCACACAAATTAAAATATACAATTGATACCAAAATGTAAATCAAGAGTATGAAATTGAATCTTCAAGGATCAAAAAAAATTAATTCTTTCTTGCACTCCAGTCAATAGAATTGACTGGAACAATTTAAAAGACTTGACAGACTGTCCACCAAGATACCCTGGAAAACCAAACTGTTGTACCTCTACATTATGAGCATAAAACCATTTCCCAATGAACTAGCAAATTTCATGTACTAAATTGCCAGAAAAAATTTCTTCCAAATTCAGCTATACTTATAAACACCAAAAGGTGACTAGATGTTTGCATGCCTTTTGATTACCAAGGACATAGTTAAGAAAACAGATAAAAGGGAAAGAAAATAATATTAGAAAAGTCAAAGCGCATTAGCAGATAATATTTGAAGTACACATTCAGTATAGGTGGTCTATACGTAACTATTTACCTCAGGGACGCATGCATAATGTCACATGCTGCTGCTCCCTTGAGTGATTAATTAACCCACAGAGAAAAGCTCTGTGACAAGTCACTTCACAAGTCATGAAATGGAGGTCACTGTGCCAGCCAGCAAATGACACATAAAAAAGGGGGGAAAAAGGCAGAAAATGCTCTTTATGCTTTCCACTTCAGTATGAACATGAGGGATTTATTTCACTAATCCATGGCTGGCAGTGTCAGGGCTACTCGGAGAGACAGAGAGAAATACCCAATTTTCAAATCCCCTCCAGCTACATGAAGGTAAGAAAGAAGAGCACGTCTGCCCCCACAGAGCTGTTATTGCACCACTGCCAGCACAATCTCCTGAAAAGGCTGAGCTAGGGGAAGGGACAGCCCCTCCTGTAACTAGGGGAGTCAATTAAGATGGCCAAGATAGTTCCAAAATATACCTTTTTACAGTGTGCTCATTTGTAGTTTATTTTGTCTGTCTGGTTACAACATTACATTCCTATATAAAGAGTGTGAGGGGAGCTGCACAAGTGACTTTGTCTACACAAATATGAGCTTACTCAGACTATTTAAACATGAAGTCACAATTTACCATCCTGGGACAAAGCAGTGTCCTTTCTTACAAAGTGTATTAAAAATCAGGCAATATTTCACAGCACATCAAAGCGTGAGACAGAATACACACATATCTAGTTCAGCCCTTCTGTATTTTCTTCTTTTTTCTTAGGCAAGCAAATCTATAAAGCCTCTCATCTAATGTGTTAGATTACTAAATCATGAAGCTACAAACAAGAGAGCCCCAACCTTCCATGATGTGTGTTCAATTATTTTGCATTTCACAAGAGTAAAGGAAAACTAATTTAATCTCTGTAATTGCCAAACTAAATAACGCAACCTTGCCTATTATAACAGATCAAATCAATACACTTACATTTACCAGGTTGTTATAAAAACTGTAATTTTTACTCTGAATATCTTTTTTTGAACCATTACCTTCCATTTGTGGAAAGTAACCACCAAATGTTGCAGTAGAGGCCATGGAGACTGTGCTTTTCCCCACAACTAGGCTCAGGATCAGAACTACTCTTAATATAAGCTCTACGACAGCATTTCAAAAGAAAGTAAAACTGTATTTTGGAATGTGCTCGGTGAATATTCCAAACTAAAGTAAGTCTGCAACCAGAGGCTTTCCAGTTTGCAGGCTCTAACAGTCTGAATCTTGGTCTATGCACTCCACTAGAAGCAAAAGTAGCAGTTATTTACTGAAGGAAGAAACTTCTGGAGACAGTGCAGTTTGTTAGGAAATCACCCTGAACGCCATCAGTAGCAAATTCTTTAGCAACCTCTTCATCAGTGTCTTCCTGTCTCTCCCTTGCACTCCAGTCTCCAAAACCAGCGTGCCTGGGTGGGAGCCTGAGCAGTGACAGGTGTCAGAGCATGGCACAGGCACCAGTGCTCCTCTGCACCCCTCATCCCCAAACCTGAACCCCTCCTCCACAGCTCTTAGCTTCCACTCTCACTGACCTGCTCATTAACTCTCCCCCACCACAGTACAATCCCTAGAAAAAGGGCCTGAGGTTATCCTTCTCTGTGTACCTTTTCCAAACCGAAATCACCTTGCTTGGACGTGAGGAGGAGCCCACGATCAGCAGCACCCCAGGTAAGCTTTCCCTGCACCCCTCACCGTGGCAGCAGCCCTTTCACAGTCACTGGAAACAGCCTGCCTGAGGCAACTGAACATTTTCCTTTGCCATTTTTTGTGGGCACACCCCAGCAGTGGCCCACAGTTGTGTGGCAACAAGCATATACAGGGCTTTCTCTCCTTCAGTCACTTCTGAACGACGTGTCTCTAATCCCTTTGGCTTCAGCTGCAAAATTCCCATTGATTGATAATGGATTTTCCACTGATGTAGAATTGGGCACTTCGACTACACCACTACGAATTAACAGAAGAGAGCTCTGATAATCCTTTATAAGCAAGCTTAATCTCGTGGTTTAGAGAAGGAGCGAAGGCTCTGTTCTCTCCAGTATCAGCCAGAATGTGATTACCATTTCAGAAAATCTTTTTCATTTTCTTTGATTGATCCAATATTTCTTTGGAAGACACAAATCCAGACACCACCACAGATGCATACTTCTGCCAAGTAAAAAAGGAAGAGTTTGAGCTATGAACCCTGAAGCTGAAAGCTGGGATCAGCACTCTAGGACTTTGAGTTAGTCCACAGAAAGTGCTGTCATCTAGAAACAGCAATCTGACAAAGCCTGTATAGCACTCACCTTTCAATTGAAAAGAGTAACATCTGAAACCTATTAAAATAGCTTTAAGATTTGTTAGGGATCTCTCTCAATGATGTGATTTGAACATTTTCTGTACATTAGCAATAGTTAGGGCTATTAAATGCAAGCAAGTATTAGCACCTTTAAAGACCATTACAGAACCTGGCTAATAACTCTGACGCAATCAAGTCATCAAAAAGATGAACTGAACTTACATTAAGACACTTTTTCCACTAAAATGAGATTTTTTTATATCAGCTCAGACTTTGAGTGGACACAGACAGTTCTTTTTTTTGCAGAAAAGGAAGTTCATCATTATGCATCAATGTCTGGTAAATAGGAATTTGCTTTTGCTCCAATGAGAAAGCACTGCTTACCAAGACTTGTCCCATTTGAAGCAAACAGTCTGAGCAAGGATACTTAATGGTATCCTTGGCAGTAAAATCATGAAAAATCAAGCCCAAATATTACAGCTGTAATCGGTACTGCACAGCAAATGACCCTTAATTTGACGTCCTGTCCTGCAGCACACCAGATGCAAACATTCCACTGATTTAGTAATTCATCATAGGCACTGCTTCTATGCTAGGATGCAATTAAGTCTTTAAATACAGCAGCTTAGTGGTTCCTCTAGAACACTGGAATGCCACATATCTCCATAAAATGTTTATCCTTGTCAAGCATTTCACTGCCACGGCTTAGCTGGATGACCTTTGGAAGGAGCAGCGGAGGCTGACACGCACCTTCATTAAAGCAGCGCCTCCTTCTTCCCCCGCCTGCGAGAACAATGAGCACGGGAGGGAAGAGGTGAGCAATCCACGGAGTAATGAAGAGATTTTGTTACAGAGGGTTATCAATTATTTATGAGCAAATCTCCAGATGAACACATCCGAAGCTGAACAGTTTTTAATACATTTCACTTCTGTACACACGGCACAACGCAACCAGGCATGAGCTAAACTGGACCGGTCTGATTACTCAAGGTGTCAAACAGTGAGTTCAGTCTGGACATGAGTGAATCACCATTATGTTTTTCAAAGTACAGTGGTCTCCTAGATTTAAATCTCCTTCCCAAATTCCTCTAATGTTCACAAAAATCATTCTTTACAGTATTTCCCATTCATCAAGATCTCAGAAAATCTCTTCATCCTGAAGAATTTCTGTAATTATGCTGACATAGTTGTCTAAATAGCCTAATACTCAAATTCTTTTATTGCCCAGCTGTGAATGGAATTTCATCCCTCAATGTGATTAAATGGATCTCAACTTTTCCTATTAAGAACAGGTAAGACCAAGTAAAGGTCTTTTTCTCCAGAACAGGGTTTATCCTTTTTAAAAGGAATATTTGTTTTTAAAGTAAAATTATTTTTCAACCGTGCTTTTCAAAGAGAAGATCTGAAGGCTCTTTCCATGATATGGGAAAGACAGACATTACACGTTCTTCAAAAGCAAGGGCAGTGAAACCAAACAGTCGTTTGTGCAAGACACGCTTTGCACAAAAAAGTCATTAATCTGTTTACAAATGCTACCATTGAAAACAGCCATCCTGCAAGTCTTGAAATGAAACTCAATCCACTGGCACACAGTGAATGCCTAGATCTGCAGAACTGTGCTTTGAGCTCCAGTTTCCCACACCTTCCAACCAACAAGATGCTGCCGAAGTCACCACCACCACTGCAGTCACACTTCAATGACTGCGTCTATGGCAGCCGTCATGATGACCCTGAGGCCACCTTTTACATCCAGCTCAGGGACTCTGAGCCAGGACCCCGCCTGGGGCACTGCCAGCATGTGTCCTGCAGAGCAAGCCCCACAGTCAGGTCTGCACCTGGCCAAGCAGTGGCTTGCCATGCTCAGGTGGCCCCAGAGGAAGGCAGCTGGTCACCCTGAGCTTGGGAGGCTCTTGGTGCAGCCACTGCTGAGCGCAGCCAAGGGGGAACAGACAGCAGACCCTGCACGTTCCCCTGCCTCTTGGAGCCTAGTCTGTAAGCTGCCTTCAAAAGGGAAGTGTCTGGGGAGGCACTCATCAAATAATACCTTTTAACCTACGCATGGAACAAGCACTTCCTGCTTTTTTTACACAAAACCACAGGAGAAGAGCTGGGTCTCTCACATGCCTGCTGCCCTCTCCCCTTTAGGCCAGCATTCACCTCAGCATCTGCACAGCTCCAGGAGCAAGCTCCATTCCTGGCCTAGCCTGGGTAGACTAAACTGCTCTAATAGTAAGAAAACAAAAAGAAGCCACTTAGAAATCCATTTTAGATTTGTTTGCATTACTTTAAAGGGTTTGCTATGTATTTGGATGAAAGAAGCCCATTAAGTACATCTATATTTACTTCATTACAGCATGGCTCTTGAAGTTAGATGAAAAGATTTACCCTGGCCAAGTTTGTTTATTCATCAACAGCAGCTAGATATATTTTCAAAGGCTCATCCTCATCGCATTTACATGAAAGCACACAGATTTTTTTTCAACAGTTGTAAGGCATTCTGAGAGCTGGAAAAGGGCAAAAGAAACTTCAGTGAGAATTACAAAATCAAGCAACAGTAGAGGCACAATTCCTATCATTTCCACTTATTTACTGGGGTGGAAACCCACTCTTTCCCACTTGAAGTCACTCTTCTCCCCGTGCAGATGTATCAACAGCAATGCAGCTGGATGCTCAGTCCTCATCACTCAAGCCCTGATAAAGGCATCTGGCACACTGCTTACCCACAAACACCACAAGGGAAGTGCTGACCTCTCCTGAAGCTCAAGATCTTAAGCAAACATAGCCTTCCAAGTTTCTAAAGTTTTTCTCTGCACTTTGACAAGAAAAATCAGATCTGTTTTTCCGCGGGTGGCATTGAAGATGAGCTCTTCATTACTGCTAGCAAATTATTAAGTAGAAGTACAGCCAACAAATGATCGAAGCCAACTGTACAAGTCCTAGTTATCTTTGACAGGGACCCAAACATAACTTGGTACTTGCATGCCTTTACTATCAAAGTTTTATCCTCAAGTTATTTAAATATTTAAATGACATTTATGGGCCCTATCTTCCCTCATGGGTTTACACTTTCCCACGGAAGACTTCCAGAGTGATTAACAATGCTGATCTTTATCCTTCACACTGACTATTCATTCATCCCTTCTAAAACGAATACTGCTTACATATGACCCAAGAGGGCTGTAACAAGGCAGTATTTATCTACCCTAATAATCTGCTGTGGCTGCTTTAATTAAAACTGGGTTATATCACATCCATGAAGCAAAGGCACACCTCCTGTCACTCATCATCTCCACCTCACAGCTGTGCTTGGTGCACCTTTTCAGGAGCAAGCTTTGGAGGTCCCTCCACCCGTAGCTTGCTCACCCCAGCCCAGGTAACTGTGGGCACAGTGTTGCCAAAAAAACCGCTTTACCATGGGAGAGAAGCAGAATCAAACTGCAGAAGGGTTTGCAGTTTGGGGCCTTGAGTGAGTCACTGAACACCTGCAGGCTGCCACTCACCCCAGTTCACAAGCAGGGCAGCACTGCTGGCATGGCACATGGGGATTTTGGGAGGTGAGGACCAGGGGGAAGGAGCCCTGATGGAGAACCTGTGGAACAGTGCAGCAATTCAGACCATGAGGGATACCAGGATTGAGACACAGGGACAGCAACCAAAGGCATCTCGATTACCTGCAGTAAATTTGCAGCCAAATCAGGATTCAGCTTCCTCATCTGTGTTGCATCATGTGTCCTCCATGAGCCCGTATGATTGCAGTGATTTCAAAATTTAGAATTTACTAGTAGTAGTATTGCACAAGTAAGTGTGCACTGCTTGCCCTTTCCATGTTTCACCCCATGCAAGCAGTATCTTGTCATATGAACATTTACACATGGACCATTTTCCCAAGGAAGAAGCTTGAGCTTCTTCCTTCACCAGAATTTTTTTGGCATTATTACAAACAGTATAAGGCCTGCAACTGATGGCATCCTTGGGATGCTGGGATGGGCAGCAAGCAGCCAGGGCAGCCTGCCTGCAGGCTACAGGCTGTGCAGCCAGGGTCTCATGCAGCACCTCTCCCCTGCTGGCTCCACGCAGGGCCTGGGCCAGCAGTTGCCACACATTCAGGAAACCCTGGGATAAGGGTGAGTGTCAGCAGCCTGCACCCCTTCACCCTGCCTGGGCTCCCTCCCAGCCACAGCACAGCCACCAGACCACAGGACACCTGGCCTTCCCCACTGATGCTCCAGGGCTGAGCTACCCTTGCATCCTGCGCCTGAAACCTGCTCCATTCTCAAGACCTGGAAGCAGAGGCATTGCTGTAGGGTCCTGGGTAATGTTATTTGAATGATTTATTGTTTTAATTAAGTGTTACATGTTTTTGAGTCTTCTTGGTCTGTTAATCTTATTGGTGAATTATATTTTGCAGTTACAAATTATATGGCTTTGGAACTACTTTGAAAAAGCACCTCAGTTCTCTATCCCATCCTTACTGGAAGGAAAATAACTGTCCTGTTCCAGCCATTGAACTCGACAGCACTTTACCATGGGCATCAATGAGCTGATAAACACATTCAACTCCTCTGTGTCAAAGAAGTTCCCAGTGCCCTGGAAAAGAGGGTTCCTTAGCTAAATGCCACTGCACATCCAGCAAGAAAAACCTGATTACTCTTCTTGTGGACTCCTCAGTGCTTCCTAAAATATAAATTAACTCTAAGATCATCAATAATTTCTTATTTAGGACTTGGAATCCAGATGCGACTTTCTGATCAATATAACTTTAATAGCAGAATAAATTCAGAACTTAAGTTATCTAGTAGTAGTCACTGGTATACAATACATGATCTAAAGCCACAATCACTTTCAAATGCCTGGCAATGAGGCTTATGAGGAGCACTGTGTCTTAAAACGCAATGGATTACTCATTTCTTTTTCTCATTAAATGACATCTCATAAAAGGAGCCAAACAAAAGATAGGTGAGCTTGATGACTTTCATATCCCACAACCCTTACTCATATGAGCAATGTGTTGCCTTCAGATCAGGTTCTCATCTGGAAGTTGCAGATCCCCAGTGCTGATCTGAATATTAATTTTATGTTAATAAAATTCTGTGTTGAAATGCTGGTTAAATATAAAATTGCTCTTGTACTACAGGCCTGCAAGGTGTTACACATGCTCTACTATTTTCTTTTTCAATGAGTGCAAAAGACACTCACCCCTTACAGGAGATGCCCCACAAGCTGCAGAATTTGGCCTTTGTTAAATAAGCTAAGACCTGAATTAATCACTTTTCCAATTAGGGGAGGCACTTTTGCCATAATGAAGCTGTGCACTTGCAAAATTTTTAAAGATGTAAAATAAAACCGCCTGGAATTTGAAATGTCTTGTTCTGTACCGCCTAAGAGAAACAAATACAATGACAATGTACTTCCATTTACCTACTGGGTATCTTTAGCAGTGTTTGCTTTCACAAATTCTCTTAACACATGCTGCTCACTTATCTGCAACACAGACAGACTTTGAGAGGACTAAGGAGGATTTGCTTCTGGTTTTACACAGCACGCTTGTTTTTTTGAAGTTAAATTTATTAAAATAAGAACTCTGGATAAAACTTAAACAAGCACAGCTACCAGGCTCCCTAGGCTGCTAGGAAGGTGGAAGATATTTTCTGCCAAAATTTTATCTTTGCTCTTTCTCTGCCTCACTCTTTTTCTGCATTTATTGCTTAATGGCTCAGTATTATTTCAAAGGCCCTTCCTTTTACAAATGTAATCAACTCGTGTATTCAGCACCAACAGATGATATATTACTCTCCTCAAAACCAAATCCCTGAAGGATAGATTAGAAAGAAAGGTTAAGGAGCTCTATCGTTCACAGCACTATAGCTCCGACACCTATAAATCACTATGTTTGTTTATTTAGATAATTGGCCCATTAGCGGCTGTAACATCTCAAGCCACACAACTTTCTGGTGTGACCGTGTGCCAGTTTCCCCTTTCCCTCTCCGGAGAGCTGAGCGAGCCGAGAGCTCCGCGCAGCACACCCGGCACCCGATGCGTTAGGGACAACCTGCGCTTGCAGCTCGGCTCGAGGAGCAGCCCCCGCTCGCCCCAGCGACCCCTTCCTCCTAAAGACTTTCCAAGCCCAAGAGCAAACGCCACTGTGAAACAAACTGGAGCCTGACACTGCGTAATAGGATTTCAATGGAAATACGGCCACGGGGCTGGCTGGCAGCGGCGGGGAGGCGCGGTAACCCCGCG